>JAOXYM010000020.1:10610194-10621248 GCA_028567055.1 Leptatherina wallacei | reverse complement strand
GAGAGTGGTGGAAAGGTCCGCGGTCAGAGATGAGCCAGTCATATTGCTTGGTGACATGTTGTTCAGCAGCCAACAGGTCCTGGCGGGAAGACTGAACTGTTATATGGTCCCATATAAACAGGAAGCAGATGACCTCAATAAACCTCCAGTTCATGCTTTTTTTTAAGCCACTCTCTGTTCATTCTCGCTCCATTATGTGGAGACCTGATGGGAGAGAAAGAAAGAAAGGGGGGGGGGGAGGGTAGAGATGCACAAAAAGAGGGCTGTTAGATGACAAAGTCTATTTTAGCAGTACAAGTAGAAGTCATAGAGTTAGGTTAATTGTCTTGTACTGAGCAAATACGATAGCACCCTTGTCATTGTCACTTTACCGTGACATGGTGTGAATTTATTTCCTGCCCCTCACGTATTGTTCACCCTTCGTGCCTCCCTGGAGTTTTCAGAAAGCCACACAAATTGCGCCCCTGCATACAAGCAGTGCTTTTCTTTTGCAGATGAGTATGAGGAACATCCCCAGCTATCTGGCTGTCTGTTTGTAATTGGTGTCATGATAAGTTCTGACAAGGTTAGAAGAGTGCTTTATGACATGTTATGACACTGTATAGCCTCTAATGTGGAAGAACACCATCTCCCTTTACATAGTGGTTTCAATTACTGCTGAAGGAAATTTTCATCTTTTGATATTGTTTTTGAACCTAATCATACCTGGACTGGGTATCTTTAAATTAACACATTTAAAAAATACCGAATAACTATTATTCACATCCTGCTTAATGAAAAAAGAACAAAGAATAAATTTCACCTGTTAATGAATCATTAAAAAGATGCATGTGCTCGCGTTTCACTATGAAGTAAAGTATCTATTTGGTTCTGATAGGTCTTATAGTTACCGATAAAGAAAAGATTTTCATCAGTAATAGTATTTTAGAGCTTTGGCCTGTGGCCGTGGAGCCACAGTGTGCTATCAAGTGCTACCGTATGCATAAAATATTCATCTTTTCATGGTTTATTAGACAATAACACATCATAAAAGAGCAAGAAAAATTTAATGACCCTAATCTTTTAGTTAAATACATGATGAACTGGTGGCATACTGATAAGGGGATCATTCTTGTTATTCTATTTTCTTTTCTTTTTTTTTCTATTATATAAAATGACTATTGTTCTATCACTAAAAAATAGCTCAGAATTTTAATATTCAGAAACTACTTCACTAACTTGCCATAAGCTCAAAAGAAGGTATAATTTGATTATCTGCTGGTGTAGCTAACTACAATTATAGCTTAATATTTATAGTATAATCAGTTCTTTAAGCTGATTGTCACACATTTGAACTTTTGACTATTACCAAGTAGCCTGGTTCATGATAATTACTTTAATTTATTGTGAGCTTGGTTATCGGAATGAAACGATGTAAAAATTGTGAGACAGGAGAAATTAAGATCAGTAATAGGGCTGTAAAAAGATACTTTACACAGAAATAGCTAGTTAGGGTTAACATATGTATTTTTAAATAAAGATGCAAGCACAATTTTTATATTTTTCAAAAAGGGAAGTCATGACTTATTTCTAAAATTTATAGGATTTATAGTTTATTTAAAATGTATACATTTTTATTAGAGCAAAGGAATGAAAAAAAAGATAGTTTAATTTAAATTAGTATTAATATTGAATGAAAAATGTTGCTCAATGTGAAATTACCTTATCGGCCCTTGAGTTGAATCTACTGAGGTTACCACATGATTATGTGTCAAAACACTATAAATGCTGAACTTAATACTCTCTGTTTTTAAATTATGGTGACTCAAAGCCAGCGTGACATTCCAGATGGGAATGTTGCACACAACCATCTAGCAAGACATCTTTGAGATGTGTGGTGATGGACGGGTGGAAAAAAAAAATTATGGTAGATGAATAGATGACCCATCTGTCTATCACCATCTATCATAGGTAAGTTTCAACCAGTTAAATTAATGGATTAAAATTGTAAAATTTGTAAAATCAATGTGCCAAAGAAAGCTGGGGAAATAATAAAAACATAATTTAATGAACAGTATGTTGCATTGTTCTTTGCCCTCATTTCAATAAAAAAAAAAAAATTGGTTGGTTTAACCAAATGAAGCGTATGACAAAGGATTATGTTGGTGTCATAAATTCATACATCTTCTTATCTTTTGGTAAAGAATCCAAATAGTGAGACAAGCCGGATTCTCACTCTAGTACCATTGTATTTTGACAGAACCCTGTTGCATTACAAATCAACACAGATGGTAGCCTTTCGTTTCAGGTTTCAACACAGTGGGGAAACACATACAGTGAATTTCTTCACTATTATCTGTCTGCTGTCAGCATCTAATATTGTTGTGACTGGTGTGTCAAAGCACTAATGCCAAACGACACACTATGCGTATCTCAAAGATGCCAGCGGCTTCAACAAAACTGCAGTAATTGACACCCTGGGATTGAGAAAAGGTTGGAATAGAGTATAACTGAATTATTTTACATTCAGATGGGAGTTTGTGCAAGACTGAGTTGCATATTACTTGCCAGGTGAATACTTCTAAGAAGCTCTGAAGATCCACAATCAAGTATATAATAAAAATATAAAAAATGTTTCAAACATTATGGTTATCTTCCATTTAGTTCCATTTACTCCATTAGTTACTGACTTTTGTCTCCCCCTTTATCTTTACATACTGAACCATAGTACTAAAGCTAGTATGTATATGTTCTTGCTAGTCACAATACCATGAAAATCTCTTCCACAGTTGACCTAGAGTTTGTTCTTTCTTACCACCGGAGGCATGATTGCTTTATGAATCTCTGAAAGCTCCCACTTTGAGAGCATTTACATGTTGCCACATGATTTTGGTAAATCCTATGTGCTTATTTATATGAGCCAAGTTTTCATTCATATGTTAATATCTCTGTGTTATGTCCTGTCACAATGTCAGTCCTCCCATATGGGAGATTTTCTGCTTGTTTGCATTGGTAGTGTCTCATCTGAAGATTATCAGACTTAAAACTAAAATACATTGTTAAATAAAAGACATTCTGGTTGACCAAAGAGAGGCTTTCACCACACAAGTTGTTGTCCCACTCAAATTATATGTACAAGGCAATATTTGTTTTATTTTAGGTTTTTCCCCAGTATTACAAGATGTCATTTAACTGCATTAAGAGAAAAGAAGTTGGCAAGAAACATTTTTTGAGGTTGAAAATGTGTGGAAAGCAATTTTGTGTTTCGAAAGTATGTTATTAGTGAAAAAATCTGACGGATTGATTAAAATGTATGCACTTCGTGCAATGCATTCTGGTGAAAAGCACTGTCCATAACGAGTGGGTTGATGGGTTATTTTTGGGGCAAGGAGACATGTGGTTCAATAAACTAGCAGCACACAGGAATCAAATATTCTCCTTCCATTCCTTTTAAAGGATATATACAGTACAACTCAATGATGGTTTTTCAGTTCAAATAATGAAGCCATAAAGTAGAAGCAAGTTTTTATGATACATAAAAAAAAGAAGAAAAAAAAATAATCCACTAATGTTCATGTACAAATTTACAGTACTGTAAATAAGCATCAGAAGATGGGTGATGCGGAAATAAGTTGGGTCAAGTTGGGCAAATGCATTTGCTCAAAAACCTTTAACCACGTCTTCTACCAGCTACTCAGTGGAAGAAACTTTTCAAAGGCAACACAAAAAAGTCTAAGAAAAAACTGATAATTTCAGGGCAAAATTTACAATCTTAGTGCTGATTAAACCAGAAATATAATTTTGTTTAGCATCATCTGAGGTTCAGTTGAAGTAATTGACTAACATTGGTGTAAGGCTATTGAAATAGTGCAAGTTTAGAAGCATTTATTATAATTAAAATAAACCTGTCTGAAACCATGGTCACAGACAACGATGATAGGATTTTGGTTATTTGGTGCTGAATAAGACAAACCTCAAATACAACCATTTTCTGTATGAACAGTAGAACCCTTGAAAAACAAAAAATGTTGCATCCTGGGATAGTAGAGAAGCACCAAAATTCAAATACTGGTCCCCTCCCCCTCTCTCAAATGTCCACTAAAGTGAAGGGATAGGAAAGAGTAAAGCATATATATGAAAAAAATTTAAATTCAACAATATGCATATGCTAATGCTGCACCTTCACAATAATAGAATTTGCAGGGTTGGTGTAATCAATTCATTTTAATTCATGAATGGTAGAAAATGGCATTTAAATTATTTTTACGAAACAACAGCTAATAAACCAAATGTTGTGCCTCTCACTTAACTCCTCAATCTCATGGTAATTTTTATCCTCCTAGTGTGATTGTGCCATGCTGTACATGCACTCACAAAGCCAAAATCTCACATGCACCTTACACATTTGCTCAGTGACATTTTCTAGACCATTTATGTCTGCATTATTTTTGCTTGACTGTTATTTTCTGAGTGAATTAGTAAAACAGAGAGAGGAAAAGACAGAGAGTGGATCATGCTTACCCTTGAATAAGCAGGGTAAAAAGGGGAGGATGTCTGCTTCAGGAAATCACCAGACAGGACAAGGGAGGCTTGTTTTCTCCATCCTCTTTTTAAACACCCTTATTCATGCTGCAACTCCTCCTCTATTCTGGTTCTTTCAAGGGGATTCAATCTCCATTCTGGTCCTGTCACTTGCTTTGCCAATCAATTCCCCCCTCCCCTGTGTGGGGGCCTAAGTGTTCCTCTTCATTCTATAAAGTTCATAAGAATGGAGAGGCTTGTTCCCCTTATTTGTATTCTAAATCCCAGGAAGCAGAGGTTCAAGAAAAAGAGAAGCCTTTTGCAAGAAATAAGACTTGAGGGAATTGGAATAGATATACTGTATATTTCTATACTGTCCATCCATTGTTCATACATGACATCTGGTCACCAATATGTATTATTTATATTCTACATTATTTGCCAGAAAAATGGTATGGATATAAGCAGATAGCGTTCTTGCTGAACTGTTATCAGCACAGCTGCTTTAGGGAATTTATTTCCCAGTGATACTGGTATAATGCACGTAGTGAAGCAAAACCTTTGACGTAACGTTATGGATGGCTGGCAGCCTTAAAATAAATTGTTGTACTCCTCTGGGTAATTTTAACAAACTTCATATTAATACGGCCACAAGGGGTCTAAAGGGTTGTGTGAGATACATCAAAGATTCACACAGCTGAATGAAAAAATGAGGAAAAATCAGGTCTGCATCTAAATATGCCAAATCAATGTCGTTTTAATTCAGAGAATTGTTATTGCACCACTCACAGACATGTCTAGAAAGGCATGGTAATGGTCTGCCACTTGCAATTGCTGGAAAGCCACAGAGGAATGGGAGGACTGGCCGTGGCTAACTTCATTTGTACTGGATTTTTCCCTCAACCAAATCTCTCGCCTTGGTCTTGTCGTTTCTTTAAAAAGGACTGCAGCGGCACCCTGACCTTCAGAAAACATGGCTGAGCAAGCAACACTCTGTTTGATAATTAAATTCTCTGGTTGGTCAGCAACCAATCAGCTCAGCTCTGGGATCAATGGCTGATTTTAAAGAGCAAACTAATTCACTAATGGTCAGTTATTCCAATTTACCTGGCTGCTGAATTATTGTGTCGAAATCTATTCTGGGAGTGGAAGGATCAATGCGACGCAGGGAGAAGAGCGGCAGATGGGAGTCGGTTGCATCTGTCATGTGAAGTGGTGCAAGGAGGGTGCTCTGTGGTTGATTTGATAGCTGCCTAGTTGAACAGAAGCAATGCGGGGGCGGTTTATGAGATGGCTCTTACAGGCATCGTCTATGTCATAAAGCAAACTAATTAATAAGGTTGCAGGGTAAGCACGAGGGCAAATACTTGATAGTTTAGGCACAAGGTTTTTGTGAGTGTGACTCAGATAGATTAAGCACACTGGCTAACGAAAGGGCAATTAAATTTAGCATGAAATAAAAATGGAATTAATCTGTGTCATGAGGGATTTTGCAGCAAAGGATAAAAACAAAAAATTAAAAAAAACATTGTGTCACTGGCAAATTTGTCCCTGCAATCTGTTAGTTTAATATATTTAGAGTTCACCTTTACATTAACATTGTAAATGGTAGCACCAAACTGATTATCATCCGCACTCTCCATGTCTCTTAAACACATTAAGTTAAAAATAACATCACAGTACTGATTCGTTCTTGTGTTCATCTCATTCCATGAGAAAGTCTTTTGAGCCGATAGGAAAAATAGAGCCTTATTTTTACCAAAGAGAAAGAGATGCAAGGTAGCGTGGATCAACCATTTGTCACCACATCCACCAGTGCTGCTGTTGGCAACTGTGGCTGCATAACAGATGAAGATTGATCATTTGTCAGCATGCAAATTGGCTTTCAAATGCTTTCTCTAATTACTCTGTGGTTTTATTGATGAGAAACCACTGACTGCTTTCCTTTGATTTACCTTGCATGACAAAGTCTCTGTTGTCTCTTACCTTTCCTTATAGGGGGAAATGAAAAGAGAAGAAGTCGCACAGCCTTAACAGATTTCATATTCTACACCTTATTCTTGTGTTTCCCTGAAACAGTGTAAGATTAAGGGCAAAAATGCTAGAAAAGCTTTCATTCTCTTACCTGGCCACACTCAAAATGTACCCAGAGGAGCCCCTGACATGAATCAGAGCCTGAATAAAACTTGCAAGGGATGATGTAAATGACACTGTGTGCACTGCACCTTTTTCTTGCTCATGCATGTAAATGTCAAGTGATGATACCCACAGGTTTCCACTGACAAGACCCAAAAAGTCTACACCAAAGAAACGTGTGGGCAAGAATCCCTCTGAGTGAATCAAAAATCTGCTTTTCCGGAGAGTGCATACAAAACTCTGCAAGGTAACGCACACTTTTTTGTTCTTTAAACAGACATTAAAAGTAACTGTGGACTCTAAAAAAACCACAAGAATCTGCAAAGAAGCTCACCTCAAACCCCATTAATATCATTTCACTGTAATTACCATTATAATTTAACAGCACAGCCTCCTTCCTTGTTTCTCCATTCTGTGACTGATCTGTCATAATTGCCTGTGTCTGTAACATTTCATTCAAATCACACTATCAGTGCCACAAGATAGGGTGTGAAAGAGTGTTGCGAGGCTACTGTGAGCCTGCAATTGGTTTCCATAACTGCATGTTATTCTAAAAAGACATATGCAATGAAATATCATCTTATCAAGGTGAGGGTGTGATTTCCCATCCTGTTTCAATGTGTGAGGACTGTGTGAAAAAAACACATGCTACTTATTTCCGCATGCTGAATTTCTTCAGTGTCTCCGCAAGATGAGGAAGAGGTAGGTTAACTCAAACTCATCCCACCAGTCTTGAGCTTTAACGACTTCTGTTTCCAACTGACAGATGACTATAAAAATAAAAAAAAAGTTACAGAATTTTTTTTTTTGCCAGCACATTTCTCAGCATTAATGCTGTTTTACCTAACCTTTTCAGAACAGCCTTCCAGTTTTTTCATATTTTTGAGGGACTCTCTCTCTGACAAAAATACATAACAGCTGCTGTTCTCTCAAGAGAATGGACTGCTGGCATTATGTGGAGAGATTTTTTTTCTTTTTTTTTTCCAGTTGCAGTGGGTTATTTTTGTTTGCTTTTGCAATCCCCATCAGCTCCCTACACTCAGATGCAATGCCATTTCTGAAAAAACTGACCTCCTTTTCATTTCAATTTAATACTCACTTTACTAATTCATCATTTGACAAACTGATTATCACACAACTTTGGCAAGAGTTCCCTCTCTGACCAACCACCTGGCTCTTTTGCAACAGAAGGAATAGGGTGTTAAAGCGACGGTCACTGATCCTATTGTTCCTCATTCAAAGCCCTACATTTGTGAAATGAAGGGAGAGAAGAAGAGCAAGCACAGGCTCAGTGTGTTCCATAAATCAGCAAAATCTGCAGAGACTCAGAGCAGATGGTGGAAATTAAAAGAAAAAAAAAAAGTTCCCCCATCTCAATTCAATGCAGATTAAGCATCGCAAAGCAAAGCTGTTCTGTATTACATTTATGCTGTACTGTGCAAGACAGTATACCATTCTGGCTGGTTTGTTCAGTGCCCAGCTCATCCTGCCTCTTATAATGAACTTACCCTTCTATCAACTGAAATGTATTAATCCGCTTATATGTAATTTATTAACACTAAACATCGAAGTCTGGCAACAGAAGTATTTTTTTACGCTGCAGTTAAAATCAAACTGAAAATATTTAAATGTACTTCCAGGATTTGTTGCAATCTAATCACAAATGCAAAGCATGATATATGTACAATTCATATCTGAATAATAACAATATATAAAAAAAAATCAGATAATAACTACTCTGTTGTATCAGTGAAAAGAGTATGGAGGATGGTAGTGTGTATAAATCCACATTCACAAAGGCATTCTGAAAATACCTTTTCAGGCCTGGAATAACTAAAAGGATCCAACATTTTTGCTGAGAAAAGCTCTTTCTTTTCAGCACTATATTTCGTCTCCTCTTCTTGGGAGGTTATCATTTGCAAAACCATGCCCTTGATATGGGTTACTGCAGCCAACATGTTCCTATTCCCCATGTTAAGTTTGAAAATAGAGTGCTCTTGACCTCTTGCCTTTGAAATTCTTCCACTGTCGCTGTATTGCTCCCCTCATCTGTCCTCTTTTCATGCTGCAACTCAGAGGCTTTTGCTACAAGACAAGCATTATCAGTCCCTTCCTCTACCATATTTTTTCTTTGTCTGAGACAAAGGTAAACTTTTACATAAATCTTGTAAAACGTTCCTCTGTAAACAGAAACTCCAGCCATCTGTTGTTATATGCACCAAGCGAATCCTCAATGTATGGTTGCCAATAACATCTTCCCTTCTGGATGCTGAATAATTTACAAGCCAATTCTTCCAAACTCCCACTATCAGCCACTGAGGCACAGAGGTGATTTTCAAAGGTCTTCTTTAAATGTTTGTATTCAAAAAAGACATCAAATACATCTTTACAATTTAAAATTTAATGAAGTAGTTTAGGTTTAGGTAATCCTTCCTTTCTTTGGGGATATAAAGCACTTTCTGGGCCTCAAGAGTTAATCCAATTTAAGTTATATGCACAATTTCTTAGTTTCCAACCTGTGTTTAAAAAAAGAAAGGAAGATTGAATGATCAACTTTACCCTAAATAAGATCTAATTAAAAGTAATTGAGATGATACAAAGATATATTTTAAAAGTCATGTAGATTGTTGGACAAATATGGTTAGTGTGTGCATGTGTGTGGTGAAGAAAATATTCTGAAAAACACAGCAAAAGTGTTTTTAACATGAATTGCTGTAGCCACTGAAATTAATTATAAACTCTGAATCCTTGATGTTTGAAGGTTCTTTTTTTCAGAGGTTTTTTAAGCCTAGAAGGATTGAAGGTTTGCCTTTTACTTTCACACAATCACTTTTTGTGGAGAATTCCTTGAAGAAATCACAATGGGGATAAGACTTTGTGATACTGCCATATGCAGTGCCATCATTAAAATCAAATCTTGTTCAAAAGATAGACTGAAGTTTTTGGCAGAAAAGAGTTGTAATGGCAGATGTGGTACATAGAGGGGAGATGAGGCACCTACAGAGAAATTTTAACTAGGTCAAAACTTAGTTTCTGAACATGAGAATGACACCATACAGGAGAAATCAGCATTAACGGCCTGGGAGCATCAAGTCTTTTTGTCCATATTGCCATGCCTGTAAAGGTTCAATCCCTTGAGTGGGCATAGAAGATTTATAAAAGTTCAAGGACTTACTTTTTTGATTGAAAAATTGATCGTTCATTGTTAAATTCTACTGTTGAAAGAAACTATTACTTATTGAGCTTCTCATTAGCGCTGACTCAGTGCATTCATAATTTTTGCATGATGTCAGAGAAGCATAAGGTGACTTGTGTAGCGGGAGCAAGATGGATTAAGCTGCATGTTATGAAATTGAAGCGTGTTTAAGATGTAGCCTACCCCGACTTAAACTCTTTGCTATAACTTTATATAAGATTTACATAAGATTTCTTTTTTTGCAACTGGTGTTAATTTCGGCCACATGGTACATTTTGAAAAGAGACAGTTCCGGTGACTTTGGACGGGAAGTTTTTACTAGAAATTAGTAAAAATATTCTCTTTGTAGTTGATGTTTGCCAAATTTTCATTGTAAGACTAGTAACACTCTGCCCTTTGTTTTGTGCTCCAGGCCTATGTAATAACGAGGTCATAAGTAATTTTAAGAATATCAGCGGCTGTGGAGATGAACACAAGACTTTAGATTGTACATTTGATAAAATTTGAGTGTAAATTCAAAACACAAGGACAACAGGAAAGGTAAAGTTGTGCAATTAAATCGGATAGAAGATCTCAATTACGTGAATATTTGCAAGCAATTCAACCAAAAAGGAATACATGAGGGTTTGGATACAAATTCAGCCTGGCAGGATCAAAGGGTTAATCAAGAAAGCACTGATTGGTGATTAGCTTCTTTGTGTGTAATAGAGAGGGAGTGATTTTAGGCCTACGTTGTTTAATTGGATGATGAACTAAGGCAAGGCTGCCTTTGGAATTTTAAACTAATAATGGTAGGAGGTAGGAGTGAGAGGATGGCAGCCAAGAGGCGTGGCTTCGAAGGAGTAATGAAAGCAAGAGTAGCCTAGAGGTGAAAGAATTAAAAATGAAGTAGTCCCCTTTATTAAACTTTCGCTAAGCTCAATTACAGTGATAAAAGACTTCTATGATGAACCATTTGAACAAAAGAACATTGAAGAAGAGCATCAAAGAAAAAGCTGAGTTTTGTAGAGTCTTGCCTAAGCTCAATAACGCAGTGACAGATAGTGACCTCAGATCACATTCTATTTCTCTACATGTATTCAAGTGCAATGTTCCTACAAAGTATAGGAATTGTTTAGTTAGCCAGCCAAAGGCTACAACTGCTGCACTTTCTTTCTTTCTTTCTTTCTTTCTTTCTTTCTTTCTTTCTTTCTTTCTTTCTTTCTTTCTTTCTTTCTTTCTT
>JAOXYM010000020.1:10583295-10610094 GCA_028567055.1 Leptatherina wallacei | reverse complement strand
TTCTTTCTTTCTTTCTTTCTTTCTTTCTTTCTTTCTTTCTTTCTTTCTTTCTTTCTTTCTTTCTTTCTTTCTCTTTCCTAATTTATTTATAATTTGTTCAGCACTCTGGATGTGCCTCGTTGCTTCTTCTCTGCCCTACATTGGTTAGTTTGCTGAGTGCACAAAAGCACCAAGGGAGGATTCTGCTCAGGCCAGCCTCACCTGGACTGGCCTCTCCATCATTACAACCAGCTCCATCAGCAAGGCAACATGAAGGTCTTTTGGGACAGTGTATGAGTGTGTGCTTATTTATTGTGTGTGAATGTTTAAATGTGACGCAGTATTTGTCCTCTAAGATTCAATCAATGCTTTTCTGTTTGCCAAACATGGCCCACAGACTGCACATATAATTCAATGGTTGAGTGAGTTGCCATTCAGAAAACAAACATGATCTATGAAAACACACATTGGAAATGTGCAAAATTTAGCAATACAATAATTTTTTATTCACTTATGTTGATGATTTAGTATGGAAAGAGTATGGAAATTTGGACAAAGTCTAATGAATCTACAGTCCCCAATTGTTGGATTTATAATAACACAGTTATTCTTTAAGCACTTGAAGTAAACCACTATAGATATCACAAGTTGATTTTCAATCCTTTATGAGATTTGTTTCATAGTCCATGATGCATATTCATCTAGACAAGGACCATAATTCAAAATTAGCACCTTCTTACTCTGATGCATCATCTCACCAGCTGACCAGTTGCCATGCAGCATATTAAATCATGTAATATAAATATTATAACTTTATTCTGCCAAAATTGCAGAATTCACACATTGATTGTAGTAATAACTCTTTGATTTGTTTGTTATAACTTAACATACAGTAGAACATGCTTACACTATTATATTATTTACAGTAAATGATTAAATCATGTATGAGATACCTCTGTATTTACTATGCATGCCATGTTTCTTCTCCCAGTCAGCCCACTGTCAGCAGTTTGATTCAAACACAAATCATTTGCCTGTCTGGCTCAGGCACGCTTGTCGGATTTTGTAGGGGTTTTGTGCTAAAATTGCGTCTCAGCGTAGCAAATAGGCCCAGTGTGCACTAATCTGTGATTCTGTGATTATTCATAGTTCATACACTTAAGCTATTATACAGTATGTCTGACTATGTCCTTTTTAGTCTAAAGAAACCCATTTAAGGCTGATCAAAATAATCTTGGCACTTGGTGATTTCATATTACTCCAAAATGAGGAGAGGAGTGTTAATGGAGTGAGGTGCCAAATTGGCACAGCACTGGCAGCACTGCACTCAATTGAGAAAACAAATTATTCATGTTAAGAGACTCAGTCAATGTGTATTTCCATTGCCTCTGCATTTTGATTCAAGGCAGAGAGTGTATCATCCATTTGAGTGTTTCAGAAAATATCACATTGTGAACAGTTTAATTTACTTTCTACCAAAACATAAAAAAAAAAAAGAAAAATGAATATCATTTATTTGGCTTGGTAAATGCAAAAAATGCAAAAAATCAAAGGAGGCATTAAAATGTAACATTTGGTTTTGCTTGCATCTCCATCACCTGATATATGTTATCTGATGCACAATCATCCCAAAGCAAAGTATAATTACCCTCTACATCGTCTTGATTGTGTTTGACTGAGTACAGCAAAAGCCTAGAGGGAACAGCATAAAGACCTGCTTTACAAGTGAATTTCACATTATTACACTTGTTTTAGTTCATCTCAAAAATCAAATTATTCAAATGTCCTTCGGCAAGACTTTTTTTTTTTCATTTTTGAGAAAAAAAATTCTCTGAGTTCTCCCCTTAACCCCACTTCTGTGGAAAACCTCTGAAGTTTTGAAAACCAGCTCTGTAATTGTCATCACTCCCTCAGTCCCCCTCTCGTGTCAACCCTTCACTCGTGTATCCCCATACTCCATCTTTCTGTCACCCCAACTCCTCTAAAAGAGGATCAAGAGAGAGGCCCCTTCCAATTTCTCTCCACCTCTAATAGGCACTTTCCTGCGTTACATGATCACTGGGTGTCAAGATTAAAGAATGGCTACTGCTTCCCAGGGCAGACATGGATGGGAGACAGAGAAAATAGCACTCCATAATTACTGATAAATCGAGCACACTGCCTCTTCTCTTTCCACTTTCTCCCTATCCACCTGGCCCTGGTGTCAATGTGAGGGGCTGAGCAAGTTAAAGCGAGAAAAAAGTTGACCACGCCAGCCACTTTTTTGCACTGCTGATATTGCAGTTAAGTTCGGGCAATTCAGGGCCAATCGAGTGACTTGGAGCTTTTATTCACCCTCCATCCGTCTCTCCTTTGAAGTGGGACACGCAGCACTAGACTCACATAAGGCACCTGCAGCCACAGCACAATGGCACCAGCTCAAAGTGTACCGAACTATACCATACTAAAATCCCAAGCAAACACAGGTAAGCTCCCATACAGCAAGCACAATTCCTCCTTTAATCTCTTGACGGCTATAACCTGCCTGAGCCAACAGACATACCTCGTTCTCTACTGGACACTAGAGAAGTGCTATGTATGCGACATTGGCTAGTGAAAAAGAAAGCAGCTGTTGTGAAATTGTGACAGGTTGCCAAGTAGCAGCCCACTATCATTGTTTATTAATAACCCCAATAGCCTTTGTGAAAAGCACCGTCATATGCATTAAGTCCAACAGTGCATGAAAGGCTCTTCGGTGAGACTGGTTTGTTCTATTTTTTCATGGGGGAAAATAAAAGAGTCAGTAGGTGGTGATGAAACCATGAACTAAATAGTCACCCACAGTTAGTGTTGAGCCCAATAAATAGGCTATGTGTGTTTACTGTTATGAGCCTGATGCTGAAATGGCATCTAACATTGCATTCATGTTTGAAGTTGTCTAATAGCAAGCAGATAGGTGTTATTTTAACTCTACTCTATCAGCAGGACTTCTATTTCAGCATATTTTCAATGTGACTTTTTTAAGTGTTGAAGATATAAGGTGAGACTGGATGAATACCTCCTTATCTGTAAGTGTGCAATCCATAATCACTGCTGGAAATTAATCATGCTCTACAATGAAATGGATGCATTTTAAGCTGCATTTTGGTCTTAAAACATTTGATCATTGTCACTCTTCTGACGGGAATGAATCAGTACTGCAATTGTCAGTCCCGGATAAAGCAAAGCATTTCTCATTTGCTTCAGAGCATGGTCAATTTCTGTCAGTAAATGTGGATCTCTCATGTCCAGATAGTGAGATTTCCATCCAGTGGGCATCAAGAGAAACAGGCCATTTCTGTGTGATTATCCAAAGTGATAAAAGTTATAAAACTGTGTATTGTAAACCTTAATGTGGCCTTTTCCAAACCTAATCAAGTACTGTATTTTTTTATTTCCATTTCAAGCAAGAGATTTTTCCCCCACACCTAAACAACTATTTTTAGTACTTAAACCTAGCCAGAATACTGTGTTGCCTGAACCTTACCAAGTCTTTTTCATTCCTAAATCTCACCAAACAGTGCTTTGTGCAGAATGGGAAACCAAAAATAACCAGCAAGGGAAAGAGGAGTAGAGAGAGAGAGAGAGAGAGAGAGAGACAGAGAGAGAGAGACAGAGAGAGAGAGACAGAGAAAAACTCAACCCAAAATTTAGGTCTTACCATGTCTTCCATGTTGGCGTATTATATTGGTGTATCAGGACATAGTCATTGGTATCTTGTGCATATTCAAATATGTGACAGATTTTGACAACACGACAGCATCTGGTGTCCTGTGATGATCAATGTTTAACAGTTTAACTAACATAGCACTCATTATGATTATCTGTCATCTTTTTGTGATATTTTTTGTGTCTACAAAGCTCTGATTGGTCAGTTTCTTATGCAGCCCATTAAAACCAGTGTCAATGAACATGAAATCATATCAATTGTTAGAGTTTGGTATGTAAGGAAATTTGCGTTTTGAGAGTTAAATTTAATTTGTTGATCCTAAATTGCTTCCCAGTATGGAATGTATAAAATGACCTCACTTCCAAAAGTAGCTTCAATGGTTCAACATACAGTAGCCCAAATGCACACTGGCATTTCAGAGGATGTCCACCTTTCTTGTTTTGACCCTCTTCATGGCTATTGATTTTATGCCAGGTGAAAAAAAAGGTGCTGTGGATCTGGGGAATATATGACAATGAACAGAGCTGTGGTCCTCCCAGAACATAAACCTTTGACTTTAGTGTTAATGACTTTCGTGGTCAAAGGAAAGCAATGTGTAAAAAATAAAAAAGTGCATATTCTTTATACGCTCTATTCTCTATACTCAGCTTCTGATTTGACCTCAACTCATTGTTGCATGTACCTACTACTTTCTTAGTACAGATTGTTAGGTGAAATCAGAAATGCTTTATTTGGTTGAGGGAGGGATATTTGCTTTGAGCATACGTTTACAGACATTTTTCAAAGTACCGTTTTCAGAACTTCAAGGCACGTAAAAGCTGTATTGTGGACTGATTGCCTGCAGCTAGTCACCTGTTTATGTATTCCAAAATGTGCATTGAAATTTATAGGCTTTGGTTTGATGCTTTCAAATTTGTGCGTTTTGATGATGCTTTGACATTTTATGAATGCATACAGTAAGTTTTGGTCTAACTATAATAATAAACATAATTTAAAAAACATTAACCACAACATAAAGATCACCATGAGCACAACTTATAACAGCAGAATGTAAAGGCCTTGGAAATTACAGTATATGTTTCATTTATTAGCATATTTTCTATTCTTTGTCCTGAGGCAAACATAGTTTATATTCAGCAAAGTCCTGAACAATATTACAGCCTTCAAGTTTGAATTTACCCTTAAAACACAAATTGTAATGGAAATAAAAGCAGTAGATCGTCAGCAGCTGAAAGAACGGCTCATTATAGAGTTTATTTCCCCTCCTTCATTCATAAATTGAAGGTAATGGTGGAATGATAAGTGGACATTAAGCTGGACAAATACAAAGAACACCAGTTGAAGAGGCTACGTAGCAAAAGCCCTGGAGGCAATGCCAAAATGATCACAAATATGCATAAATCTCTGGTCAATCAATGTTTCTCTGCCTACATGTGACAGGATGTGGCGATTAAGCAGCCAAGCACACATACTTAGAATGCAAATTTGCTACTGGTTCACCCATCGGGACATGTAGGATTGACATTAGTGAACATGAGGGGTCTATGTTTAGAATTCTAATTAATATACATGTCTGCTGTTGTGGCAGATTTTCAGCCTAGTAAATTTAAAAGATGCTCAATGTGCAAGAGACACACACGACTATAAGCACACGCAAGGTCAGGTACATTAAAAAAAAAAAAAAGAAAAAAGTCTGTACGTGGGTACTTCTGTGTAAGTGCTGTGTCAGGTCATTTTGTGTGCTACTTTTGGAGTCAGAAGCATAACACTTTTCACAGCACCAAAGTTGTTGAGGTAAAAAAAAAAATGCAGTGATAATCAGCTGCATTTCCTGAAAATTATGCTTATTTTGCTTTAACGCTTATTTTTGAGAGGAAAGATGCTGGAGCATTAATTAAGAATTCCTTACACAGATCAGACAAAAGGTTTGTGTCTGTAATGCACTGTACATACACACAAAATATCCCTGCTGTTATGTTTCCTCAATAAAGCCTAAAATATGATGAATACATGGTTAAGGATTAAAACTTATCCAACTCAAACTACTAAAAAAGCTGTAAAAAGACTCTCAGTTTAGAACAGAAAACAAACATTCTTTCTTAATATGCAATAGACTTAACCACATTGTTTTCAGGGGCTTTTGTTTTTGACTGATCATCACAATTTCATTGTGTAGACACAGTAGAGGCATTTGCTAAAATGCTCACATAAAGAGATGCATGTCTAAAAGGGCTTTGTTGCAGTAATCATCGCATTCAGATATCCGATTTGCAATGTGGAGAACTAAATTTACGTCATCATGAGGCAGCAGCTTGTAATCAGTTCCTGCATGGTTTCATTTACCAGAAGATGACAGATGTTTCCAAAAGTCACCAGAAAATAAACAAAACAAAATTGCATGGGCTGAACCAATCTTATCTGGAATAAGATACAATAAGAAACTCAACTTAAAGGATCATAGGTCTGGTCATAGCATCTCAGTACATAAGAAAGCTTTTTTTTTACGATCTAAAATATTTTTTCCACTACAATTTCAATCTGATCAGTCATTTGCTGCATTGGAAATTGCTGCTGCCTTGAGCTGCAATATAGGTCACTTATGCTGGGAGCCACTGGCATCAGTATAGAGCTCACTGAGTCACCAGCATCACATTGGTCTTGGGTCAGTCTCTGACTCCACTCCAGCTCCAAAATGACTGCTCCACTGTTTAATTTTTCAAAATTAGGACATACTGCATGCACTGAAAATAGCAGCTTCTCATCTCCATCCAGACTCCATGTGATAAATCCCAGACTATTTGAAATCCTTTATAAAATGTTTCTCTCTTTTTAAGGAATAATTAGGGGTAGCTAAAATGCTTCGGTAGGGGAGTGCTTCACACTTGTTAGGCAGCGCAAGGAAGGCTGGAAAAGATTAAAACCTTCACTGCAAGAAACCTAATTAAAATTTTTCAAACAGATTATCTTCCCATGATTGTTCACATTCTAGAATAGTGCTTTTTACACAGACAGTTAACAGACTCGTGGATTTTTTTTTTCCTTTTTATGCAGTTGAACAAGATGTGGTTGCGACAATGCTCTAATTTAAGCTTATTATGACACTGTATGTTTTTTTTAGTCATAAAGCAAGTTCTAAGAAAAACTGTAACCTTTTCTAGTTGTGGAACAGGGGGCTCATTCATACCTAAAACATTACTATCTTTTTATTCAGAATTGTTCTGCCATTCTAAGTTTTAAAAGAGTTACATGAACACTTAGAATATTAAATCCATCTTTTGAAAAGCAGGTGCAGTGAACTGTGTTTGTCTAAGATTTTGGCAAACTTGACAACTCTTTGTAACCCAAACCAGTTATGATGGATGAACTAATACAGAATATAATTAAAGTATTGGCATTATTTTGTCCCAAGGCTTTAGTTGGAGGGTAAATCTTTATTTTTGCATGTATACAATGATGCACACATTGCCAGCAAAAGAAGCCAAAAGTCTGATTGAACTCACAACTTTATATAGTATTGTTATAAGGCAGTGATTAATGTGAATTTCCGATTATTAATATGGCATGAATGATAACTTTGTCGTTTATGCATTAATGTGTAAAACAAAAATCATAGTATTAATTTCACAGATTAATCTCTTTGCATTTATGCATTCAATTTGAAAGGCTGGTTATAAGGTTGAAAATTCACTTTTCAATTGATTGCTTTTAACAGTCAGCTTATTATTTGTTATAATTTCACTCAGTCACTATCAGATTCTCCTCCAACATAATTCTTTCTCTTATAAGTATTATTTAGCTACCAGCCACTTCAAGTTAGTCAGAAACCTTATCTGTAGTTCAGGGTTAGCAGTTAGAATAGGTCACTTTTCTTTTTTTTTCATCTGGAAGCAGTGACTTTCACAAAGTGGAGAGAAAGAGTTGATTGTTAATTCTCTGTGGCACATTACCATAGCATCTCTTTCACATCATAAAGTCCAAAATAATTTGATCCAATGATGATAACATTGTACTAATACAACTTTAACAATAACTCCAACAAGCTTTACTTGTTAGACGCGGAGGTTGGGAAGTACAGCACTGAGGAACGTTCACACTGATCACCAGATAAAATATGTTGGTTGTGGACATTTTGTTGTCACATAAAGGTGTATAATGCACCTGTATGCTAGTACTTGATCAAAGCTACACAGTTTTTCATTTCCCCCAAAATGCACATAGAGTACTGAACAGTTGAGCAGCTACCCATAAATTTTTACCAAAGATATGCAAGCGAGAGAGAAAATTTGCACAAAAAAGCCAATTACCAGTCATGGCTGCATTTTATTGTAGTAGAAGCCGAGGCCCAAAGATATTTTACTTTAGAGAGGGATTGTATTTTGTGTTACTCAGACACAACCTCCAGACCTGAGTAGATCAAATTATATTGCTGGAAGGAGCAACAGTGAAACAAATTAAGTTAAAGGTTCTGTGTATAACTGGCTACCATGCAGACCTCTGCAAATCAAAATATCATGTTTCCTCTTTACCATTAGGCACAAATTACAGGTAAGGTTACAGCTAGTGTTGTCACCAAGCCAGCACAGACCAAAGCAGTGTCAAATTACAGTGGTTACCTCTGTTGTGTGAGACTTTTTGATATTTTAACGACTAATAACTGAGCTTAGTAGCAGCGTATAATGGTTCAGAGTAATAAAGTCTCAGTTTGGCATTACCTTTCCTGGAAACCATCAAATGGTTGTTGAATATGCTTCATTTTAATGGATGTACTATTACACTTATCTAAAATTTACAAAAGTGTACTTAAAGGCAAACATTGTTAAAAGACATATTCAGAATGAATATGTAAGGAAGGTTTCTTTATTTTTGTCTTTTTTTCTTTTTTGACTTGATTAAGTAATGACCTCTTGAATATTCAACTGATGCTGTGGAGTCTGTTTGGTTACTGATGCTAACAAATAAAATAGAAAATACAATAACCCATTATTAAATTAAAACCTTGTTAAAAAATAATCATTGTAGCTCTGAAGATATCAAATGTTTTCCTAACATCATCATCAGGACCGTCTGTCAAATTTTATGTTGCACAAAGATTCTCTTTAAGAACCAGCAGATGTATATAGATGTTGGTCTATAAATGGGAGATTTTTGTCTGATTGTAAATTGATTGTATCATAAAATGGTGCTGATGTTAACTCACATATATTCAAACTGTGGCCTCATGCTGTGAGTAAAGAAATAAGAAGATGGAAAAAGACCAGAGATAAACCACAGAACTTAGTCAAAGTGTTGTGCGTTCTGAATTCCTAAGTAGCTGATAAAAATAAATTGTCAATGTTGTTGGGATTCTTGAGTTTGCTGTGGACAAGTCTGAGGCTTCACGCAGACTTTGGCCTCACAAAGCATTCACATATAGGCCTGTTCCTTCACAAGACAATGGGTGTCCTCACAGACAATAAGCCAGTGTCTTTCTGCATTATACGTCATGTACTCTACACAGACTGTTAACATTATATGTAAATGTTTTTATCAAAGTTCAGAAGGGAGAAAAAAAGTTCCCCACTGATTTTATTTATGAACTTTAACATGGATAAAATTTTATGGTGAGCAAAACTGTCATTAAACACTTGTTAATGGCCATCTTCTCATAATGAGCTTTGAGATGACCGCTCTTTTCTTTTTTTTCAAAGCTTTTTCTTTTACCCATCTATTCTTACATGACTGCCAGCAGCAGCGCAGAGGTCAGACAGTCTCTAGCGGAGGTCAACTGAATCAGCTGCCTGATCAAAATACTGTGAACTTGTCAGTATTTGAGAGATTTTGTCATCTGCTTTTTTCTGACCCTTTTTGTTTGTTTCTAATAAAAACTGTTTTTTTTAACCCATATCTCTTGGGAGGCAGCCTTCTGGACACTACAGCTGCAGCATGCACCCACATGAAAAAACTATTCTGTGCCAAAACATGAATACAAAGAGATACAAAGAGGCAGACACTGAGAGAGATCTGGTGAGTTCCGCCAGCACAGAACTGGTACTGTTCTCTTCCACTGCAAAGTTTAGTCATGACATCCTTATCTGTACACACCGGTGATGGGGAAGCACTGTGTATATTTTGCGAATGCATTTTTTGACATCCTTTTCATCTTGTCACAAATTTGTTTATTTCCTAGTCTTATAAATAACAGCTACATAGTATAAGGATAAATAACCCATAAGCTGCACTGACATAGAGAGTGAAAGAAGCCCTTTTGCTGCATGTTCTCTTTTCAGTTCTTGGAAGCATCATCAACACACTGGGTCATCTAAAACCATGACACAAATATAGCTTTAAGCTACTGCTGGCATTTTCATCTTGGCAATGTGATTTAGAATGATTTCCTTTTGGAAATGATTACATGTTGCCAGCGTTTCACCACTGAAAAGGCCACCAGATTGAATGAAGCATTCTGGATAAGGCAGCTTTTCCTCTGCAATTTCCGCTGTCAGTGCAATTTTTTGCACTGCACATGTAAGGAGGAGGGCAGTCCAAGATTAAACTGACTTGCTTTTGATATTATTTTAATTTCAAAGCTTAACTAAAGAATTTCTGGATGCAGGGTTATTACTAGCTCCATATGTCACAGAAAACTTTCAGCATTGTCTGGAATTCTTTGTTGTGACCTATTCTATATTGTTTAAACTAAAACTGATGCTTTATATTCTAAAATTGGATTTTTAGGATTATTTGTTGATGGGCTCTTACTTAACGGCTGCTTTCCAAAGAAACAGTGACAGACAAAAATTGCAGTGGCAGTCATGGTATACCACATAAATGCTTCTAGACCAATTTCAAACAGAAGCTGCTTCTCTAATTTCATAGAGTTGGTATCAGTATCATGCACAGTTATCTTGCCCGAAGCCACATAATGACACCTAGTGTAAAAGAGCATGAGCTCCCCTCGCAGTTAGACAGTGGAACAGCAATCACAGTAAGTTGAGGGAACGGCAACTTTGCTTCACTGGTGACACGCACGCACAGAACAAAACATGCATGTACGTGCTTCCAGGTACGCGCACTCTCAGGGGCGCAGAGGCTCATCCAGGACAGGCCAGCACAAAGAAGCACATAATCTGCTCATTATGGCAGCAGATCCTTCATTAGATGGATTCCACAAATTAACAATAATAACAACAGTGTGACCGCCACTGAATTCGTAAGCGGGGATGACACTCTTTTTTTTTTCTTTTTTTTTTAAGTTAATGCAGTGAAGTGATCGTTGTGAACGTTAAAAGCCACTACTGGAAACGGAATAAGCTTGAATTCAAATATTTATGCCGACTACAGAGTGATCTGCAGGCCCACTGATTACCTTTACACAGAATGTTGCCTTTGTAATTCTGCTCAGTGAAGCCGCGGCAGGTCTGCGTAATATTCCAACACCGAATTGTGAAATCATTGTTTCTCTCATTGTTTTATCCTCCTTTATATCCGCGCTTTTGCAGCATCACCTCCGTATTATGCTACCTAACAACATGCTGAGAGAATGCAGTCTAGTGCACATCATTTTGAGACTAACCAATTTCCATAATGTGTGAAGATGAAGGGTTTATAAGATTGTGAGACTCGTGTAAATTTTTATCGCCTGTGAGCTCTTCGTCGACATTCAGTCCGGGCGGAGCTTGACAGGACTTGTAGGGTGATTATTTAAAGGTAGCTTCACCATGAGAAACAAGAAAGAAAAAAAAACCTCCATCCTGGAAAGGACACCACCGGCCACCCCAGTAACATGCTGACCGCGCAACATCCCCACAATTGTGCCACATTGTAGATTTGCCTTCCCGACAACAACCTCGTGATCAGTGATAAGCTGAAAATATATGCATATAAACGATCCCGTTATAATATGTTAGAGGTCTAAGCCGCTATAACCTCACTTACCTAAAACTGACTCTCCCCTCTTAGCTGTATTTGTGGTCCAAGGTTTGTTAGTTCTCTAGCCAACAACTTCTGCTGGAGCATATGTATCCAGTGCTCATGCTGGTGGCTCAGTCGGTGATGTTGGATTGCGGATGATTTGGCAATCCTTCTCATGCTCAAGAGAAAAAAATCCTTCGTTTCTGCGTGGTCTCGGGCATTGGCGCGCAGAGGTTTAAAGTAATGAAGTCCGTCAGGAGGGCGAAGAGAAAAAGGGTGTGCTAGAAGAGAGATTTATGTCGACGTGTTTGAAACAGTTCAGTTTCCTTTTTTTTTTTCCCTCACCGTAGGAGCCGTTTGCGGGTGGAGAAGTGTGGGATGGATATCTAGGAAGAGAGGCTGGGATGCACAGGCTGAGAGCGAGAAAGGGGAGGTACAAAGAATACAGTATCGTATTGTGGAGGACGGTCATGGCAGACAGTAAGGGGTGGGTCTGGACTGTATCAGGCGGAGGGCAGAGGGACTGAGGGTTGATGAGAAGGGGGGAAAAGAAAGTCGTGACTTGTTTCAGCTGATATGTAAACAGTTGCATGATGGCTAAATGGTCAGCATTAATAGGTAAGCCATTTCTAATTAAATTGACAGAACTGAGCGAGTCTAACCTCAAAAGCCTGCAGGATGTACGGTTTAACAGACGTAATTAGGGAAATTTGAAAGTGCATAAAAGTAGGAGTTGGCTGAATTGTGCCACACTAACCAACCGTAGCTTGTGTTCTTAAGGTAAAACACAAAGTGAATGAATAAAAACTTATCCGAATTCACCTGCAGTGAAACTGTTGCTCGTAAGAACACAGCAAAGTTCAGGCTCTGGAGTTTCTGTAGTCATGCTATACTATGCTATAGCCTACTGTATTTAACTGAAATGTTGGTGATCGCTGCCCATCGTCCTCTCAATAGGAACATTTCATTGGTTGTCAACCCTCAACCGGACTGAAGCTTTACACTTGTATTATGGGAAGGAATTATCTGCCAACATCCCTAAAACTTAACTTCACAAAGAAGTTTTAAAAGTCAAGTTAAGCAGCTTTTATGGAAGCTGAATGTTGCTTAGTGAAGTGTGATGGGTTTTTACTGTTGTTTTTTATTCATGATTTATGATTTGTTTTTAGAATAATATGGGATTTTGTATTTTGCATTTTCTTTTTTTTTCTTTTTTTTGTAGAATAAGGCTCTCTTGCTCCTTGTTGTTGTTGTTGTTTTAACACCAAGGGCCATGCTGGAAACAAGTTATACAATACAAACAATACTTTTGCATGTTATCCTTTGGACTAAAGTTTTATACTTTGATTCCATAAATCAACCAATGGTTGCTGTCCATGGTGCTCAAGTACAAAAAAAAATGTTTTGGTTTCTTGTGAAACCCTGGTCACTATCCAGGGTGCTGAAACCAACATAGAAGGCCCTCAGCTATTACACAGTTCATGAGTCGACTATCAGTTGAAACCTTTCATTAAATTGACTTATGGACTCCTGTATTTGATGAATGGAAAGTTCATGTAAGTTATTTTAAGAAACTTGTTAGATCTACACAAAGAACAAAAATCTCACTGGTGAGTTCAGATATTAAGTGCATGACTTGAATCCAGTAAAATTGAAGCCCTTTTTTAGTGGCTAAATCCAGTTCGGTATGGTTGACTGAACCTTGTAAACTCTAATGAATGGTAGTTTTGACAACGAATGTCTCAACAACTTATGGTTTTAAGAATTTGAAAACATGTTGGAAATGACACAAGCACAATCACATGGACATGTTTCCTCAGACCTACAGCCACATCCTTTGTGGTAAATTTCAGAAATTACACCTCAAATTAGGATTAGTCTACATCATTGCGCCTTAATCTGGAATCTCCAGGATTTAACAGTGCACCTCCAAAAAGATAAATGAATAAAAACAAAAATGACAATCTAATTAAAATAAATTAATTACTTCAATTATTACATAGAGTTTTCAGAATGATTATTTTGCATTTTTGGTGAAATACACAAATTTCCAGAGTTTGTTGTCAGCTTGTTTGTGTGTGCTAAAGACTGAGTATTTAACCTGAGCCACTTAAAATGTCTTTTTAATTATATAAACACAAGAAAAAGCATGCTTTGACAAATCATCACTGGTTAACAATGATTTCCAATAGTTACATAGTCTTGACTATTTTTTAATGGCCCATTACTTTAGTTAAAGAAAGAAAAGAAACATATTTCACAGCCTTAACTGCCAAGACTTGATATATAATTAAGAATGGTGAATAGACAGATGATGAGAGATGAAAACAAAAGTGCAAACATGATTGATGAGATTATGGCATTTTCTTTGATTATACCCATAAATGTATTTAACGATCACATTTTCTCTTTTTGTTTTCCCCAAAATTGTTTTTAGAAAAGCATTGCTGAGGATATGGATTAATTAACTAATGTGATGCATTAGATAGAGAGCTCATAATGAAAAGAATGTGCTACATATCCCATGATCTAATTTTAGGTTTATTAATCCATCAACTGAAGAACACATTTGTACAAATCTTAGAAGGTTAAAATTTGATTTAATGGCTTTATTCCAACTTAAAACCCAAGTATGGAAAAAATAAATAACTTCAATTGGTTTTGACATCTCTATATCCTCTGTAGTCACAGATCATTTTGCAACTCACTAGCTCTTCAATGGTCCACTTGCAGTCAAGTGCTTGAAGCATCTACCAACGGGCAAAGAACCTGGCAGGAGCAACATTGCATGGAACTCAATGAGGCTAAATGGATAAATGGTGCCATTACGGAGTCATTAGCATGAGAGTGGTGGTGACACGTGAACAATTTATCTTGCAGTTCCAGCCTTAAAATGCTAAAGGGATCATTGAAGCTGTCACATTTCAAAATTCTGTTGGTTATAGCTTATGATTTTTAAACCCTCTATCTATTCCCAAAGATGTTCTGGTTTACTGGCATGTTCAAGATGGCTCATACATTTGATGAATATATTTTTTTATTTTGTTATAAGAACATGAGTAAAAGAATAACCTCAAACAATATAGAGCAGTTTGAACATGTTATTGATTAGATTTACACTAAAATAAAGCTAATGTCAGATCCTTTGTGGTATATGTCATTAGATTTTTATTAAGGCTCCCTGAAAGTGTGTATTTGTACACTGTATCTCTAGAGTGCATCTCCACATCATATACAACATAACAAACAGTGTTTGATGCAGAGTTATAATACATATTATTCTATGTGTCATGCATTATGTGAATTATGTGTCATGCATTATGTGAAGAATTGTACAAATACTCATCAGTACCACTCTTATACTGCTCATATCTATGGTGAAATATATTTGTATATTTCAATTTCTATAAGTTTGAAAAATGATTTAAAAAAAACGTGTTTATCAATAGATAGAAAATAGTTAAATGTGACCAAGTGCAATGGAAAAAGCTTTTATGAAATAATGCACATAAATCACATGACTTGTGAACATACACAGGTTTGTTGTTTAAACTCTTCACAACCACATTGCTGTAATAATAGTTATTCAGTGTAAATTCCAAAATCATCTCATCTTCTTCAGTTCTGTAGATGTAGTGCCATTTACTGCTTATCGTGATCAACCAACAAAAGCAGCAAAGCTGAAGTGGATGAAAAATATGTTTGAAATTATATTTAGCATTGCAGATTAAAAAAAAAAATTCAAATAAGATTTTTGTTGTTTGAATTGAAACCCTGCTACAGCAACGATTAAAATGACATTTCTTGTATTTGAATTTTCCCAAATACCATTTTCAGATGTGCATAGAGTTAAGATACTGTTTTGATTTTCAGTCACTACTGATGAGTACCTGCAAACAGGCTCTTAAGACTTCAAACAGATAATGTGTTGAAGATAAAATTAGAGGTTCTCTTGCATCATGTAATTGGTTTGTTTCCATACTGTTTTTAGACTCTAAGTATCTTTAATGCTCATATGGTCTAATGACCAGAGCATAGTTACAAGCAAAACTGTAATTTTCAAGCTCTTCATAAAAAAGTTTTCCATCAGGACAAAATAAGAGAGATGGAAAAAGAGATAGATTTGTTGAGGTACCTAAGATTCAACCACAGTTCCACACAGGTGATGTCAGTCCTATAGCCATAAAACAAATGCAGGCTTTTAACTCCGCAAAAGTAAACGGCAGGCTCACCATCTTCCCATAAAATAATCGTTCAAATATATGCATGGAGGCCCACACACTTGATTTTGTTTTATTTGTAAACATAATCATTAATGAAGTGCGGTGAAGGGGATATTGCATCTGTCTATTGTTTTGATAGCCTGCAGAGTTTCAGTTTACAGATCATGTAAGGCAGTGAGCACATTCAAAGGACGTTTTATATTGGCATTGTGACCATAGTTTTCTGTAAATCGGAAAACATTTGTGATTGCTATCATAGAAGTATTGTAATGAGTTGCTCCTCTCAGCTGGTAATTCATCGGCATTACTGGTTACTTTTTATTAGTATTAATAATGCAATCTCACTCATTTCTTTTTTAAAACTTTTTTTTGAAAGACTAAAACCCAAAATCAATTATGACAAGTTCAGATAGACAATTGTGTAAAACATACTAAGACTCTAATATGTGTGTACCATCTTTCTAAATTACATTGTTGGGAGGAATGTGCAATTTACAAATATTAAGTATAAATCATTTGTTTGCAAGTGCTCCTTAACGTGAAATATCACAAAAGTTTGTAACATGCACCCCCCTGGGTGTGCAGAACATCATTGTCAAGTAAAAATATACAGTGCCGATTTGACTCCATTATCTGCACAGTGTTACCGCAGTAATTGGACCATATTCAACAGCAGCCTAGATACAATACCTTAACAGGTGCTAAATTTATCTGGCTTATAATGATTTCACATCTACCTCCTTGTTATAAGCCAATAGGTTGAATCTTCCTCCTAGCTGCCCAGAACACCATTACTGCTTGCTAGATTGACAACTTACTAATGGCTGATCTCTGAGGTTTATAGGCCACAGAGATGTGCCTACCCGATGTTAGTACACACTGTTGCAGAGGCCTGTCATATTGTACTCAGACCTCTCCCTGACAGGGCTATGAAGGAAGAGACAGATGTCTAAATAGCCAGGAGGTCCATCAGTCATGGGGATTTTTCTTTCACAGGGTGTGGGACAGGGGGTCAAGTGGGAGACACATAGAAGAATGAAGATGGGATCATTCAAGTCTCTTTGCTACTGTATGAAATACAAACTTTTCTGGAGGAAATTAACTGAGTAGTTTCACAGGAAGCCAATCATATGCAAACACAGCAGAAACAAGTTTCAGTGCACTGTTTAACCACCTCATGTATTTTTTACATAAGAACTAATATTTTATTTATATCATTGATCAGTACTTTAAAAGCAGCAAAAAATGGCACCTGAATTCATACAATTTGAAGATACGTAAATAAATAAACCACTGTCAATGAAAATGGAAGGACAGAAGGAGGAGGTAGTTATGGTTTGAAATAAAGTCTGGGGAAATGTCACACTGAATATTCTTATACTTGAGTAATTCAGCAAGTATATATTTAGTAATTCATGCATTGGCTTAGCTATTAGTTTTAACTGGTGACACATTGTGTGAGGTGTCACATTCTGTGGTACATAACCTTGTGCGATTGCATAAGCCATGGCAATGATAAACACATTATATCTAATTGTAATTTAATCTTGTACTGGTGATCCACCCAATTACATTTGTTGATAATATATGTATTAGTTCAGAGAAAAGCCCATGATGCAGAGGGTTTGTCAAGACAAAAAATGTTTAAAAGAAGAGTTCATCGCTGCTTCCATAGCTGAAAGATGACAAAAAACTAATGCTAAGAATTAAAAACCAAGCAGTATAGTCCCTTTTCCTCATAATGTGTTTAGTTTCAAAACCTGAATACTAATCAAAAGGTGCTCTAATCAATATAAAACCATTCACTGTCAGTTGGAGCTCTTATAAACCTGCTGTGAAAATACCTGAAAAAGTTTGATGTTAGCGACAAGGACCTTGAATGAGTCACATACAGTAATCCAGTATGAAATTGGTCACAGGTAATCTCACCACATGTGGCAATGTTGCCACCAGTATGTGGGTAGCTGCTCAGCATGCACTTATCATTTTTCTAATTGCCCATCTGGTACCAAAGCAAAAGACTGAGCACACTGAGGTTACACACCAGTGCACGGTATAGCAGAGCATACAAAAGAAGATTTATCAGAAATTATTCCTGAGCATCGAAAGAAAATCAGCAATCTTCCAATGTCCTTGAAGGATAGAATTCTTAGCGTAGATGCATATCTGTCTGCTCACTTCACCATATCATAGCATCTTCCATTGATACAATACTTTTCATGTTTTTTACAAAAGCTCTTTACTGTGCTACAGCCTTGATTGCACAGTGGAGAGGGTAGTCACATAGGCCGTGAAGAAACTGGATTTGAACTAGTATTATATTATAAATTATTTTTTTTTAAATCTCTTCTATAGAAAGTAACAAATAATGCAGATAAACAATGTTAGATAACTGTATTCTATAATCTGAAAAAAAATATTTTATTTTAAGCACCCCCCTCCCACACACACACAGACCCACTTTTAAGAAATGAGAATAAACAAAAATGCTATTTGTTGGTCTTCTAGTCTGCAGTTGTGGACTTGATGTTAATTGAATATTATGCACAAATATGTTTGTTTTTTTTGCTCATATTGTGGTTTATTTTACCTTCATTTTAGCCTCAACCAACAGTCAAAACCTGTTTCACTTAGGTTGAATGTTACATTGTGATAAGACTCAGTAACATAGTTTAGCACTGTTATGAAATTTGAATATGAAGTTGGCTTATTTGTAAGACAAATTGGTGGTTTTACTGTGGCAAGTTTTTTTTTTTTTAATTTTAGTTAAATTACACAATCTAGCAAAATTACTTTTGTTACTTTGTTAAAGTTATCCTTCTGCCATTTTTCTGTAGCTTTATATACAGCAACATAGTAATGTTTTTCATTTTCTCAAACTAAATAACAAAACTAAGTAAATTCACTAACCATCAGCATTTACAATGACTTGAATAAACCAATGAATGCTGAATTAATTTCAGTAAAACATGATTCATCATTTCAATTTCTTTCTTGCTGTGAGTGTCAAAAAATTACTTAATTAAAATTTGTGCCAAGCAAACACAAGAGATCTACCAATCTCTACTTCAATAAAATTTCAATAATTTGCATTTTTTACAATTATAAAATGGTGACAGTGTTTCCCCCAGCCATATGTGGAATTGTGTTTTTAATTTTATTTCTGATCATTACTGCCTGGTTCTGCACCCCAAATCTGATCCACTGTGTTCTACAGTATAAATCAGTAAACAAACACACTGCTATTTATGGAAACAAATTGCAACAGTGATTAAAAAAAGCAAAGAATGATTGATATATTGATAATTAAGTCGACTGATATCCCAACTCACTACATGCATGAACCCACACATAAAAAGCAGTAGATTTTTTTCCCAAATCACATGCAAGGAAAAGAGATGAAAAAAAGATTGGGCAAACGTACACGCAAGATAAACACCTAACATTACACTTGTCTGCTATTATAAATGTACATCATCATGTGAAAAGCTGTAGTGACATCTCAAAGTGCATAACACACTACAGTCTAGAGCGTGGCAGTAATTAAACCACAAACGGTTTGCAAACATGTCATTTGAAAAGAAGAAGAAAAATCTTTAGACAGACAGACTCACCTGGCTTTTTATTTGTACTGCTTCAATGTTCCTCTCAAATTCCAACAGTTTTCAAAGCTAGATGAGTACCAAGCAGTTAACACTACAGGACAACAAGGATTCACAGTTTATTGTCTGACCGCTCGCTCCCACCTGTGGCAATGTTTAAGTCCCTGCTCCTATGAGGCTTGAGTCAGATTCCCGCAGGATCCCAAACCCAGTGCAGCCCTCTTCTCCCATCTCTTAGCGCTACAGTACACATTACCTTGACAGCTGTTATGGGGACAATGAAAGAAGTAGATGTAGTATTTACTATTTCAGAAGGAAGTGTGTATTGCATAGTTTTAATTTACTAGTCCGACCTCATATATCTTTGTTCATTTCATTTCATTTTGAAATTATTCTAATTTGAAGTCACAATGTGAATTTTGCATTTTGTAATATCTATGTATAATATAATTTTAATAAATCAGCTAGCAATACATGCACGTATACACACACACACACATATATGTATTAATTTATAACATGGAATCTGACAAGGATGTGTGAAATAAAGAGTCTTACTCTAATGCCAATATGGAGTTATCTCTATTCTTATTGCTCTTGGCAAACCATGCAATTTAAACAAAAAAACAGGCGTTGTTTGTTTCTCAGTCCAGACAGAAGAATAGAATAAACATATGCAATAGGATTACAATAGAAAAGAAAAGAAAGCAGCCTAGAGAACAGTTGTTCAGTCTAAATAATTAAGCAGTGATTAGGATGTGGCCAAAGGCTGTCTGATGGGCTCAGTAGCATGCTGTGGACTTGTCTGAAGCTCTCTGTTTGGAAAATATGTATTGTTCTATCTTGCAGTGAAGAAATCTCCTGCCTCCCACTTTTCCATTTTCCACTTGACAGAAACTCTAACAGTCCTTAGCATTCTCTTTCTTTCTCTAATTCTATTTCTGCAGTATATATCTATATTTCCATTCCTTTTTTAGATTAGATTTTGCTCCCCTGCCTTTTTCATGTGTGAAAAAGGCACTCATCATTTATACATTTTCCACTATGCACTATGAACACTTGCTTCTTTCAGTTTTGGATGCTCTTTGACGCATGTTATACATACGATCATATATATTCACATTCACCTAATCATCTCAGCTTGTTAAAGGGCATTGAAATTTTTTTCTTTGCAGAGAGTCCTTGCAGGTCTATTGTTAAATGACTGGTTTTCCTAATGAAGTGCTAATTTAAGCTGTGATGATATTTTAATCACCCAGAGCATAAGTGGGGCTTGCAGATGACTGAGCCCTGTGAAGTTTAGTGCATTATTAAGGCTCTGGTGTCAGTTTTTGTAACAGTTCTGGATGTTGTGCATGTTAGAAAAAAATATTCCTTATGTTTATGTGCATGTGCTTATGGCAGATTTACAAAACACTAGGTGCACCTGTATGTCATTACAAATCACAGCTTGAAGGCAATCAGAAGAGCTGCATCTGAGAAGAAAATTTGAGTGTAAGTGTGGACAGTGGAGAAAAAGCAGTAACATTACAGACTGTAAAACAGAAACTTCAATATATATGAAATAGATATGAGAAAACAAGTATATTATTTGAAAGATTGAGTTTTTGGATCTCTGATAAAACAAACTGCGGAATGACAGAAGGTCAGCGAGACTGCTGTTAGCAGCATCAAGAAAAACAGCAACAAGAAATGCATCAACATGTATAGACTCAATCTTAAAGGGATCGTGGAAGGTGAGAGAACTCTTTCCATTTGACTCTTTCATAGAGTATAAGGTCAACTGGCTGTCAGTTGCAATGTGGCTCAAAGATAGGGCTGTATGTGAGAAGGAGGATTTATGCCAAATTGATTACATACAAAATAAAAACAATATTGCAGCAAAGCCACTTTCTGCCTTTTTTTCCTCCTCCTGTATCTGTTATATGAGTAAATTCTAAATATTTGGGCTTGAAGTGGTAATTTTCTAAACATCTTTATGCAAAATTATTTTATCCCAGGATTATAACTAAGAAGGGTTCCAGTCATCATTGTGTTCTCGTGTTTATTCTGATCCGTAACTTGCTTGAATATCTGTAAGTATCTGTAAGTATGAAACAAGACCTTACTTCACAGGCATCTAAAAATGGGGAATCACTTCCACAGAAGCCATCAACAGAAAGTAAGATAATTGTTTATGGTTATCTTAGTCTTTGTACCTTTTTACATCACTTGATAATTCCGTGTGAATGTTCAAATATCTGAAGCAGATGTCTGCGGGAGAATGATTTCACACAAGATAGCAAACACTGTTTCATAAATATTGACATCTCCCTGTGACAGTGGCAAACTACAAAGTTCCTGTCTTCAACTTCTCAGCAAACACAGACAAAGGCAGACTAAAATACACACACACACACACACACACACACACAACCCTTTTGTGTCAACAGAGGATTCTGAGCTATGTTGAAAGCTTGTACAGTAGTGAAAGCAACACTCTGTCTTCGAGGGAAAATACTGCCATAAAGTGATGCCGGATTTGCTTTCTGGGACCTGTTTGAGCAGCCTGGTACTCCTCTAGCTCACTGTGCGAAGCAGCTGGAGCAAAAAAATAAATAAATAAAATAAAATAAAATAAAAAATTGTGCAGAATATAAACAGAATGGGTTTTGCATGATGATGAGAATGCTGGGAAGATATTAAAATAGAATGAGAGAAAGTCCATTTTGCAGCGTGTAATGACAAAAACTATTTCCACCCCGTGTGTTTTTTGTTGCGTGAAAATTTGTGAAAACGATACATTTGAATTCAATTCAATGACATCTATTGCCTCAATGCTACTCTCAATATCTTTGCACCCAATCCTTGTCTAATCTGATTAATTGCCTCAGAGACATCGGACACGTCTTGCTCCCTCATCACACCATATGTGTTGTCGAGGGCTTGTAAGATAGAAACTAAGGCAGCATCTTAAATTAGAGTGGTGTTTGGATGAAAGCTCAATCTCATAAACAGCTGGGATGGGCTAAAGTTATCAAGCGTGGTCGCAGGGCTGCGAGCGGCCAAATCACTTCATCACATGTGCCAATCTTCCTGCAGCTCTAATGTAATTAGTGTGGCTCTCCCCTGCCTCTTCTGGCCTTTTGTTGTTTGATAAATGTAATTAGATAAAATGCTAAGGCGTCACTAGTCTGAAAAATGTGACAAGAAAGTCATTGTCATTAACAAAACAGCTGAAAATATGCTCAGCTCACTTCTCCTTGAGATGAGGTTGCAACAGCACCTTCCCACATACAAATAAACACGTGTGCATAAATGTCCCAATATGGCTGTATGTATGTATTAGAAATACAGGATTTTTAAAATATTACATTACTCCGCATCAAAAGGAGCCAGATGAGGTGGCTCAGGCATCTGGTTAGGATGCCTCCTGGACGCCTCCCTGGGGAGGTATTCCGGGCACGTCCCAGGAGACTTCGGGGTAGGCCCAGGACACGCTGGAGGGATTATATCTCTCCCAGGCTGGCCTGGGAGCACCTCGGGATCCCCCCGGATGAGTTGGCTGATGTAGCCGGGGAGAGGGAAGTCTGGGCTTCCCTGCTCAGACTGCTGCCCCCGTGACCCGACCCCGGATAAGCGGAAGAGGACGGTATGGTACGGTATGGTACTTTACTCAAATTAGACAATATTTTCTGAATCTCATTTTTAATGCTTTGTGATTTTTTTTTTGTTTAATTTATTTATGTCATATATAAGTATGCCAGTGAAATGGCAAAGATGTTTACTTATTTGTCAACCCACAAAGAGGAAATAGGCCCATGTCTTAGATTGACAAGTTTGACCTGGTTGTCTAGTGTGTTGCTGAACATGGTGTTTTTGTCTGTCATCTTTTTTTCTGTGAAGTTGTAACATCAACAGGACAACTGTTAACATTAGGCCGGCTTTATCATGGTTCATGGGTTTTGCTTCAGTTTTATTTCTGTTCCTTAGTTTCTGTTGTCTTTGAGTATTGTGTTTTAGTTTCTTTTCTTATTTTATAGTCAAGTCAGGTGAAGTTTATTTGTAAAGCACATTTAAAAACCTCAGTTAACTAATAGAATCCATCAGTCAACAATAGAAATAAAATAAACAAATATATCTAATAAAACAAAATACAAGAGTAAAACAGCACTGGAATTAAAAAATTATAAAAATACATTTGAATAATATGAATACATTTAAGAAAATAGACATATTAAAAGCCAAATGAAAATGCTCAAGCTGGAGGAAAAGCCAGTGAGGAAAGGTGTGTTTTAATGATTATTTGAACTGATCGATGCTATGTAGAGATCTGGTATTAAAGGGCAGATTGTTAGAGAGTTTGGGAGCAGCGATAGAAAAAGCTCTCAAACCAACTGCTCTTTAATCTAGATCTGGGAACTGTCAAGAACAGTTGGTTTGATGATCTCAGTGCTCTGACAGGACCCTGAAAGTTTAAAAGCTCTGTTAAGCAAGGTGGTGTTGTGTTATTAAGACTTCAAATTACTTACCGTAAATGAAAAAAACTAGATTTGAGAACAAAGCTAATTTGTTTATCAAATTCATAACCAGCATCAAAAATTACATCAGGGTTTCTCACAGAGTGTTTGCAGTACTGAGATATGGGCCCAACTACACTGACATGCCCATCCAACATGACTGATCAAAGACAATAATTACTGTCTTGTCCTTGTTTAAAAAAGGAAGTTTTTCCCCCACCAAGACTGAACTTCTGCATGACAGTTCAACAGTGTCTACAGACCCACTAAACCTCGTCTGCATGGGCAGATAGATTTGTAGGTTGTCAGCGAAACAATGGAAGGCAATGCCATGCTTTCTAAAATGGAACCCAGTGGAAGCATGTACAAAGAAAAAAGAATTGGACCCAGAATAGAGCCCTGTGGGACCCCACAAGTAAGTGGGGATGCTATTGAAAAAAACTGGTCCAGACAGACAGAGAGACTAGCAGCTACGACTGGACCCAGTTAAGAACTACACCTGTAATGCCAACACATGTAAGGAGGGAATGATAAAATTTGAAAATTGACCATGTCAAAGACTGAAGCAAGAGCTAAAAGAACCAGAGCAGCAGAACTACCACAGTCAGCAGACTGTCTTCTCTAAAACTTTTGACACAAAAGGATATTGGTCTGTAGTTCGAGAGAAAAGAGGTATCAAGATTTCTCTTTTTGATGAAACACTGTACAACAGCATGTTTGAAGGCAGCTGGAACACAGCCAGACCTCAGAGATGCATTGATCAGGTCAACAACACATAGCCTTATACTGTTAAATACATCCTTAAAAAGGTGAGAAGGAACACTGTTTAGAGGACAGTTAGAGGGTCTCAGGTGAATAACAATGCCAGTTAAAGATGACACCTGCTCAAAACTTTCAAAATTAAAAGAACAAGTTGAGGAAGGTGCAGGATCTAAGAGAGGTTATGAAGAAGTAGGCCTTATTGAAGCAATCTTGTTTTTAAGAAATACAAGAACTCTATCACAGAGCATCCCAGAATGTATAATGCTGCTGGAGTCGTGATTTAAAAGAGAGTTAACATACTTAAAAAGGAACTGAGATTTGTTAGAATTATTTGATATAAGATTAGACAGAAAATGAGATTTAGCAGCTTTAACATCCCTTGTATGTTGCGTTCTCTTTACTTCCTATTCAATTCACAACTGGTCTTGACAGATGTGTATATCTCCACCTGCTCCCCATTTAACTAGTTCTCTTCCTTAGTGTATAAAACCCATTTGTTTCTTTTGTTCTCTGCCCGGTCATCATCATTGCTTAGTCTTTCTTTCCTCGTCGTTATAGTTTTTCTCCTCAGTAGGGTTTGCTACTCTGTTTATTCTTTTGGTTGTTTATGCTTTGTTAACCTGCTATAGAAGCACTTTTTGTTATCATTCATTAAATTTTTACTATTTCATCTTTCTGCCTGGTCCAACATTCTGGTCCTGCCTTTGCAGCCACACCAAACCGTGACAGGCTTTGACTGGCTAGAGAGAGCTCAGGGAAGAGACAGGATGAAAGACAAATGCAGAATTAGCCGTTGTTTGTGTGAACATCTGCCAGTTTAGCAGTGTTGCTTTAAGCATTAACACCATCCAACAGAGGAAGGGAACCAAGTCAACAGTCACAGGAGAAACTCAACTGAAATTAAGTGCACTCCAATTAATATTGTTGCACTTGTAACACTAGCACAACTTTAAGGCTCATTATAGGTCCACTTTCATGAGATGTAAGTAATCTAAAAATCAAGTTGCTAGTTTAATGCACTAATGGAGCACTAGAAAAAATAAGCATAGTTCCAAAATGTCTCTTTTCTCATATATGAAACAGAAAAAGTAAATGAATAAATAAATCATGCATAATCATATATGCATGATATATATATATATATGATCATCAGGAAGGCTGGTTCCGTCCTGGGGATCCAACTGGACTCCTTGTTGGAGGTGTCTGAGAGGAGGATGCTTTGTAAACTGCACAGTATCATGGACAACAACTCTCACCCTCTCCACCGGTGCTAACCTCCAGCAGAAGCACCTTCAGCAACAGACTCATCCCCCCCCCGGTGTAACACAAAACGTCAGAGGAAGTCCTTTCTTCCTGCGGCCATCAGACTATTCAACTCCTCTACCTCGGGTCGTGAGAGAGACAGTGGAGACACTTTACCCTGAGACCCAGTCATCCATTTCACTTCATCCTCACTTATCTTGTTTTTCTGATTGTGCTTTTATGCTGCTACAAGTTTTTGTTTTTTTGTTTTCTTTCTTTTATCACTTATCACTTTAATGTACATATTTTATTTAAATATTTCAATTGCACATTTTTACTGTAACTGTTGTACAGCAATTTCCCTCAGGATAAATAAAGCATCTTGAATCTTGAATCTTGACTTATTTAAATTAAATTTTTATTTAAAAAGGCAGTGATTAGATGAACCCCATCAGAAACATTGTACAGGGTCAGTTGTCCAAAATAAACCTGATGCCTTTCTCCAACAATCTTTCTTTCATTGATCTAAATAAAAATCTTTGTAAGGTGTGACAAAGAATTATGTACTGAGAGAATGTGTGACTGCATTTACACTAATCACATGTGGTTAAAATGGGTCTACTGCAATGAAGCTACTGTTTGAAATATTTTTGAATATCACCATTTTGATATTACAACTTTTTTTAAGGCTTTTGGGGCTCTAGTTGCCTTTGGCTGTTATTAGCTCGTCAGGAAAGGGTAGTCAGAAAGAGAAGGAATGACAAGCAGGAAAAGGCCCTATAGGACGGGACTGGAACCTGGCCCGACTGCATCAATGAGCTGTAGCCTCTGTATATGGAGCGGCGTTTAGCTCAACTGGTTGAGCAGCTGACCCGTGATATAAGAAATCTATCTTAAAGGATTAATCTTTTTTC
>JAOXYM010000020.1:10498806-10510057 GCA_028567055.1 Leptatherina wallacei | reverse complement strand
TATATATATATATATATATATATATATATATATATATATATATATATATATATATATATATATATATATATATACAGCTATATATATATAAAACAGTCTGTTCTTATTACAAAGACAAACTAATAAAGGTTGAATATGGAACATTTTTGTTAAAAGCTATATTTAAAAAAAAAATAAAACAATACCTCCACGAGGCATTTAAAGGGTGCAGAATGAAAGTACAGCATTTCCTTAAAAAAATTATATTTAGCTTGAAAATATCCACTTTGATAGGTTCGACAATGGTGTTATGTTTATATCTACCAGTCAATAGGGGCCGTCATTTTGGGTTGCCAAATACGGTCTCTATGTTGCAAAAGTATGTATGGCACAGCTTGGCTGGCACCGAAAAAATGATGGAGTCGGCAAGTCAAGGAGCTGCGTCTGAGCCCCGAAGATATTGTTATCCGTCTCAGAAGAAGAATGACTGGAGAATAGCAAAAACTAGAATAAATTTAGGTTGAAGCCTGCACTAGATGGACCCATGTAAAAAATTTCCACGGCATCAAAACACGTAGAAATGGCTACTTTTCTACTGGATCGCTAAGCTAACTCTCTTGGTAACTGGACGAATGTTAGCTGGCAGTTAAACTCCTCTGCAATACTTGTTTTCATTTTATGACATTGGTCCTAGTTATGAGAAGATCGATCATGGCCCATCAACCTCCACACCCAGTGAGCGGAGGAAACGGAGGCAGCTTAATCCTCCCATCCTGTCCAGTATTGCTAGCTCACTTTCACCACTGCAGTGAGTGGCCAAAGTAAGACTCTCAGAAATCATGTGCATCTAATAGATAATTGATAGCAGGGCTAACGTTAAATACTGCTGTAAAATAAACTTATGGGACAAAATTAGTCCTTACCCTGTACGATTCATCACTGGACATGGTCCCGGCTGGTCACTTGACGAATCAGCAGCGAACTCGGCAACCTAACACATGGAATTATTTTTCTGCCGTTGCAGCTGCAACCTAAACCCACTAGATATCGCTATTGTGGCCGTATTCCTTATCCAACTTTTAATAAAGGGAAGCAACGTGCCAGAGGAACTTGAGCCATTTTCTAAATGAAAGTGCACTCGATAAATGGTAAGTGTATTGATTTTTAAACGACGTTTGCATTTTGGATCGATATTGATCGATATTGACCATTTGATTGATATATCAATGCAGATCGATGTTTGTTGCACCTCTAGTTTCTGTCAGTCTGCCCCAGGGTAGCTGTGGCTACACATGTACCTTACCATCTCCAAGTGAATGAATAATGGATACAATGTAAAGTGATTTGAGTGCCTTCAAAGGCATTATATAAATCTAATCCATTATTATAAACAGGAAACATAGATATATCCCTAGTGCAATATGGCAAAAAAGAAACGGTATGAATGATTCATATAGCATTTCCACTAATGCACCAAATTCTTTTCACTGTATAAAAAAAGTTATCATTTTACTGGCATCAAATTTCATTCCAAACAACATTCTGTTCCCCAAGCTATAGTGCATATGGTGAAGAGCCTCAGAAAGACCTAAATGCTAAATATTATTCTCCAAAATACACACATCATTCTCAAAAACAAACATAATGCCATATTTTCTCTCCCTAAAAAATCATACACAAGCATGCTTCACCTCTTCTCAGTGCATAGATGAAATGTGAAATATAATAATAATAATAATTTGATTTCAATGGAAATTAACATGTATGTTGTTCCCCTAAATTCATCACGGCCATGCTTTTGGCTGGAGGCTCTGTTTGTCATTGTTCAATTGGTCCATGCCACCCGCTTGTAACTTTATCTTTCAGTCCAGCTTTCCATCCGCCATGGCCAAGTCCTCACTGCCTCCACCAGCAAAAAATTGTCCTCTTTGCACAAGGCCCCCTCATTCATTCTAATTAAGCCAACTGAAACTAAATAGCAGAAGCTTTGTTTACAAGGGGTTAGTTGTGCTCAGCAGTCTGTGCACGAAGGCACTTGCCTTTGCAACCAGTCAGGGGTTTATCTAAAGCTACACTTACTGCTTTCACTAATTTACATTTGTGTTTTCCTTTTCACTTATTTCCATATCTGCCACTGCAGGGCTATATTGCCTTCACAGAAGGAATGTATCAATCACATTTAAGCTATAGGCTGAAGTGTAAAAACAATATAAATGAGCATATAATCAGTTTTCAGAAATTGAATAGTAATGCAAAAGCATAATCATCATCATCATCATCATCATCATCATCATCATCATCATCATCATCATCATCATCATCTTCTTCTTCTTCTTCTTCTTCTTCTTCTTCTTCTTCTTCTTCTTCTTCTTCTTCTTCTTCTTCTTCTTCTTCTTCATCATCATCATCATCATTATCATTATCATCATTTAGTACAAGAAGAATGACAGATGAGGTCAAGTACAAAAATTAAATCCTGTTTTTAAAACTGCGAGAACAGCATTGTTGTAAAAAAAACTTTAAAAGGCTTATCATACACTGATGTTACGGGTTTTAGTTTTGTACTTGGTTTGGGTAAGATGTTGTTAGCTGGATGTACTCTGATGACTCAAAATTTTGAGTGATCTCTTCAATTTTGGAAAAGGTTAGTTTCACAATGAATATTATCAATTATTGATTGCACAGATATTGTTTTCATGAATAAAACTGATATTCTTTTGCAGCTCATCAATGTACTTTTTTATTCATTGTGTAGATTTATTCTGAAATGTCTATTTAGAACTCACAATTGTTTTGTGTATAATTCATGTTGGCTTTCACTCAAACCCAGATGGCTCTCTCACTAGTTTCTGTTTAATTTAAATACACATTTTAATAAACATTTTGCATGTCCATCTTACCTGAAGGAGTTTCTGGTCCCTCTTTACAACATCATACACACTAAGACACATTCAATACCCATACTTTTTGTTCGCAGAATTGCTCATCGTTCATTTCAGTATAGAGCCCCCTACAACTGGAATAGCCTCTTTTGAGTGCCTTAGATATTCTTTATTTATTCATCTTCAAACCTCATGCTCATGTTTCTAATTTATGGCTAACTTTTATGTTACTCCAGTTTTTTTTATAATTTTCTTTAATTATTATGACTTTTTCTATTGTTTTATTCTCATTCTTATTCTTATTCTTATTCTTATTCTTATTCTTATTCTTATTCTTATTCTTATTATTATTATTATTATTATTATAACCTTGACAATTGTGTGGTGGGTTGTTTTTTTATGTATTATTTTTGCTTGTATGTATATGTTAACTTGTTGTGTTTCATTTTGCAATGTCTTATGTATCTTTTTGTTTTAATGGACCTTCTTGAAAATGAAATGTTGCATCTCAAAGGGCTATCCAACTAATACATTTCAAATTTCAAATCATGATCTTATGCATTAACAAATTGTATTAATTGCACTTATTTAACATATTTTTCCATGACATACAGCCCTAGATTTAACTCAAAATGAAGTTACATGACAAAAACTTAAAACATAAGACATAAAAATCAGAAAAGAGTGAAGCATTTTTCTGTTGTGTCTTCAATATTATAAAACATGGAATTGAAATATTATTATTTCTGCTCTGTGAGGTCTGTCAGTGTTACATAGGAAGCTTTTTAAATTCTAAAATACAGTAACATATTTTCTGGGTGCAATAAACAAAGCTACAAAAGTATAAGTTCAGTATCCATATGTTGAAATTATCATCTGTTCATCATTGAATTTAATGCTAATATTGAACAAGAGAATATTGCACCACTTTTGGAAGTTTTCAGTGTAGTTGGATAATATAGTTTAAAATGAAACAAAAAATAAAACCCTACATTGTTAGTATGCAATTACATTCTGTGTAATATTTGACTCCTAACCCTTCTTTAAGATTATGTCCACATCATTTTCTTCTTATTAAATTTTCTTCTCATTTTTATTTATTTCGAAATTTGTCTTTCTGACAAATCTGTCGACTAGTCATAAAAATTTACATTAGTAATTCTTCAATCTATAGTAACTAATGAGGATTTTTGTTCTATCCAGACTTTCATAAGTCTGATCCCCCTATAATTTTTAGCCTATATCTAGAGTCTAGATATAAGCTCAAAATTAAACAATAAATGAAACAAATTAGCTGAACATGCTTTTCAACAAGTTCAGTTTAGAACAACATTCAGCATGCACCCTCTTGCCTCCAATCATATAGACCTCACTGCCTTCACAAGTCCCCTCACACCTCCACTCATGGACATGGTGCACCTCAGTCATGGACCTTATCACGGATTCATCTTTTTTCCACTCTAGTACACATTGAGATCTCCTCTACCTCTTCTTCCTCAAGCCTGTCTGTCTCTTGCAGTCATGTTAAAAAATTAACTGGAGAGACTTAACTGATAAGGCTGCAAGTTCAGATGGTGAAAACAAGTGCAGAACAAATATACTTGATCATGCAGCACCTCTTCAATATTAGACAGTCAGAAGACAGTTCTGGTACTGTGGAAAACAACCTGCCTTGTTCCAGTACTTAAAATAATGTAATCCATCTAATCTAGGTGGTTATAGACCAGTTGACCAGTTACTCTTGAATCTCACATTATGAAAGTCCTTGCGAGACTGTTATTATCTCACCCTTAATGAACAAGTAAACTACTTTCAAGACCCACGCAATTTGCTTATCGTTATGGGCTTGTGGTTGAAGACGTCAACATATTTCTGCTTCAGTAATCTCACTCTCATTTGGACTAACTGTGAGGATCATGTTCTTTGATTTTGTTCAAGGGCTTTCAACACACTTGAGCCTACACAGTTATCTGAGAAGCTCCAGAAAATTCAGGTGGATACGTCTGCAACCACCTGGATTTATGACCTAACAAACAGATCACAGTTTATGAGACTGAAAGGTTGTGTGTCTTAGAAGGTGGTCAGCAGCACAGGGATACTACAAGGGACAGCACTCTAACAAGTCCCCTTCACACTGTACATCTCATACTTCCATCAGACTTGTAGTACAACTCTGAGTCCTGTCATCTGCACAAATACCTTGCAGATGTGGTGCACATCAGTGATGGACCAAAAGCTGTAACCCACAGGGAACAGGTCATCAATCTATGAGATGGTCCAGAACCAATAACTTCATATTGAACACAAACAAAAGAGATAATTGTGGATTTAGGAGGAACTAGGGTAAACAAAATACTGTTTCACTGTTTACATCCTGTGAGATGAAGTGGAGGTAGCAGACATTCACAAATACTTGGGAGTTCAGCCAAACAACAGACTAGAGGGGAAATGCAATGCCAACACCATCTGTACAAAGCCGACTCTCCTTCTTGAGGGAGCTGAGATCCTTCGATGTCTGCACCAAAATGTTGCATATCTTCTATAAGTCTGTTGTGGAAAGTGCAATCAGCCTTGCAGCCATCTGCTGGGGCACCAGCATGAAAGTCCAGAGATTTAACCATTTCATGTTCGCAATAAGCAAAAAAGCAAGAGAAGACTGTTTCCTTGCATTTTTTTCCTTTTCTTTGGACAATAATAATGAAAATCAATGTTTTTTTCAAAAGTGGTTGAGATAACAGTTTAAAAAATGTTGTAACAATTGGCAGTACATACCCAAACCAAGCGTTTTGGCTCAGGGGGATTTATATCCCCAAATCTTTAACACGATTCAATATTGTCACTGAAAAATTTGCTCTATCAAATGGCAGAGGGAACTGTCAAAGAGTTAAAGATACTGATTAAACTGATCAAGAAGGCTCGCTCTTTGCTGAAACTGCTGGAGCTAATTATCTAGAGATGAATGCTGCGTAAGCTGATGAACATAATGGACCATTCTTCACACCCTCTAAACAACACAGTGAATAGAGTGTGGTTCTAAAGTGTGCTGCCTGACAGAAAGGTACATGGAAATTGAGACACTTTTTTTTTTTCTTACAGTTGATGCTAAGAAAGACGGATAAGGCATCTTGAACCTTGAGGTCATTCTTGCAACTATTCAGAACAATATATTTGCATGACTGACAATTAATTATGTCTGTTTAAAATAAAGAAATGGGAAAAAAATTATAATTTCCTCTCAGAGGATTCATAAATTTCTTTCATTTTCTGTTATTTTAATTTCTTTTGTCCATGGAAGTCACAAAAGGTGGATAAAGAAAGTAAATTGGTAACTTTTAGGCTTCATATCAGCTGTCATATGTGATTGCAAAACAATTGCATCTGTTGCATTTTTAAACCTGAATGAAACTCCTCCTGAAAGTGTACAATGGATCAATTTCCTAGCCTTGCATTGTGTGAAATGGGTGTTTAAAATGTCCTCTGTGGAAACATGCTAGTTAACAATTGATAGGAATTAAGTGCAAGTAATTGATGTAGTATATGGTAAATTGTTTTTAACCAAATAACCATTCTTGGAAATGAAATATATCAGTTATTGATTGATTGTGTTTAAAATGTGTTATTTTCATCACCCAATCTTAACCTTTAATTTGACCTGGTAGTTTCTAACCAGCTAGATCTGTTTGACCTATATGAAAGCTACCAACTATTATTGGACATTGCTAACTTGTTAACTATTACAAACTACAGCTGCCAGAATTGCCAGTAGGTTACCCTACCAACTTGAGCTTAATCTTTGGCCATCAAACTATTAGAAAGGCCAAAAAAAGAATAAGTAGCATCACTGAGACATACAGAAAATGTCCTTTGATGTTGAAACATACAATGGAGACAAATGCTGATTCATTAACAACTGGTAAAGTCTGCACTGGAATGTAAAAGCATCTATCCATCCATCGCATACTTATTGCAATGCAGGGCCGCAGGGGACGAGAGTCTATTCCAGCAGCTACCAGGCGAGAGGCAGGGTACCCTGAACAGGTTGCCAGTCCAATGTAGGGCTGGATGTAAAACAGTGACAGAAAATTAAATTGACTTTTTTTTAGGCAATATGCAGTTTGAGACCCACGGGATGACAATAGGTTTATGTTTGTTCCATTCTGGCTAAACAACCAACCTGGTCTGTTTTTTTAAACGAAACTAGTGAGATTTAGGTACAAAAACAACTTAGGAAAATACATTAGCATTCAAGCTGAGATCGATTCCATTCTACATAGTGTTAGAAAAATACGGAACTAATTTGACTCTATACCTAATTCTAGCCATGAGAGTATGCATCATGCCTTTTTATAAAACATTAACAACACTGCGGATAACTGTTTTTTATTTGGGTGAAGATGGAAGGTTGATGCCTCCGGGGATAGTTCGGAGACATATTTCATCTAGACATTTCTCTAGATGAAACAGAGCATAGAGGATCATCAGAGTGAATTCCCTAGGGCTGTCTTTATTCCTCTCATGTGGGTCATTGTGATTCTTTGTATGTTCTGTGAACCCCAGTGTTGCATACCTAAGCCTATTTTCATGTCTTTTGATGATGAATGAATTATGTTTGAACTGCCAATTGTCCTTGTTTTCCCTGTGTTGAAAATGTAGTTGAACATTCAACCATACTCTTTCTTTACATTAGTAACCCCTACCATTGTAAAGTGTGAACTCCGTTTTTCAGACAATCAGACGTTGTTTGACCTTGTTCATGTTGATATTCTGGATCTGGTGATCCAAAAGGTTCAAAATATAGGGGGTACATGGTGGGCTGTTTGGCCCTTTGGAGATTTTCTCAGGTGAGTCACCCTATGGCTTGGCCGATGTCTGCCCTTTTGCAGATCTGAGCTGATCACTTTTTCCCCAGGTATTTTTTTTTCTTTTCAGCCAACTAACTTTGTAATACAGAATGGTAATAAAATGTGTGAAGGAATAGCATTTCATTTATGTTGTATGTAAATCCAAAGCAATCCAACTTTATTTATAAAGCACTTTAAGATAACCACAGTGGACCAAAGTGCTGTACTGCTGTACATTTAAAACATTAAAAACACAAAAATCTAATAAATAAGACAAGTTGAAATATAAAAACAGTAGCTAAATGTCAACAACTCAAGCATGTCAAAAAGCCAAGGAGAACAGGTGGGTTTTAAAAAGTAACTTCTTAAGCCACCCGACATCCTACCTCTATTCCAGCACCACCAAACGCACTATCACGAAACTAGCAAGTTCCAGTAGTATCCAAGTTCCACATAACAAGAAGAAAGCCCCCAACTATGCTCTAATCATGAAAAGTGCTCTCTAATAGATCAGCATTAGAAGTTAAAGGAGCAAGCAAGAGTATGAGAAAACTGTAATCTGTAATGGCAGTTAGCAAAGAGCCAAACCAGAAGAGAAACAAAACCCAATACCTGTAAAGTACTTAGCTGTGGCCAATTACGTATCAGCCAGATCACCAGCTAGAGGAGAAAATGCCCAGTGCCTTCTGTGTTACTCCAATAGTAAACTTTTGAAATAAGGACATTACGCTGGAAAAGAAAGACACTGAGAAGATTGTTGGGGTGTAGGCTGTGTAGGATATCTTATGTAACTATGTAGAAATTAATTTAAAGAATTAAAATATATATTTTGTATGGTGTAAAGTGCATTTTCATTTCAAGTTAGAATCAGCTGGCCCACAAAGCAGCAAACTCTGCTCTGAGATATGCAAATGTAATGCAGGCCTCCTTAGATTATTGCTGACTTTGAAAAGTCAGTCTGAATAGACTATACATTTAATCTGAAATAGATCACAGAACATGTAGTCGCTTATAAATGTGAGTGATAGTGACAACATCTTATGTACCTTGAGTAAAAAATTCTCAGCCAGTTGTAAGAAATCCAACAATTTCCAGTCCAGGTGCTATATTGACCCAATCAATGCACTTAACAGTCAGATCTGTGCTCTGTCACATGAGGATTTCTGTCAGACTTACCAGCAGTTTGAAAATACATCGCTTCAGGCATTTCTTCTAGGTATCTGATTTGAAGAAGTATTGAGTTGGAACATCCCTGGCAATCAGGTTAGTGCTGCACCATTTGTTGCTTCTTATTCGGACTCAAAAGGTTCTCTACAAATCTAACATGTTGGTTTAAGATGTGAGGCTTGAAATTATGCATTTACAAATTGTAAATTAGGATAAAAATGATCATTGGAATATTTTATATCAGTAAAATGAGGGGGAAAAGGAAGGGGGAAAAACAGGCAGATTATCACAAATGCATGAGCCTCCCTGGTTTGCATCAGTTTGGCCACACAGTTTATTTTAATGCAAGTAAGCATCATCATCATCATCATCATCATCATCATCATCATCATCATCATCATCACCCTTGCAAAAGAAATAGCTACGAGAATACATTCCAAATACAAATAGAAGTATCCAAAAATGGCAAAAATATACATGTTATAATAAAAAGATTACACTAACAGTGCACGTCATCATAAGAATATTAATTAAAAAAAAATGATTATGAGACTGGTCAGCTGGGTAAATATGTGACTATTAACAGTTGTCATACAAAAGTGGAGAATTTATAATGTCAGCCAGAATATTTCGATATTTATCTTCTATGGCATCGTTGTTCTTAGTTATTTGCATGTAAAAAAGAAGGGTATGGAGCAAAAAAGCAAACATAAAAGAAGAAAATGCTGTGCTGTATTGCCTCTGAGGTGTTATAGCCAAACATCAGCTTCGGGGGTGTCTGCATTTTAAAGGAAAGGGATTTGCTTTGGGCACACTGCACTGCTTATAAGTTAGAGGATTATCCAGGACCAAGCTGTGGATAGTCAGTTAGGTGTGGGCAAGTATGTGAATGCTTGCAAGAAAGTGAATGTCTGAGAGGAGGTGAGAGATGAGCACAGAGGCAGGGCCTGTGCACAGCCTTGAAGAGTGTAAACAACCTTGTGTGCAGCACAGCACCTCAGGGTGTGAAAGTCTGAGGGAAAGACTGCTTTACTGGGTACCTTCAGTTATGCTCAGATGGAGCTTCCTGAACTCAATATGCCCTTAAGCCTTTATTGGATTCATGTTAGACCAAGTCACAGATTTGTTAACCTGATTATGAAAACAGAATTTAAATATAGGTACACCATAATGTAAATGAGTATAGTCCATATCAAGTCAACATAATTTTACATTCAGAGCTTTAATTTTTTTCTAACCTCAATTGCTTATTTACTCTTTCCCTGATTTTTTGCTAAGTATTTCTTAGTAAACATTCCTTAATATATTCTTTTCATCAGCAATACAATCTCTGCATTCAGAGAGAAAAAAAGAAAAAAAAACATTGCACCATCTGCTGGTAGCCAACAGAAATCCATTCGTCAAGGTAATTAGCAGAGAACGGGACTTTTCCCTGCAGCCACTCATTTTGTAGCGCTACCAGCAAATGTAACACTTTAATGAAAGCTACACTGGAACACTTTGTCTTTTTAATTTTATCATGTTCACTCATCACCTCTTCACAATTGACATTTTGTTGAGAACTGAGAAAGTTCCCCAGGAATATATGATTAAACAGATGACCTTTATGTTCCTTGTCTTATAAGAGTCATTGTTAAGCTTAAAATAACTGTTAAGACGCCATATTCCACAACTTTTATCCCACTGTTTCATTTTTATTGAAAATGCATTTACATAGTTCAAGTTCAAGAAGTGTATATATGTATTATATGTATATACAGTACCAGTAAAAAGTGTGGACATACTTTCCATTAAATGTGATGGGTAAGTGTCAGGTGTGTCCAAACGGTTGCCTGGTACTGTAGCTAAAGTATGTTAAATACAATCCTTTAAATGTGTTGGCAAAGAAGAGATTATTAAGATGTTAAGCATTTTCTGCTATGGGACAGCACCTTTAAAAATGAACATTTATATAACACCATTTATTAAACTGAATTTATTCCAATGAAAAAAATTCTTATTTTTTATGATATAGAAAATATGTGTTGCTCAGTGTTAATGCACCACTGTTAACGACACGTGATTAGGACCAAACTTCTTACCACTGTATTTCATTTATTCAGTTATCTTTTTTTTCTTTGTCTGGAAATATACCTTCAGCGCTGAAAGGCCATCACAACACTGACGTGTTTTTTTATTTAAATGTGAACACAAAGACTTCACCATGTTGTCAAAAAGGAAAATATTTCTCTCTCACATGGATTGATTTTACAGAAAAGAGCTGTCACAACTGTTTTGTGCCTTAAGGCAATTGTTGTATGCTTTATGCATAGGCAAGGCAAGGCAAGGCAAGTTTATTTGTATAGCACATTTTCAGGTTCAAGACAATTCAAAGTGCTTTAC
>JAOXYM010000020.1:10488003-10498258 GCA_028567055.1 Leptatherina wallacei | reverse complement strand
CATGGATTGATTTTACAGAAAAGAGCTGTCACAACTGTTTTGTGCCTTAAGGCAATTGTTGTATGCTTTATGCATAGCCTATAACACTTTTATAAGATGTAGTTTTGCAGAAAAAAACAGATTTGTTCTGGGATGCAAACAAGGCTGCACATGAAATGTTCACTGTTCAAGGCCAAACATTTCCATGGTCACTATATGGAGATGAGGGCGGTCCAAAAACATGTATTGTGTGCCTTGGCTCCAGATCTGAAAATATTGAATGAGTTTGTAAAAAGGAAGACTTGGGGAAAGACCCAATTTAAAAAAAAACACCGATATTTCCATTACTTCACCAGACAATAAAGGTTACACATGATTCATCACAACATCACGGGAGAATGATGTTTTTGAGTCTTCATGCAAATTGTTTTTCAGGTCAGTCATGAGTCAAACTGTCCAGAATCATAAATTAGGATCCCATTTCTTAATACAGTTATGAGGTTTATAATCTGCATCAAATGCATATCTTTCTTTAATGGACAAGTCAGTGAAAGAGAAACATTTTTTTATTAACATTTTAAACTAAATAAGTATAAGGTTTTATACTTACAGTCAAAAGACAGCAAGAAATTCTGGTGCTCCAGGTGTTAATCTTGTTTGCAGCATTGTATGCTACACAGCAAGCTGCATACTTATGAGACACTCTACGGATTTAGTGTGTTCATAGTGTGGCAAATTGTAAGAATCCTTTCATCAGGATTTAGTCAATTCATGCCACTACTTTCAGTTTGAAGAATAATTGAAGTATGTGATGTTTCTTATATTGCAAAGTTTATCGTACACCAGTGCAAATGTAGATGTTTATCAAGGACTGAAATGCCTATAAAGGAAATTCACACTTGAATACCAGAAAGAAAAGTGACACAGTATGTTTCAGACAAAGGGTGTGAAATAAACATGCATTTTTCTCAGGTTACAGCTTATTGAACAATTATTCTTTTAAACTCTCATAAATACAGCTGAAATATATCATATCCATCGCAGCTTCTCCATTTTCACATATGAATATGTTTCAGAGTGTGTCGTAGTGGGTGTCTGGCTCTTTATTCCATGTCACAGCTCTGCACAGTGCGTTGCACTTTTTCTCTGATATTTTCATTCCTGAGAAATCTGCAGAATCTTGGGAGTTTCAGACAATACAAGTATACCCACTACAATACCATAAAGATATAAGAAACAAAAAAACACACTGTCTGTCAAGTTCACTTTATTAAATGTTTTCAGAAAAAAACAAACAAACATGAATTTGTCAGAGAGACAATGGAGATAAATGGTATCAGTGGAATGTTTTCTAATCAAATGGATCCACTTAAAATAGTAAATGCTGCCAACTGTAGTAGTATTACACCCACTGAAGATAACACAATGAGCCTAATACAATGTCGGGATGTCAGTTATCACAGACATGGTTTGTTTTTAGACTAAAGAGGAATTTTAGAGTTAAAAGTCCAATGGGATAAGGCCAATAAATCAAATGTACTGTCTCTGAGGTGATGTGACACATTCTGTCTGTGATGGCAGCACTATCAAAACTAAATACAATATGATATAAAAACAAGGATACAAAAAAATATTGTGCCTTAATTCAGAATTGTCCCAGTTCTTAAAATACATTATGAACAAATCAGGTTATGTAAGAATATCATACAACACTTACAAAAACAAAACAAAAGAAATAAATCTTGGTAAAAATAACATATAGACAATACATACAAGTTAACCTCATCATATTGCACAAATACTCAAGTGGCAATTTGTACTGGCCCTCTTTGCTGTTTCTTGACGAAAATGCAAAAAAGATATTCAGGCATGCAGCCCACAATAAAGGGGAAAAAAAATTACATGTTTGCACATGTATATTGCGGGGAATACGCTACATAACTCACATACAATGAGAAAAGATTTTACAACGGCTGTTAATTTGGAACATGATGGAGATTATATCTGACGGTGAATAAATTAGGTAATTTTAACAATCCAAATCAGGAGGTGAATAACTATTTGACAAGTGAATATATGTATATATATATATCTATATATATATTTATATATCAGTAAAATAATTCAGTGTATCACATTTAAAAACAAGTTTAACATCACAGTTTGCGTGCTTGTCTCTGTGTCATGTATTGTAAATTTAAAAAAAAAAAAAATTTTGTTGATTGCTTACTGCATAGGACATTGTCGGATTTCTCTAAGATGAAAAACAAAAAAGAAAAAAAAAACTAGAATATAATAATCTATCAGCATTCATTCTACAGTTGTTGCACTCCTAAAGGTCCCTAACACACTGCTATGTAAATTATGATGCAGCCTATAAAAGGAGAAATCAGTGGTTCATTTTAACAAGTTAATGTACAAAATGACGTGTTTCATGTCCTTTCATATTTCCTTTGGTGACTTAAAACCTTTATTTGACCTTTTAAAGATGTTATGACTGAGCACATATTCGATGGCTTATGTTTTTTAGTGCAACCAAAGTATTGTATTAACCCTAGAACACTTACGTTGTGTACTCTACCCATTCAAAACCAATGTAGCATGGATGAAATATACCCACCTTTAGTGTTCTAGGGTTAAAGTAGTAAGTGTACTGTGGGGTCTGCAGGCTGTATTCAATGACTTGTATGCATTTTCACTTCAACAGAAAATCTAAATAAAGCTAATGAAGGAAATTTTAGATACAGGAACTATAAATTTGTCCATTCATTAAAAAAAGTCTTTAAATCATAATGTTCTTCAGTTTTACAAATACTAATAATATGAGTCAATTATAGTGATTTTTATTTCAGAATATACTTAGACTTAAATATTTTAAAGCCCTTATCACCATTAGTCTTGCAGTGACAGTACAGTGACAGTACAAAAGGTTGTTTGGTGCACAGGCCTCATTGCTTCTTATGTGGGAACACCCACAAAGGTGTAGATAAAGACACTCCTAGTGAGACTTCAGAGAGATAACCTCCATCTTGCACCTGTTTCAAAATGGTGACCAAAAAAGCAAATTTTGGTCAAATAAAACCCTCATTTGTCAAATTTCAAGATGACCTGTTTCTAATGTTTAGGTGATGTCAATGCTGGTTTTTCTTTTTTTCTTCTCTTTTTTTTTTTAAAGAGCTAAATCTGAATGTACTGGTGGTGCATTATATCTATAAAAAAAACCTTTCCACCTCTATTTTTTAACCAAAAAATAGAGTAGATCATTAGGGGCATGGTAATGCTCTGGATAAAAAGAAACTGAATTTAAGGAAGAAGGACAGACTTAGTGCCAAATTTTGATCTTTGAATTTTAGTATAAAAGTATGAAATGTGTAAAGCAAATGGTGATGGACATGTAACTGTCCCTGTTGAGAATGGATACAATGCAGTGGAAAAGTACTGGCATTCAACTTGCAGAATGACTATTTTGGGGAACCTCCTCCCAGCTGACGAAGTTGTATGAGTGGAACTTAAGTCTACGTAGGAGTGCGATGTCTAAAACCTGATTTGGAACATCATTATAGACCCATTTACTTAACTCTGAATACAAATATGAAACATTTTGAGCTGGTGTTAATAATGAATTTCTTCCTTTACAATAATTTAGATTATTTTGGGTACGTATTAGTAAATATATTACCATAATCTGAAACCTCAAATAAGCAGTGGGAAAACCTTTGATATGATATCACTAATATTTCTACTGTATGGCATTAAAATGGCACCATAACTTTGTTTTGTGAGACACCAATGACCCATGGGATCACTTGAAGGTTGACCTTGAGTGGCAAAGAATTAGAGGATTAAAAACTAAGTAAAAAAGTAATTAATTCACCAGAGAAATCTGGTTTTAAGTTTCAACTTATCCCCAAATTTCTAAATAAGAGGTAGAGAACCTTTAACCTTAAACTCCAATTAATACAAATACTCCTCGATGTTATTGCAAAGTTTCAGGTCCAAAAATGTAGACCTTTTCCATCCATGTGATGTTGTTGATGAGTTTTTGACCTGGGCAACGGCCCTTTATATTTTTGGCTCTCATATGTTAGCAAAAGAGCTTTTCATCTGTTTTTCAAAGACTGTCTTTTGACTTGTTTGTCTCTTGTTTAACAATTATTGTGCTGCCATCACACAAGCACGATTCATTGAAAGGAATGCTGTGAATTTCCTGTTAGCTCTTGGGGGATATGGTTTGTTTTTCCTGTTGCTGGGAGCCAAATTATTATTATTTTTGTTCTCTTGCCCTCTTTGACTTCCTTTCTAAGAGTTTGACTTTACAGAGAGGCTGCAAAGGTGAGCATCAAAAGCTACAGGTTAAACTTTGGTTACTCATCATCTAGCCTTCAACACCCACAACAACAAACTCTCAGATCGTATCCTTTTTCAGACACACGTAAAGGACCAAATTTGTGCTTTTTAAACAGGAATTCCGAAGGAGTTGAGAAATGTTTTTTGAAGCATTAACATAGAAAATGCACAAAAAACAAATGCATAACTTTGAAGGGAGCTGACACTTAAGTCTCATGCCATGCTGCTGGTCGGTGTGCTTTGGGTGCTTCCAATGCTGGCATTGGCGCTGCTATTCTCAGAGGGGGACGGGTTGGTGGAAACAGGTTGTCGTTTTGCTCTTGAGCAGGGACATCCTGAGGAAGAAGATACAAACCAGTAAGAACCTTATGGCAAAAAAAGAGAGAGACGGAAGGGGGGAAAAGTTTGTTTTCCTACCAGGAAGACCAGCTGCAGTTGAGCTCATGTCCAGTCCAATTGGGTATCCTGAGTTAAACAGAATGAGCCCATTTAAAATAAAGACTTTAATCAGGTCAAATCTATATTGAAACAGAAATACTACATCCTCAGCAGGCATTACCTGTTTTAATTTTGATAAACCATAGTGCTCCAATGAGTAATACTCCAATCAGGAAGCCTCCAAAAGCAATGCCCAGAACGCCAGATAGGCGGAAATCAAAGCATGGTGAGGCTGAAACGTAAAGATGAAAAAACAAAGTATGAAAGATTCAGTTTAACTTCTTCAACCACAAGCCAATGCTGGTGGCAACCATTCATTCCAACACATTTAAATAAATGTGTAGACATGTAAAATGTTGAATTTGACATGATGTTGATTGGTGACAGGTGAGTGGAAGACGGTTTTTCTAGTAGATAAATATAATTGAATGAGTTCAGTGCTATCTATTTTGTAGCAGTAGTATCCTGCAGTAGCAGTACTATCCTCATTTCTTCAGTACTTTATGTCAGTTTAAACTGTAATGGCACAGTTAAATGAATAAATAAATGAATTACATACTTACATGCATACATGCATACATACATACATACCTTGAGCATTGCATCATGATTATTACACCACAATTGATTTTGGATTTCAGAAAGAATTTCATTCCAACCAACCCAGTAGTGTCCATACAGAAAAACCTGTTTTGGTTTATCTGGTCTTAAAGTCTACAAGTTTGCTCCTTGACTCATGGAACGTTTTTGTCTGGTGTTTGGAGATGACCTTCTGATTGCATTAAGGTAATGAGCTCTCTAAAATCATTAAATAACTTTAAATATAGCATTCAAATGAACATCTAAACAAGTCTGATGCAACATGGAAAAGAAAAAACATCTCTTGAATGATAAAAGTTAGCAAACAATGTTATGTCTTGGTGCCAGAACCTTAATTATTTCTCATAACATAATATTTGCAGCTGCTAGATAGATAAACATATTCGCTAAAATAATCTGTAAAAGAGGGTTAGGGTTAGACAATGAAAATATACAAATTCTAAATTCTGATGTCCATTACTGTGGCACAAGCATCTTGTAATAGCCTAGCAAGGCCATTCCACAAGTTTTGGTCACTGTTCTCTGGTCACTGTTCTCAGGTAAAGCAGTATAAATTAAGAAATGCTGTTTTTCTTTTCTTTTCTTTTTATTACAATTACAGATTTACCAGATGTTTTTGAATCCCTAAAAAAAATTTCCCTCAAAAGTTGCAACAGATACTTTTTGAGTTTTGTATGCTCTGTATCTGGGTCTAACCGACTGTGAAACTATTGTCTTACTTAAATCTAAAACAAAATATGAATATGTGTGTTGTGTTGTATATCAAGCAAAATTGTGTGTATACATGCTTTTCCTTCTCTCCTTTCTCTACTGCCTGCAGAGACCTTTCCAAAAGCACCCAGAATATTTGTAAGAAACTAATCATCACCTGTGCATGAGTTTCTCTCACCTGCCTCTACAGCCTCCTGCCTCCTGGTGAAACAAGCTAATCTAGGGACTGTACTTGGATTCATAAAATACTGCCTTCCTCCCCTGCAGTACACTAAAGAAAGGGCATCAGAGATAGAAAACACTGACTGTTTTGTAGAAACCTGCCACTATTCTACACGGTACAATTATCTAAATTATGGCATGTAAAATTAAAATGTTTAAGACTACAGCAAATGCTGCCATGTTATTTGATTAAACAATAAAAAATATATACCTTCGGAACTAAATAACCCAGAGAACTGAAACAGTGACATCATGTGGGCATTTATGCTAACTGCATTCCAGAAAGCAAAACTAGTTTTTTGATCCAAGAGTCAAAAACATTTCTTGACCCTGAATGGGCCAGAAACATCACAGCAGTTTGAGTAGGCTTTCTCTAGAGACTTGTTTGCTTCAATCAGACGTTGTGTAAGTGAGACTTTGTCAGCAAAGCTGAATAAACAGGAGCAGGAAACAGAAGCTCCAGTGCAGGTGGAGGGGAGGAGAGAGACAGCAGGCCTGTGGTGCGACTCCCTGACCTCTGTATGAAAACTACCAAACAGGAAGGATTGCTGAATGGACCACTCAGTCCTGCCCAGTAAAGCTTTTCTACGGAATGCATTCTGCTAGTCCTGCTTATATATAGTAACCTTTGTATCTCTGTTACCGGCAAAGACGAAGACAAACAGGACTCGGGGTAACGCGGATGAGTAGTTAAATCAGCCTACGAGGCAACACTCACATTCCAACCTTTGTCTTTCTGTTGTACAAAAGAAAAGGAGCATAAAGGAAACTTAGACATCAACAAATCCATTGTCAGTTTTACCAAAATATTCCATGCATCATTTTACACATACATCATCTGCTTCCTTGTGTCTTTTACTCAGACAGGGGATGAACTGAAACTTCCAACACGTGAATTATCATCTGCGGAAGCTACTCTTTCTTTCAGTAAAGACATCTTTCCTTATTTGAGTCAAATGTGTTGATTAGTCTCACAATAGCACAAAGCCCACCAGTGCCTGTGTTTGGACAGTAGTGTAGTCAGGCCTCTTGGAAACACAAAGGACTTTGCTCCCCCCACTCCTTCCCCTGAGGGCCATTATGTCTGATTGTGGCCACAAGGTCAGCATGCAGACCTTCCTAAAGGACGAGGCCCTGCCCAGCAACTGCTTACTGGCTTCACTGCATATCCTGAGTTTACTGCTATGACAACTGCCTGTGCAGCATGTGGCGTGCGCTGTAAGCAATAATAGGAATGAAAATTATAGCAGCAAACAGCAACTCTTTGACAAAACACTAGACTAGCAATTAAATCCTGAAGGCATAAAATATCAGTTAAAAGTTTGAGTTATTTGTCTGAGAGTTATTAGAGTTTGTTGTTAGTGATTTAATTATAAATCATTCATCTTCACAAGAAGCGTTTTTTTTTTTTTTTAAAGATTTAAAGATCATTTCAAACTCTGAGTGATGTTAAAAATGAGCTAATCTCTGTTTTGCAGTTTAAACTGAACTCACTTGGTGGTTGCAGACATGGGTGTGTAACCTCCAGATTCCTCCTCACTCTTCCTCCATCCACGCATTTCTGGGGAAAGCAATGAAAAAAGCAGCTTACCAATACACCCAAAGGATCATAACATTACCCCAACCCAACCCCGCCACACACACCCATTTCCAAATAAAAATGTAATAATTAAAAGCTATATCCAATTGACTGAAGCACTAAGAACCTCTCTTTTAAATCTAATTTGATAGTTAATTCAAAAGCTGTGTCACTGACAGGTGCGGGCTTGTCCTTCAAAATCTATTCATCAATTAAAAGGTTAATATTTCTGGTGTTGAGTCTGCATTTTGCATTTGCATTTAAGAGCTGCTGCTGTGAAGCCCAAGCCATGTTGTCGATGGAGCTCTCAGTGCAAATGAAGCAGACCATCCTTAGGCTAAAAAACAAAACAAATCCATCAGAGATATAGCAGGAACATTAGGGGTAGCCAAATCAGTATTCTGGGAAAAGAGAATGAGAGAAAAAGAACCCATAGTCACACAGCTGAAGACTGCTTCAGTAAAGGCCTGACAAAGTATCACAAAGGACAAAATCCACTCCATAGGGATTTTCAACAGATTTAGACTTCAGGCAGTTATTACCTGTAAAGGTTCTGCGACAAAGAATTGCAAACAAGCATTTTACTCATGGCTATGTTAATTTGTTAAATCACTTCTGAGGCCCTTTATGTTGATAGCTTTTGTCCCCAATCCCTTCCTCTAATTTGGATCTAAATGCTCTGAAGTTAAAGCACTTTGTGTCCACATTCCTTATAAAATTTCAAATGAATATTTTTCATATTTTACAGCTAAAGTAAAAAAAAAGAAAAAATCCAAATTCAACCGCACCTATTTGAATTGGAGCAGCAAAATGATGCTCAGTAAATTCCTACCTCATTGAAGCAAAGTTTGACAGAACATTCCAGATCCCATGTGGTGGACGTCAGCTCCTGGAGCTGGTCTAAGGAGAAGCTGAGTCGAGTGCGGTTTAGACAGGGACCTAAGGAGCAGGCCTCTGGAATGAAGGGCAACTCTTTGACTACAGGGCATGACCCCTTGGAATGCAGAAAGCAGCTGATCACCTTGATCTTCAAGACAATGCCCCCAAAAGTGTGCCCCGAAATCTACAGGAAACAGAGAAGAAATTAAATAAACTGCAGCTGAAAGGAAAAAACACAATAGGCTCTCAAATGGGTATCAGCTGATTAAGGTCAACCATTAAATATGCTGTTAAAAGGCAACTTAATTAATGCACAATTTCTAAGAAAATGACTACTATGGTATATTAAAGAGTAACCCTTTTAATTTCTGTAGACCAACATTGAGACAGTAATATATCCCAAAGTTGGTAAATCTGCAACAAAACAGGAGGAAATCATCTGCTGGTTTCCATATGACATTTTTAACTATTTTATCCACTGTCATTAAAACTTTAATGGCAGTAAGATGAGATGAGATTGTTTGGATATAATCGTTTTGGCTTCCCTCAGCATGGCTTGTTTACAGGTAGACAGCAGGGATCAGTGCTGTTATTATCCTCCATTATCCACCTATTATCTTCCATGAGGTCTGAATGAGACAGTAGTTTTGACTTCAGCTGGACAGAGAGGTTACAAAACAATGCTGAAATACTGCATCCTATTAGGCTCTCAGAGACTTCCCGATGATTAAAAACCACCATAAAGAAGTGACAGCATTGATCTTGTCTCCAAAAAGAGATCAGTGAACTATCAATAAAAACACCAATCCTAACTTATGATTTCTATGGGCCTTTGATCCTCCACTATGGTTAAATTTTTTCCATGTAAACATATAGTTTTTGCCATTTATAGCCCACATGAATGTCACGAACATGCATGTAGTTTTATTTTGTGAACCATGGCATGCAGCAAACCATGCTGTAAGCTACTGTGTAACTTTAAACACAATTGGTTTCATAAAAGCTAAGCATTTCCACATGAAAGAATAATGAAGCGTCCAGATTTGGGATGCCAAGAAAGTTTTCCACTTGCAAGACAGAAAACTGATGGATGTTACCTTCAAAGCAAAGGGATGTTTAGTTTAGGATGTGAAGCTGGTTTGTGGAATGGTACTAATTCTGAACACAGTAAGGTAAGGTTGAGTCTTCAGGGGTTGGCTGTTAGACCCTTATCTTCTCTAGTGAATACGTTTACATATGCTCATATGCTAAAGCAAAACACTGATCTTTATTGTCCCTAATGTGTTAATTTAAATTTGTGTGTGGGTGTGCACAACAGAAAAAGGCACGTATTACTGTAATGACTGTGAATGTGAATGGCTGAATGTGGTTTCTTTGTGGAAAAATGTTTTCTCAGGTTTGTTAAATGTAAACGGACTCTTGTCTAATGGATGGATGGATGGATGGATGGATGGATGGATGGATGGATGGATGGATGGATGGATGGATGGATGGATGGAT
>JAOXYM010000020.1:10455768-10468333 GCA_028567055.1 Leptatherina wallacei | reverse complement strand
ATGGATGGATGGATGGATGGATGGATGGATGGATGGATGGATGGATGGATGGATGGATGGATGGATGGATGGATGACGGATGGATGGATGGATGGATGGATGGATGGATGGATGGATGGATGGATGGATGGATGGATGGATGGATGCAGAAGTAAGCCTCACACAGCTGAGCTTAAAAGACTTACAAAAGATGGTGCCAGTCTAGCTGTCAGCCTGTAATTTATGTGACATGTTATCATTCTTGTATTAATTACATTCATTTCTATCTTTTATAAAGTGCCAGTTAAACCAATGACACCACGTTAACAGATTGTTCATAAATGCATCAGAGAATTATCTCCATTGTTTCCAAATTAAAAAAAGGAACACTTTGAGAAAATGTAATTAATTTATGATGCAAACCTGAACCTCCTCAGTTTCACAGTCCAGGAAGGACCCACATAATTATGAAGAGTGCAGTGTAGCTGCACTGAGGCCAGTAGGTGTGCTTTGGCTTTACTTGGAGGTGATTCATCATTAAACAGAAAAAGGTTGCCCTACTAAAAACCATTATTAAAAACAGTTCACGCTAAAAGTAATAAAATTGGGACAGCCACTTCACTGAATAGACTACACCATGCATGTTAAATTTGTGAATCCATAAGGGACTAAAAAGTGGGAATAACATTACATTACAGCTTTGAATACTTCAGGAAATATGTTTTTATAATTTATGCAATTCATAACTAAACTAATTGGGAAATATCTCTATACACTTAATCCATTCAAACTCAGAAGTACCTCCACATAATATCTTAGTTTTTTATTGTCTATTTATTTATTTACATAATGGTTTGAACATATCCTAGGGTGTCAGCATCTCATCAGTAAATAGACATTAGCAAGGATTAAAACTGACTGAACAATGAGATCAATACCATACAACAAACAACAGCCACATCATAGTGGAAAATTGCATCTTGTTACTCTATTTAAAAGGATTTATACTTTGTTTTTTTTGTGGGGATTGTTTGATGTTGTGTTTATTATATTCACTTGAGCGATGTATTTCTGAAAGTATACAAATATTCAATTCAATAATTATGTTTTTTCATTTGTTACACAGATCAATCTGATTCTGGATTTTTTTTTTCCAGACATTACATTTTAGGAAAGGCCATGCTGTGTGTAAAATAATTATCTCAGAAGTTACCCAGGTCTAATATGGTCGCCTCAAATCATGCAGTGCCGACAGTCAAAACCGGGCATCTCAATTTATACTTTCTATCATCCCTTAGCCCAATGTCAATTTAGATTCAAGGGACAGACTTATTGCAGCTCAATAACTAGCTAGGTGAGCATTTACTCATCTTGGGAAAACCAAGCAGGCAGGTTTGATTTCATGCCTTGTTTTTCATGCTCTCCTTCACTGTAAATCACAGCAAAGGAGCATCAGCTACTTGCCAAGGTTTTATATGGAAAATGAAAACTTACAGGAGCTGCAGCTTGATGGCATGACTTTCATAAAGAAAGAGAGGGAACAAAAAAGGAGGGGAAACCCTGACAGCAAACAACGTCAAGACCAACTGTCTCCCATGTTCCCTCAGGGCTGAGTAAACTGTTTGTGTCCAGGGTCGGGCGACAGAGTCATGATGGGGAGGAGGGAGGGAGGGTCAGCAGTCCTATCAGACTTAGTCTGAGAGGGAAAGGGGAGCTGCAAGGCATGCTCAAGTTTCTCTCTTGACTCCACGTACACAGACACACATACATACACACATACACACACACCTATTGTCCCGCCGTTTCCGCGACTGTAGATTGAGGCCTGACCATCCACAGGAAGGTAAACAAACTCTTATCAGTGCTCTGCAGGGGCCTGCACTGTCCCCTGGCCTCTCACCCCTCCATACTACACATTACACACTCCATGCAACACACAGCCTTCCTAACCATCTCACCTCCATCTTCAGTCCTGAAATGCTATCAAAAAAAAAGAAAAATGCTGATTAGTCTTGTCAGTTAAATAGCTTAAAACTTTTGAATGTGCCTCCGTGTGCCAAGTCCTGCTTCCAGTGTTTGCTGGAGAGGAATTGAGGATGTGATAGCTGGTCTGGAGACAGCCTGTCTTCACACTAGCTCTGTTTACACCTCCGGGAGCCATTCGTCCATCGTCTCATCGTTGTCGGAGGCCAGAAGAACAGCAGGGCCAACAGCTGCATTGTTCATCGTCTGACTTCATGCCTCGTCTGCTGCTAGCATTTAACTATTCCAAATTATTTGCTTCAGATTATCATATTTATATGCATTGTGATTATTTGAAAGAAAGGAGCAGCTCTAGGCACATAAAATGAATATTTTCTAATGCAAATGTTCCTATATTTTTTCAGGTTAACTATAATAATCCATGCACCAATAGTTACTGGGTATCATGTGCCTTCTCTATCCACGTATATGGTTAGATTTTCCCCCAGTATACTGAAAGAGCAGTAGCAAAACAAAATTAATCAACTGAGAGTTAATTGGTGGATAGACAGACTAATTTAGCCAGTTTCATGCTAACTGTGTGCAGCTGAAGCAGACTGAGGCGTTAAGAGATTCATGGCACAGTGGCTGCTCCCAATCATTCAGGATTGATGTGGCTTTTGCACAACATATGCTTCGTGTAGCAGCAACAGAGATTAGCTTGTTTTTCATGACTGATTTTTGCCTGTAAATATTAATACTTTGTGATATGGATGCAGAATAGTAATGAAGGCTGTCTAAGCATATTTATAAAAGTGTAGGAGGAAGCTTTGGTGAACAAACCGCCAATGTGTACTACCAAGAGCTTATTCTGGGTGTAAGAACAGAATGTTTTTTGAATCATCTTATAGAGAGATCTATGGGACAGCTTTAAGTTTATGATTTCATTTTTGCAGTTTAACAAATGGACATGTCTGTACAAAAGGGAGAGTTCTTTGACAACTGTGAATTTTTTCCCAACCGCATCTGTGAAAAGATTATTAAGTATCCAGAGTTTGACTGTTTGATATGTTGTAGTTATAGTGGTTTTGAGCTAAGATTAAAATAATCTGTCAAGGCTTTTTCTTTGCTTACTATATTCTGCTCCCTGACATATCACCCAAATGAAAAATCCAGTGTTCAAATCCAGTGAGGATTTTCCTTTCACATCAATCTTACATGCAAACTGTCAACATACACCCACAACCAGACATCAGAGATTTCAGCTCAGTAAATACAGACTGACCAGTGTGTCACCTGAATCAACAGGAAAACTACCCACCCAGTTTTTGAATTATATTGTGCAAAACATAGCTGCTGATTGTATATATATATATACATCAATGAACAACATATCAGATGTTGAAACTGAGACATTTTACCATTACATGGAAAATATCAGCTAATTTTGATGGCAGCAATCTTGAAAAAGTTGGTACAGCGTTTATTGTTGTGTAACAACCTCTCTTCTCTAAACATCTGTCTGTAAATGTCAGGCCAGTGAGACCAGTTGCTGGAGTTTAAGAAGATGAATCTTGTCCCATTCTTGTCTAATGCAGGATTCTAGATGCTCAACACAATCTGGACCTTTGTTAGCTATTTTTTAAATTCTTGTTGCTCCAAATGTTTTCTTTTGGGGAAAGGTCTTGACTGCAAGCAGGCCAGTTTGGCACCCACCCATAAAGCCATGCTGTTGTGATGGATTCAGTATATGATCTAGCATTATCCAGCTGAAATGTGCAAGGCCTTCTTTGAAATAGATGTTGTCTGTATTGGAGCAAACCTCTATGGCCCTGATTTCGAGCGCAAAATAAATTGCGCCTGTTGTGTTTCCATGATTTGCGGGTGATCTACTAAGATTGATTGTGTAATTGATAGCGGGCGCAAACAGCCTTATCTAAATGGGAATTTAACGTGTTCAAATGATTCGCTATGTATAAGGAGAGCAAGTAAAGCAACGGAAAATAAATGGAGATTGAAATATTAGTAGAAGAGGCAAATAGAAATATGGCAAAGACATCTTAATGTGACCAGAAGGATTCCAGTGTTGGAGGATATTTGACAAAAAGTAAATGCAGTCGGAAAAACAATAAGAACATCAGTTGAGGTTAAGAAGAGATGGCAAGATATTAGATGGAGAACAAAAGAAAAGCTCATAATAAAACCTCAGCAAATAAGACAGTTGCAGCGCACTTTCTACGAGCAACACATAATACCGGGTATGACACACATACCAGATTGTGGAACAAGGTATGTGCCCAAACTGAAACATGTTTAGTTAATGACATCATATTTGTCATTGACATAATAAATATGAACGCCTCCTTTTGACAACATTTGTCTAAATAACAGTTGTGATTTTAATATTCACACAACTTATCCATTTTTATGTAAAGATTTTGTTCCAGAAGTTCAGTCATTGCCTCCCACCGGCCATGAGAAAATATGCTGAATCAAACTGATGCTCCTCTGCAATCCTACAGCATTTGATTATTGCCTCCCATCCAGCTGGAGCCAATTGTGCATATCTGAGACAGTTAACACCTACCTCTCAGAAGCGCTAAATATAGCAAAAACAGTTGCGTTTGCAAAGCTGATTTATTTGCATTTACTCCTCCCAGTATTTTGCTCTTTCTGGCAGAAATGCCCAGATTGCATATTCATTCAAGCGCAAAATGCATTGCGGAGCTATTTTGCCCATTCTGCTGGCACATTCATATATGCGCCAGCTTGGTAGATTAGCTGCAGCATGTTTTTGCGCCCGTTATCAAGTTTGCGCCTGTTTTAAGAGGTGCAAACCTTTGATAAATCAGGGCATATTTATTTTTCAGCACTTATACACAGATGTGTAAACTGCACACAATACAGGCAGTAATGTAACCCCAAACTGTCAGAGACCCAGTTTTTTTAACTGTCTACTGGTAAAAGATGGATGGTCCCTCTCCTCCATGTTTTTTCAAAAAGAATTTCAAATCTTAAATCACCTGACCAAAGAATAGTTTTCCACTTAGCCTAAGACCATTTTAAACAAGCTTTGACCCAGAAAAGATTACGGGATTTCTGAACTGTGTTCATATATTTTAGCAAGCATTAGCCTCCAGGAAAAATTAGGAACATGGTACCTAAAGGTTACAGGCTTCAAGAAATGTTCCCTCTGGGTATGAACCATAAAACTGCAAAGTCAGTGCACTTAGGAGGAAGTATTCTTATAATTAGGCTTCAAATGCTGATTGAAAGTGAATTTTGGGGAAACGAATATACAAGAGTTTGCTGTTAGGAGTTATGACTGCTCAAAAATCTAAGTGTAACTGATACTCAATTTGGTCCTACGAGCGCCACAATCCAGCAGGTTTTCTATGTATCCCTGCTTCAACACACCTGACTTAAATGAATGAGTGGGCAGAACTTGATTGGCTGTTACATCTATTTAATTTGATGCAGGTGTGTTGAAGCAGGAATACGTTGAAAACCTGCTGGATTGCGGTCCTCGTAGGACCGAATCGAGTATCAGTATATAATCCAAAACCATCCTCTTCCTAGAAAATAATAAGGAATATAAACATTTTGTTTTACATAGGGCTGAAACACCAATCTCCTGAGCTGAGGCCACATCCGCTGCAACCTAACCGGAAATAATGAAAAAATGAAATTATATGAGATTAATCTGCCTGGTTTTGGCTGATCAGTCTACTTTCGACCTTTAACAGTACTTTTTCTCACCATTATTTATACAGGTAAACATCATTGAGACACAAGGTCTCATTTTCAAGAGTGATATTTGTTTTCCAATAGTTCAAAGCCATTTAGAACCAGTGAGTTTTACATTTTACAGTTTTTCCTCCTCTCAGATTTTCAAAATCCAATGTGAGCAGTGAGCACTGGATCTGACCAAAAGAAGGAAAATATGATCTGCTTTATTTGCTTAAATGGAGAAGACACACCAGATCGCTCCAAGGAATAAGAAAATGTGCTAAAATGTACTTAGTAAAAATTACATTTCATAAAATAATCAGAATTACACAAATTATGTTTCTTGGAATTTTATCAGGCCCCCAAAAAAATACAGGGAACTGACGGTTTTGTCAAAAAAGCTTATAATGAAACAATTTGCTCATGTTCTTCCAGGAAAGACGGGGGCTGGGTCTGCCCTGCATAATCATTAAATAAAGTCCCTAATGAATAAAGGTTAGTGAAATTAAGGAATACAATGCTGGCCTGTCACAAGCTTTCTTTAACCCTGCTCTAACTCAGCACCATTGACTTAAAGATTAAGGTGAATAAGCAGACACACCAATTGTGTTCCTTCAACATTCCAGCTTAATTAGCAGCTACATTTCCCGTCTATGTATAGACCACAGGGTTGATCGGGCTACATTGAACTTCAGATAAGAGTAAGTTAAATGCTGTTTCAAAGATTAGAGTCGGGCTTAAAAGGAAAAAGAAACTACAGAGTGTAATTTTACATTAAAAAAAGATAGTTGAGTATTCAATGTCTTACCACAAATTTCTTTTTTTCTGAGTTTCTTTTATTACATTGTCCCAAGAGCAACTTAAATAAACCCAAAGTCAACACAAACATGTAGTAAACACAAAGAGAATCTCAGATCCAACAAATATCATCATTTATATGTCAAACTGCATACTGAATCTATTGTGAAGTGGGGAACAGTAAAATAGAAACATGTGGGGGGGAAAAACAGAAGAGAGGAACACGGTGTTGTTGAGGCTCCCCCACACTGCTTTCTGTATTCAAACAGAGGAAAAGCAAGGCAGTCAGAAATGGATTGTTATTTGGGAGGGGCATAACATTGTAGGAGATTGAAATCGGTCTGAGGCAGCGACAAGTGGTCGCGTCTCCCTGCCACCCAGTCTGACTGCAGGCAGAGCTGGCTCACTACAGTAAAACAGGGGAAGTGGACTGTTTTGACTCTCAAAGCCATTTTTAAAATTACGTTTTTTCTTCCTTTCTTTTTTTTTCTACCATTGCATGACTTCTGAGAAACCTCAGTCATCTCTTTGTCATTCTTCTTTCTTTTGAAATTCGTCACATCCCATTTCTGACAGCTAATAAAATTCCTTTTGTGTGAGCATTTTTCTTACTTTCTCATCTGTCTTATTATTCAGATTTCCGCTTGTTCTGAGTGATAATTTCACTCATCCCCCCCCCCCACGTCTTCCACTCTTTTATCACTTGTCTTGTACCGTTTCCTATATTTCTGTTTTTTCAATCTATTTACTTCTCTTCTCCACAATCTTTCCTCTGAACCACTTATCTGCTCTTTGACAGTCGCACAGATTTGACCCCCCACTCCCTCGCTGTCTCCATGAATCAGCCTTTATGAATTTTCTTATCTCTGTTTGTGTTTCTGTCTGTCTAGCTCCGTGTCCGTCTTTAAGATCCATTTTCAGACGGCTCTCCCTCCTCCTCCAGCAGTTCGCTAATCACTTTTGTACTTTTTCCTCAGCCCGTGGCGGGAGACTCAGGGGTTGGCATAAGTGCAGCAGGAGGTCTGGCAGTTAACATCATGAAGCCTGAATCCCACTGGGAAAGCTCTTGCAGCAGGGGGCATATTCAACACTATTTCCCTGCCAGGAAATGCCGCACACACAGTGGATGGAAATCACAAAGACTTCAGTCAGACGCAAAGATAATTGTTAATGTGTCCAACTGCCACAGCCAGCTTATGTGATAGCGGTTATTGTGCTTAGTCTAAAAAACATAATCTGAAAATCATCTTCTAAGGAGGGCACATACGATTGCTTCGCATGTAATAAGCTACTGGTTAGATAGATGGTCACGCAATGCTTGCCAATACAACCAAGAAAAAAAAACATGTGCTATCTAAACCTTCTAGATTTTCTAAAAGTTTTAAAGGGCCACTCCAGTGATGTTATAGACCAAAAAAAAAAACTCCCCTTAAAGGGGTCTAAATTGCATTTGTCAAGCTTTATCAAGTTTTGGAAATAATCCAAATGACATCGACAGTGTTATCCAATTTCAGCTTTGTACTTTACAGGTCCTATAAAAGAAGTTAGAGTGTCAAAAAAGAAATGTGGGTACTTTTTTGTGTTTCATACAAAAAAAAATAGGATTTAATCATTAATCCTCTTCCTCACAAAAGGCCCATGTACGTAAGGAAAGGTGCCACATCATCTTTACTAAATACCTTGAAACCACACCGCTGCAAGAAGGTGTTCCTCTATTGTGTTATATAATCTTTGTCAATTTTTGACTCAAACTCTACACTAACAGAATATATTTTCTGCTACAAAAGGTGAATACCAGAGACGCTACGCTTGTTATCCAGCCTTTTCTTTATTTACTTCGTGATGTCATCATGCAGGACATTTGCATATCATTTGCCTAGTGGTTTAATCTGCGACAAAAAACGAAGACCTACATTGCCTTTTAACATTATTGACCAATCTGCTGAGCAGTCCGATTACGCTTGACCTTTCAGGAGCTGGAAACAGAGGCTAAAACAGAACATTTGATTCAAAAGGTGACAGGGCTGCAACAATGTATACAAAAATACCGAGCACCAGTGATTCTTTTCAAGATCAGAGTCTTTAGAGGATCTCCAAACTAAAATAATGTAGCCTACTACTAATGAGGGCTCTTTAAAATGAATATATCCGCTGAACCAACAGAAAGGGGAAACAGGTTCTACTTGTGAATAGTCTTATCAAGACAAACAAATATCTCAGGTTAAATGACAAACAGGAATCTGAAAAATGGTACTCAAAGATAAACCTGTAGGCTGGACTAAGATGCTCAAAGCAAACTGCAACATTTTTTTAACACAATTAACTTCACAGGGAGGAAATGGTGTGAAACTATGACCTGCCTGATGTTATTTGATTTATTGGAGCTTGACAGAAGTCTGTTCGGAGAATTCAGATGAGCCGCAAACAAGAAATTAAGGTCAGTCCGATTCACACAGAGATTTTCCTTAATCACGGTGCAAGCGGAAACCATTTCTCGGTTTTAAAGGCTGGACTTCATTTATACATAATCACAAGCTTGTGAAAAGAGAACCCCAAAAATAAATGATATGTCTGTCAAATTGTAGAGTAGGATTAACGATGTTTCTGTTTTTTGTTTTCTTTTGTTTAAGATTTTTTGCCTGTAACATAAGAAAGGCGGGCAGAGAGCCAGTGTTTGAACCACAGGACTGCAGTCTGATGGGCTTGACAAGACACCCTGAGACATCAAGCATATTCATAGCTAGAGTTAATAAATGTGTTGCATTATTTAAACAGTCATTAAAATGAAAGCCAGTGTCTCCTAAAGCAATGATTAAATGTTTTATATCCGAACAACTCACAAGTGCATTGATAAGTCAGCGGGAACAATATATGAGTGCATATGTATGTATCAATCTATATGAGCGTATTATAACAGTATTTATCATTACAGTTTAAAAACATTAAACATTAGGTGGGATGAGCAAATCCATGAATTTTAGTATCTATTATTGAAACATATGATGAAATGAATTAATCCAGCAGCGATACAACAAGGCAGCACGCGGTGCACTTAGTTTAACGGAAATTGGATGGTTGCTGCATTGAAACCATGATTCCGACATCACAGGAAGATTTCAGCAGTCTGATGTCAGGAAGTTGACAGGGTGGTCAAACATTAAAAAAAAAAATGTTTTTAAAAAGATTAAAGCTAACCCAAGACTGAGTTCAAGCAAAACACAATATACCACTGCTTTGGCCAAGTGTGTCATGGGATTTGTGGTGCGCTGCAGGCTATTTTTGATTTACTTTTACTTTTTCAGTGTTTACTTCTTCTTTCAGCAGCTTTCACATCATGTCTGCTCCCACAGTTACATGCTGCTGAACGGGATTCCATCATATAAAACAGACTTTGAATTACATTAGATGCGCTGGTAATGTCTTTTTTCATATCTCCATATTCAGAATCAGTTTGGAAATGTGCTTTTTTTAATGTTTGATGTTACACGTCATATCTCATGTTTGTGATGGATTTGTTTAACACAAATATAGTCCTAAAGCCAGGAGACAACGTTGGAGACAAATTAACGTGACAATGCTGGACCATGAAATGACCAATACACAAGACAGAAGATAAAGGAACTCATGTGTGTCACATCAGTGTTTTGATTAATGCTTCAAACATTCAGTACATGGGGTCAGAGTATGCTGCTATCTGAAAACAGTGTCACAGCTCCCCCTGGGTCTTCTCCTAATGCTGCTGTAGCAGATGCACAAATAATAAGCAAAAACGAAGATCCTTGGAGACATATTCAAGAGAGACAGAAAAACTGATCGTGACTACAGAACTATGTGTCACAGAAGCAATTAAAGCTGACCCAAACAGCTCCTTACGGACTCCACAAGCAGACAGTAAGACCGATCCCCTGCAGTAGAGGATACATAAGGTCACATTTTCACAGGTCTGCCAGTTGGTCAAAACATCTCTCTGTATCCCTGCCACCATCACCCCTGCTGAGAGGATGCTTAGTACTTGAGGCAATACTGTGATTTGTCAGTGGGTCAGTATTGGAGCCTGATTTAGTAAACAGGCTTGTTTTTCTGGCACATAATCTTAACAGAGTTGCATGCTTGCCAGGGCCATTTTCACTTATTTAAAAGGCAAGCGGAAAATGCCACTTAATTTCTCGGGTGTATGTTTACAGGCCTTGAGCAAAGAAAAGTATTTGTCACTGAAGCGTTTGTTTCACCTTCAAGCAGAGCTTGAAAATGAAAGCATACATGTATATTTTGTTGAGTTAATGTTCAAACTGCTTTAGATATGAGCAGCTTTTGTTGTGCATTTTAATTATGACATTTATGGACTTAAATAAGTTGTACTTTACATTTATACTCATTTTATTTTTAAAACAAAATGCTTGAGACAGAAAGTTTTTTTGTTTTCTGTTCTTAATGTTCTCAACAAAATAATTTTTTTCTATAAACTTGCAAGTGCTAAAAAGGGCCACATCATTTTGAAAATTAGTTCATGGAAAAATAACTGTATGTCTAATTAAAACAATCTCTCATAATCAATTATAATAGTCTATAGATATTTCTAAAATCAGATCAGTGGAGCAGAAATATTGAATCGATCATGGTTGAACAAAATACAGCCAAATATTCATTTTTCAGTCCTGTTTCATTAAATGAACGGCATGTGGCTGTGTGTTCCCAAAGAATGTCACCGTCCTGCAGAGAAGAGGGACACAAACACCCCTTGGCAACACTGCAGAGCACTGGTAAGAGTGTGAGGCAGGATTACAGCCCGTGGGGATATCGGTAGGGCTCCTGATCCATTTACCACTTTGTAGGGATTACAGGTTTGAATTAGTTACGGGCAGCCAGCCACATGTAGCCAATGGACAGGGGGCAACAGAGGGGAGAATCTCAAATTTACAAGCATCCACATGCTTTCTTGTGTCTTGCGGATGCATTAAAAGAAAATGTTCTTTAACCACTAAATTCTGAGAAAATACCCCAATACAATGACTTGATGGTTCAGGAGACAGACTTGGAGCTATGTTGGTTTAGAACGTGTGCCATCATACTCATCTTTCTATTATACTTTAATATCTACTGTATGTATAATCTTTAATTTGCTGTCAGGAAACAGTCCCTCAGAGATTTTGCCAAAAACTGTTTTTGCATAACCTCTCTGCAGATGTACGTCCACTGGAGCACATAATGCTCTTTTATGTCCCGAGAATGAGATGACTTGAGAATACAAGTAAGGACAAGATTCATATCTGCCTTTGAACTTTACCTTGACAGAACTGGTCCCTAGCGGCACAAAATCTCCTAAATCTATTGGCCTGGAGCCTGGAGTCTGTTGTCTGCGGTTGTAATGAAAGCCAGCTTGAACTAAAAAGCATGTAACTTCATATTCAAAAGCTGAAAGTAATGAATGTTAACTGGTAGACTTACCCGATGCTGCAATGGTGATGCAGAGAAGCAGGGCACACCGTGTCACAAAACCCTCCATCTCTTAAAAGTTTTTGTTGTTGATGTTGTTGTTGCTAAATTCTTTTTGGAAAAGCTGAATCTCACTCTCTGGGGTGTGAAGATGCTCAGGGAGAAGTTGAAGTGCTCTTGTCTGGTGGCAGATCAGCAATGACTGTGGAAGTGACAGAGCAGACAATTCCAGTCTTAAAAAGGTGGAAAGGTCGGGGAAGGGGGGGGGGGGGACTTCCTCCATTCAGGGACACCATGTGTCCAGTAGCTGGAGATGCCATCCTTGATAAAAGACCACCCCCATCAAAGAAGGACATATTTCCTAAAGACTAAAGGTCCAAATTTTTCAGCTGTCTATAATTGATTAGGTAATGATTAGCTCAAATCACTATTTATGGTTGAAGCTGTACTTGTCAGGATATGAAAGTGCGGACACAGGCGCAGACAGGAGGAAAGGCTGAGTCTCAAAAAACAAAGAACAATTTATTCGTCGTAGACAAAAACAACGCTAGGGCTGGGCAAAGGAGTGGTCGGACAAGCTGAGGTCAGAAGCCAGGAATCCACGGAGCTAGAAAACCAAAGGGGTGAGGCTGAGGCAAGGTCAAGACAGGCAAGGTTCAAAAGG
>JAOXYM010000020.1:10434419-10449640 GCA_028567055.1 Leptatherina wallacei | reverse complement strand
CGCCTGATAATTGCTGGGATAGGCTCCAGCCCACCCGCGACCCTGAATTGGATTAAGCGGTACAGAAAATGGATGGACAATTTTTTTTATTGCATGCACCCTGATGCAGCATTAATGGTGTGAATAACACGAATCAGGATTCACACTGCTGATATTTCTACAATTCATGTACCTCTTTTCTTCCAAAAACTATAATTTAAGCATTTTTTTTTAGTAAAATATGCTCTGTTTTCAGTTTTGCTGCTGATATCTGTAGTAGCATGTTTTGTATTAGTATTTCTAAGTATTTTTAAACAAATGTGTCTGTCAACTTCAGGAGTTTACATGTCTGGCATATACTCAACTTTAAAAATACTCCATAGATATTCATCTTCCTTTGTTAGAGCTTGTATTTGCAAAATAAATGAATAAAACAAAATAATGCTTTGCTCAGGAGATAGGTGCCTCCAAATCTATTTCTGAAGGCTTGTGATGATTTTATTCATGTGTCATTAAATCAATTAGATTATGGAGGAGAGGATTTTTGAGGCTAGATAAAAAAAATTCTAAATTGGTCATTGTGGAGATGAACAGTTGACTGTATGGAAGATGGAGATAGCTATAGTATAGTAACTGGCTGGCATTTAGAGCAACATAGATTTCTGCAGTCATAAGCTATATGCAGGAGGTAGAACTAAATAATAACTCTAGCATAAATGCATTTGCTAACTCAACCTACACACAAAGTCACTTTGCCTGTAATGATTTATGTTTTTACATTTGAATATCACTCAAAAGGATAGATTAAATCACTTTTATAATGGTCAAGAAAATGCAAACACTTTACCATCTGGCATCTGAGTACCGTAGGTTTAATTAGGTATTTAGTCATCCGCCAGCACTGAGGGGAACATGACGACAGAGTGGACAAGCAAATTTCCAGTTGGCCATTCTGATGCTCATTTGTTGCTTGTTATGGGAGATCTCTGTCTACCATGTTTTTCAGTATTGTTAACGCTCTGTCCCGATTTGGTTTATTCTCATCATATGGCCCTGTCGGATGGCACACTGGATTACATCCTATTTATGCTACTCCCAATTCTTCAAAGTTACCTCACCAATAGCTGGCAAGGTGTAGTGGTATCATCATCGCTTTTGGAATAAAAGATCTGTGGTTCAAACTTCTAAAAACCTTGGAATTAACATCAGCGAGAGGTGTAGAAATGAAGCCATGCTTGGATAATGCCTGTAATATCAAGGTCCACGCCAGATACTGGGGGGATGATGTGGTAAAGTGGGCTACTTAGATAAAACATTCATTAATTGAAAAAAAAAAATAGGATGTAAAAAAACCACATTGTCCTCTTTAGAAGTGAGGACTGTGTTGGCACCGTCCCCGGTGTGCCAACAGATGGCAACCACTCTGGGCCCCTGAGCAAGGCTCTAAACCCTGACTGCTCCCTCGGCGCTAAAACATAGCAGCCCATTGCTCTCTAGTAGTTGTAAAGATGGGTGAAATGGAGAGCTTAATTTCCCAATTGGTATTGATAAAGTATAAATTATAAAAATGTCCTTATCTCCTCACGTTGAACTTACATAGAGTTAAATATGACAGAAGAAGCTTAAAATGGATATACAGAATGTCTTTAAGGTGACATGTTAAATCTATCCTATCTAAAGAAATGAACCATTAGTTCAGAGATATGAGAACATAACAACTAGATTTGTTGATAACTTAATGGCAGATCATGCTTACAATGACTTTAAAGAAGTCATCAAGTCTCAGGATTGTTCCAATGATCTACTTACTGTAGTCCTATAGTTTGTTTAATAGGTTAGCTTTGGTATAGATCTCTGGGCTGCAGTTTAATTCACACATATAGTGACACATAAGGCATGATAGCTCTCTCTCTCTCTTTCTCTCACCTGCACACAAAGTTTTTGTTTTTTTGTGTTGTTTTTTCTCCTACTGTACGTGATGAATTCCACAGCAACCTCTGTTTATTCCCTTTGTTTTATACTTTTAGGTAAGAGCAGCATTCCTAGCATTCATGCAGCATCCTCAATGACTTTCTGAAATCGCTTACAGCCGCCTTCTCCTGATTGACTTTCCGAATGGACACATCCTGTCCACCTTCAGTGTTTTTCCCCTTCCTCATCCCTATAGAGCAGAGTCATGATCAGAGCTCTCCTTAGAGAGTAGTCCGGATACCTGCTTGCTTGGCAAGCTGGAAATACGTGTGTTTGTGTCAGAGAATGCGGAGGGAGGTGAGAGTCAGAGGAAGACCAGTTGGTCATCAAGGCCTCAAAGGAAAAATTGTAATAACATTGGTTAACTATGGATGTTGGAAGGTGTCCCATATCCTGTTGTGTCTACATGCTCCAGTATCTTCATCATGATTTATGAATAGAAAAACATTTCCTTTGTCCTCTCTGTGTGTATGCTTTATAATAATCAATGTCAGCCTGTGTACCACAAAACTAAGTGTAGTTAAGATTCTTACCAGTGCTGAATTTGTATGAAATAATTGTTCTTCCATGTATAAGATCTTTAATTTCTTTGTTTTGCTTTGTTTTACATACATCACTTTAAAAACACCTGTGTTACATGTGTACATATTAATGAAAAAATATCTGTGCATCAAATATAGTTGCAAATGCCTGTATGAAATCAAGGACGATTGAAACATGTAAAACTTTCCTCACTTTCTCCACATGGGATGATGTAGCTTCAAGAGCACAATGGTAAATAATATGGCAACATTAAAGATGTCATATCATACTTTTTGGAGTTTTCCCACTCATTTTCAGCATCTTCTACAGTTTTTTTTGTTTTCATATAAAAGCTCATCAAAGGGAGTGCCACACTGTTCCTGAATCAGCATATCAACATCATGTAAAATATGGGCATAATTTCTTCCTACTGTCTTATTTGCCACACCTAAAACAAAGATTTTGCTGAACCACTCCAATTTCTTACAAATCAGCTAACAAATCAGAGCAGACGAGGTGTAGTGAGGGGTAGTGAAGAAAAAGGAGCTACAGTATTTGGAAAAATATATTTCTTGTAAACTTATTCTTGTAGACTAACCTAAAAACTAGCATAAGAGGAAGAGAATATTGGCATATTTTTGAGTTGTATATATATCCATATACATATTCAGCACAGAACTGAAGCAAGACATTTATACCACAAATTAGTCTACATAGATAAACTACAAAATATTCAGATTCCCCTTTAAGTTGATGAATTGGTTTCTGGATTTAAATTGGAATATTCTTACAGCTAGATTTGGATTAGATGTAAGGCATATGATCCACAATATACATATATATGTACATATATAGGCTATTCTTAACCAGGATATATCGGAAATGTATTGTTTCTCTTGTTAGTCAAGTTTAGTTCTTGCAAAATATACACAAAAAGATTCCAAATGAAACAACAACCAGACACAGCTTATCCAGTTATGTTGTTTTACTTCAATGCATCAATAGCTTTGGAGACCTGAGCGAAGACATCATCCACGGGCAGCTCAGAGTCAACCTATGGATAAAGCAAGGTGACGTTAGATTTTACTCACACTTCACATTTTGTTTGCTCACAACATGACGGTCGTACCAACCTTCCTGACAATACCGCGGCCCTCATAAAAGGCAATGACTGGCTCAGTTGCTTTGTAGTACAAGTCCAGGCGCTTCTTGATGGTCTCTTCATTATCATCAGAACGGCCGCTGGTCTCGCCACGTTTCAAGAGTCTCTTGACCATGGTCTCTCCTTTTGCATCAACATACAGCAGCAGGCAGGGTTTGCCAATCTGAGATCAAAGAGAATTTGAATATTTAAGCTTTATTTTTATTCAGTGCTGCAGCGATGAATTTTAAACCAACGTGTTGAAAACATTCATACCTTTTTCTCAAACTCCTCTCCCTGCTTTACCTCACGGGGGTAGCCATCAATAAGGAAGCCCTTGGAGACGTCAGCCTTTGCGATCATGGCATCCTTAATCATGTCTAATACTGTGTCCTGCAAACAGCCGCCAAATATTTAGATCAACCTTCACAAGAACTTCAGACAGAAAATACACCTCTGTATTATCCATGCACGCAGAGCACAAATTTCAAAAGATGCACCCTCTTACCAGGGGTACAAGCTCTCCCTTCTGCATGATGGCCTGGAGGTGTTTGCCCCTCTCAGAGCCGGAAGACACCTCAGCACGAAGCAGATCACCAGAAGACAGATGGGTGTAGCCATACTTTGCAACTATTTTTTCACACTGGGTGCCTTTTCCGGAGCCAGGTCCACCTAAGGTAGAGAAAAACAGAAAAGCATAATAATAGCATGAAATGAAGAGCTATTGATGGTTAAATGTGTGTAAAGTATCAAGAGCAGTTCAGGTTACTCACCCACAACAAAGATAATCTTAGCGTCTTTAATTTTATCTGAAATGAAAATAAACATGAGAGGTTATGAATCCAAACACAACTTGGCTATTTTTTTCCCTTCATAATAAAACTTAGATAATCAAAAGATTTTTTGCAACAAACCATCTTGGGAGTCAGATGTTGATCTATTTTCCATTTTAAGTTGCAAGACAAATGCCACCTGTCCCAACAGGCTTGTTTTTTTTGTTTTTTTTACTTTGCTTGCTTTTGTGTAAGTTTGTACTAACACAAAAGGTTGACATAGCAACTGTTGCTACCTTATAATATGTTGCTAGGCGTCCAGAGGGAACAACAACGTTTAAGCAATGAGCAATAAATTGAAATAGAATTTGAAATTAATAGATTTGTGATAAGAATTGTATATGAATCTTGCATTACGTTATATGATTTATGCGATATTATAATCCATATATTGTTATTAAATACTAAATGTAAGGAGTGTTTGAGTGTATAATGTTGTTACTTCCCTTGCATTCTCAAAGACTACCAGAAGAGGACAGTAGAGTCCATGAAAATGCCAAAGTGAGGCTCTAACTCACTCGAACCCCATTAGATTAATAAAAAAGACAGATGCTCCACCTTATAAATCATAAGTAATAAAGCATTTATAACTTTACTGAAGCACATCTATTAATTACCTGCCATTGTGTCACTTTTGTGGAGTGTTTTCTTTCAACTGGAGGACAGAAAAGGACAGAGGAAAGCAAACAATTCACATGTTATTAAGCAGTGGGGAGTAAACATCAAGAGTATATGGCAATCACAAAAGCAAGCTGACTTTGGTAATATTTTTGTACCTTAGTAGTTTATAAAATCAGATCAAGATGGTTCAGAAGTTTTCCTAACATCAATGCAAAATTGTCCCCTTTCATGTAGTAACAGAAAAACATCACTGCACTGAAAATTATTTTTTATTTAATTAAAAAAAATCATCATTTACAGTGTGCTTTCCCTGACTTCACACATATATTAAAACAGTAGTGGAGTAATGTGGTAGAATTACTCATTTTTGTAATGTTTTTGTTGGTGTTCAAATGTGTAACACTAGTAAAATAGAGGGAGGCTTAGAAGACAGAGAAAATAGCAGGAAAGCAGTGAATTATCCATGCTGTCCTTAAAGGCATCCAACCCTGAACAGTTGCTCCACAGGTGTTGCAACTCTATCTGCCCACTGCTCTGATTGTGATTCACTTTTTCTAGTATGTGGTTGACTTTCTCATTGATCTTACTGTGTGTTCTCAGCTAAATGCAGAGAATAAATCCATGCATATTTAAAGTAAAACAGGGTATTTTCAGTGTTTTTATTAACAGAAACTATACAACATTATGATTACTCTCAGCATATCAGCACTCATACTAACAGGCAGTAGAGCGGTGTTGTCTAGTGTCTGTGTTTATAAAATGTCTGTCATGCTTCAGTTGCTGAAGTGACCTGAAGTTGAACCTGAACATAGACTGAAACATAGACTGAAACATAGTCTCAATGTTTACCAATACTATTTCTCAGCACTGGCAATATGGCAATTTTTATTGAACTGATAGAAATGTGATCTTTGTGAAAAACAAGGAGAACCTGCGTCTTCCTGGGGATGCAGAGGAGACCGAGGCTTCTTGTACTAGGTCGGGTTATTCAATGCTGCTACCTCTGAGTAAAACTACAGCAATTGTAGATAATCAACAGTTTGCAGTTTGCACAGGCCTGTCAGTTCAGTTTGATAACAAAATATATCTGAAGAAGACAACAACCACATCATTTCCTGTTTACGCTGGGTTTTTGGCTTTTTTTTTTTGTTTTTTTTAGCTGACTTAAAAACAGAGGACAGAAGAATGAGGAAGCAAGTTAGGCGTGTGGACATTTGTGTAAAATAAATATCTACAAGTAGCAGCTTGCCTGTGCCATGTCCTAAAGTTGAAAACAAAGTTTGAAAGAGCTACTTTAGTCATAGCTATTTCATTATGAATTGAATAAAACAGATTTCTCTAACAATACACAACTGTAACCAGATAAGAATCAGAATGCAAACTTTTATGTGGTGTATAGGGTATTTAATATTATTATCTACAGTCATCTTACAGTTTTTTGCAGTTATGAGTATTCCACTTTTAACTATTGTGCTTGCTAGTTAGCCTGCACACATTACTCACATGTACCGGTTGCCTAGTAAACTGAGAGGTTTCTGGTATGTAAGAGTATTTGTGTCAAGAGGCAAAGGGAGGATTTCTTAAATTACTTGGTCTTACTTGTCTTAGCATGGTTGTAAAGGAAGATGAACAAAATGAGGTCCAGTAAAATATCATTATGAGTATTTTTTTAAGTGAAACTTGAAAATCTTTGAAATATTAAAAAGAGAATAAAATATAACGGGATGTTATAATGTATGAATCTGATTGTCTGTTATTATATTTGGTGTGTGAGTGTGTTATTTGTGTTAATTTTTAAATGGATAATTCCATTCATTTGCTTTTCTTTAAAAAAAATGTTATGTTTTTCTTTTTTTATATAGTTTGACTGAAGGTATTGACTTGAGGATAACTTGAAACCTGAATTTTGTCTTCAGACAAGCTGACAGTTTACTCTCTGGCACATGTTTGCTATTCAAACAAATCTGCACACTGATTAATTAGCTTTGTGGAATGCAGGGTGTTAGAAAGATAATACATGTTTTCGTATAGCTGCTATGATGAAGAGACTAAAAAAAATGAATGCAAGAAGCTGCATTTACCGCTAACTTGTTCTCTGACTGCAATGCATATTAGTAGTGATAGGGCTGTGACTCAGGTGTCCGGTTTTATGTCAGCAGACATTAACCCCATGGTCACTGTAAATGTCACTTGAAGGCTGATATCTGAGTCAGCACAGAGCCTCTTTGGGAATCCCACTCTGGCCTATTATGGTGCCATCTTCTCAGTTGGCTGCTTCTTTGGTGTCTAAGACATGTCTAGTATGGTGAAACCAACATTATAAGGCTCTTTGGTTGCACAAATTAAGAATTTTTTTAACATTTTTGCAACATGAATGCTTTAATATGTTTTCCTAAATGGATGACATTGGAGATGTGTCAAAATTCAAACTGGACCTTATCACATGCAAACCATCATTGTTCATCATGTTTTTCATTCACATGATCCCCATTAAAATTCATGAATACATTATTAAAACATAAATAATGCAATTAACCACAATTAAGTGCAGTATAGGTAGAAGGTAAAACCATCGTAGAGCACCTGAAACAACAGTGGAGATGCCTTAACGTGTGGTTTTAGAAATTCTTAATTATAAACAAATATCCTGGATTGACCACAACTCCTTCTCCCATCAGTCCATCTCACATGTCCCACCCCCCATGTATTATTACTTTTTTTTAACATGCTGTCCTGCTAAAAAAAGACCCACTCAGTCTGCAGCTGTTAAGATATATTATGTCAAGCATTCTCAAAAAGCACATGGAGATGGAGCTCCACCTTACTGCTCCTGAAAGTAAAACCAGTGACAAACAAGTACTTTATAGGTTATATGATCTGTTTGTACATTCACACTGTGTACCAGTTGGTTACTAAGGTAATCCGCAGTTTAATCGAGAGTACTGTCCCTTTAAGAGAGAGAATAGGGGACCTTTTGACGTCAGTGCAGTTGGAAATATTCTTTGATGTTTGTGAAAGGATGGAGCATGAGAAATTTTGATGCAAGCTGCAATTGCTGTGGATATCATTGTGTTGTAAAGCGGTCACCTCGATGTAAAGCATTTGCACACAGGAATCAATAGCACTCAGAGAGGAATCAGCTGTTAATGATTGTTATGGGGGCTAGGGGCATGGCAGTGGATTCTAATGGCTACACTGGCTTGAATGAAAATGACCTTTAATGTCTGAAGGTTTGAAAGAGTGTTGATATGTTGTTTAGGTGGAGGCAGACCATCCACAGTGAAATGTTACAGAAAAAAATAGACAAATATGTTTCACTAATGTGTATTTCTTTAGATCATAATTATGTAACCCGTTGAGCAAATCTCTGTGAATGACACATAGGACCAACATGCCTTTGCACTACACAGAAATGTCTGATCATCTGGAAGCGTTAACCACTTTAAAAGGTGATTAAGCAGTGTCTAGAAACCAGATGACAGGTTACAGTCATGTACACTGCCTGTTCCCACTTTCCATCCTATTTAACAGCCCTGCCCACTCTGCCTGCCTACAGGCTCTTTTTCTCTGACATCCCTCTGTTCGCCACTCCCTCTCACAAAGCGAGAGACAATCGCAGACATTCTTGTTCTCCTTCTATTGAGCCTTTGTCCCCTGTACTGACCTCTCTTCCGAGCTGTGGCTTTAGATCCCAGTGCAAAGGGGCTGCTGTCCCTGGATCCCCGTGTGAGTGTCTGCACAGTTCCTACTGCACGGCAGCCCTCCCTCCCCCATGCTATGCCTTTTTATAGCGAAGCTGAGCCTGCTCAGCCCACATTGCATTCTGGGTAAGAGGGGAGGAATAACAGAGGAGGAGGAGGGGGGAGAAAGGCTGATGAACAGGGGAAGCGGGTGAAATTAGAGGCAGGGAGATTCGAGTAGGGCTCTGTGACAGCTGTACGCGAGTGTGTGCATACTGCTTCACGTTTCCTGGCTTATTTGTTGTCCCTAGTTTTTCTTTTTGAGTATCGATTAAAAACAGGATTTGTACTGCAAGATCTGCACACATTTATGAGGAAATAAGCTTAAAAGTGGAGGGATTATCTGCCAACAACACATGATCAAGCTAATATCAGCTAAATGTGATGAATAATAATGATCTGACCCAAATGAATGTTGGAAACCAGAAATATTGTGTCACAGAATGGGAGCAGGGTCACAGTCATGTTGGGGTGAGATGCAATTATGCATACTAATGAATCATATATTGAACAGAACTTCCACTGCTACCAAGATATGACTTGCTGGATAAGTTTCTTTGTTTCTTAATAAATGCTTTACATTCTTACTCAACCTTGGTTATGTAACTGTAGTTGCAGTGGGCCAACAAGTTTGGTCAGCCCTTTGTGTGTTTCCACCCAATACCGCTTGAGAAATCCAATTCAATTCAGTGGATTCTGTGGCTCTTACGATAGATCTAAAATTCTCAAACACAGCGTGTTGGCATGCAAATGTGTGGCACTCATGCAGTTTTCAGAGGCTAAAAAAGAGGAAGTAGTGTATAGAAACTATATAAAACCAACCCAACTCAAAACTAAACAGTACCCAAATAAACATCTGAAACATTTTATTAAAAGCTTGAAGGAAGATTTTCATGTCCTCAAAAGAAACATAAATACAAAATATATTTATATGTACAAATTATGGCAAAAACAATTAGAAGCGTACCAGGTATTTTCAAAAAATGTTAATTCACAAAAAGACAGAAAAATAATATATTAACTGTAGCTCCCAATGTGTTGATTATCAAAGAGAGATGAATCAAAAATGACAAGATCCGCTCGGTTCACATATCAGTATCTCTAAGATTCAAATAAGCTTTGAGACACAAATGAGGTATGCACTACTTTTTGAATTAAAAGTAAGCCTCAATGTCAAATATTTTTAGTACCATATTATTTCCATGAAAAAATGTTCTGTGCAGTGAATATTTCTCAAGCTCTTGACCAGTTTTAGCTTTCTATCTGTAGTTTGTACCTCTTGCTTATTTTGTAACAGCAGCAGACTGGAAATTACATTTGGATCTGATTTTGATAAAGAACATTAAACTTTATGAAATGGCTTGCAAAAAATCTCCACATTTACGGTTCAAATGCACAAAACGAGAAAATGTTTCAACAGACAGCAACCTGTAATTTCACAGAGGTAATAAAGGTTCTTGCCACAGAGAGGCAGTATACTAGCAACACAGCCTAGAGTTATGGCGGTAGACTCTCTTAAACTTTGACATGTCTGTCTTATCGCTCAGCTTCAATGTCACTGTTAATGACACAAAGCAGCAGTTTGCTGTCAGATGTTTAAATAGGCAGCTGAAAACATTACTTCAAAAGCCAGGCAGGAACATTAAGCATAAATTACCACACACCTTTAAAATAAACAGCTATACCACATCCTTTGCTCAGTAATCTCAATTACTGCATAATATGTAAAAAGATTTTTTTTTAACTGCATAAAAATAGCATTTGTGGTAAATCATATTTCATACTGTTTTTCAATTCAAACAAACACTTTGTTAAAGTGGAGGGAAAAAAGCAGTCTGGTTATCCATTAGTGAGAGTTTAAAGTGACCAAAGCAGTTTTGATCAACATTGGAGGGCCAACCTCAATACTGTTACTGAACAAATAACACTCTTCTATGAGTCGTAGAAATCACAAGAAAAAAAAAATGGAATGATGAAAGCAGCTTAGATCGGAGTATTAGTGAAATTAATTTGTCTAAAATGAACAGAAATATTTGTGTTATAAAACTTAAGTGACCACTTGTCATTTTAAACAATACTGTTTCTATAAAAAAAAAAGAGAGAGAGACATTTGTGACCTCCACCACTCATAACAACTCAGCTGTCCACATCATACTGTATGCCCATCATCTAACACTGCGGAATACAATCGTGGGTCTGAAATGGGTCATTCTGATTAAGGCATTAGATTGAGTATATACACTATATCTCATCTTTGTTGTTATGTCATCTCAAACTTTAATCCCTCGCTCCATCATCCAGTCGCAGTTGTTTTCCCAGTATATTTACACATATTTAGTAAGTAATACATCAAGCAACATTTAACAGGGCACCACCTATTGCACATGGAATTTATCTTATTATTAGAAATCTTGTTAGTTCACCCTTCAGTGCTCTCTTTAAATGCCAGCTCATCTTTTTTTCTTTGATTTTTTTTGTTTCTTCTGCTATTCTTTTCTTTGACATGTAGTTGCGAGAATTTATTAAATAAGTCCTAGCTGGAAAAGCCACCAGGGGGCTCTGGATCGGGGGACTGTGGGCTGGCCTGGTCATCCGAGGGTAGCTGGACGCGCTGCTCATCCATACGTTTGGCCTGCACTCTCTGAATTAGACTGAAGAAGTCTTCGTCAGGCACTGTAGGAGCATGAGGACCTGCTTCTGGTGGGGAGCACCGCTGGTCATCAATCCTTGAGGACTGCAACAAGAAAGATGAATGCATTTAGCGTAGAAGCAAAAAAGTCTGAATGGATATCACCTAATTTATACTTTGCATTTGCTGTAGACTGGTCAGACATCAGTTTAATTGAATTATATTTCAAAGGAACCTTTCAAGTCCAACCCTTTTCTAAGTTAAACCTCTTCATTTGGATGATAATTGTGTCCTCACCTGGCACTTTATAAGCATGTTGAAGAAGTCATCGCTGGGTTCTTGATGATCTCCTTCACCAACCAGATGTCCCAAGTTGTTATGGGTAATCCTAAGACCTGGAAGGTTACCAACATTAACACGCTGATCATCAAGACGACGGCTCTGAGAGCTAGCAATCAAATCAAATAGCTCCTCAGTCTGGGGTGAAGTGGTAATTGCAGGATCTAAGAGGTCAGAGAAAAAAAGTCAAGTTTTAAAGAGAGAAATTTTCACCTAGTGCCGAGTTATTGCAATTCAAATTCCTAACCTATCATCTCATTCAGATTTGGTGTGTTCGTAGCGCCCTCTCCATTGTCTCCATTCTGTTGGTCATCAAGATGGCAGCGCTGGTCATCCATGCGGCTGCTCTGAAACTTGCTGAGGAGGTCAAAGAAGCAGTCTTCATCAGAGGGGTCACGGCCCAGCTTCTGCAATGGCAAAAGTCTCACTTTAGTTCAGCACAAGAAAAGTATTTGTTTATTTGAAATCAACATCTTTTTTATGTGATTTACTGTTCTCTACTGAATATAAATATATTTTTAGAGGAATCTGAGCCAGCTGCCGGTTAGTCCTTGTTCCACTCGTCTTTATTTGTCAATTAATTTTCTCATGAGGGTTGTTTTTCTGTATCCATCAGTCAACACATGGTAATGGGGTTTCTTGCATTTTCGTAGCATCGGAATTAATATATTTCAAGCTCTCAACATGTTCGTATGGGTTACTTTTCTGTATTTTGTGATGATGCTAATTTGATCCAAGATCCAAGATGGATCTTCAGGTAAAATAATTAACCTATATGCCAATATGAGTTGGATAATGAAGATGTCCAAGATCTTGTGGAGAGAAATAAGCTTAACTCACAGGGGATGGTCCTCCTGGAGAGAATACCTTGGCCTAGATACTGAAGGTGATACAATGTCATGAAATAAACATCTGCAGCAAATGAAACAACCCGAAGCAGCTGTATATGTGAAGCCATACAGTCTCTGCTTCAGAGACAAGTGTATAATCTAATTGTGACAATAAAAATAGAAAACACTGTGTGTCCATAATTTCATATTCAGACAAAAACAATTAAAATTAATCAATCACTGACCAACTATGTATGCTGCACTGCCCCCCCACTGCTTGACAATCTCTCTTTTATTGTTTATTGTCAGATAACAGTAACAGTGGAGCGGTCTTATCGCACTGACCACATTCAGCCAGAGTCACAAAGTCAATAATGTGTCATGACTTCGAAACTAAAGTGGATAATTTATGTATGAAAGCTGTCAAAGCAACTCAAAGCTAGCAAAGCACATGTGGAATTTATAATGTTTGACCAGCACTACTGAAATATTCTGGCACTTAGGCTGCAATATTATGACTGCTAATCTACAGCAGCAGCAATAAAACGAGTGAGTTACATGAAGTCAAAACAAAAATTCATCTGCCGAACCAGAAAATCTATGAAGACATCAAACTGCTGACAAACCAAAGATAAAGAAAAAGAAAATCATTTAGCTATATCTTGAAATAAAATAATAAACTAAAATACATCACTAGGTTGGATTACACAGTACGGTTCGTAGTGAGTATGCTCCAAGATGTAGCTTTAACAGTTAAAAGGAAGAAGTGACTCCTGTTTCATAAACCGTGTATCACAAATCAAGAACTTAAAATGTCAGCCATGTGTTGAAATAGCCATAAAGCCAGATGGTTTAAAAGCGGGAAACATGCCTCCTTAGGGGATTCGAAAAGGTTTCAGAGGTTAATTAAAGGTTTCAAAATATATTAACTAAAATAAGCTGTTATATCTTAACAGTTATACTTAAAATCTATGACTAATCAAATTTACACATGAGAAATTCCACCTGTAAATTAATTAGGAGTGAACTACCTATTGAGTTCATTTTCTGATGTAGTACTTTATCATTTAGTCTCTCTCACCTTCAATGTAATTTTTTTAAAACAAAAAAATGAAACTTCAGTATTACAGGTCAGTTTTCGAAGAAATATTTCAAATGTCGGGACATAATTTATCTAAGCTTGAGGGAACACTTAAATGAATGTAACTTCCAGGAAACGATTTGTAGATTTGTTGCAGTATCTTTTTTTTCCATCAGGTGGAGCCTCTTACTGTTTAATGACATGGAGTGAGAGGCATGTTAGCCCATAAGGGTCACATAAATTGTAAAACAAGCACAACTTCTTTGAGTCAAAGTGTTTAAAACAAAGTTACCTCCCTAGTTCTGCAAACTGTGGCAGTTGTGTTGCTGAATCCTGCAATAGAAAGCTGTGAAAATTCCCTTGCGGTTGTGTGGTTTAGTTAGCCACCAAATTCTCATGCCAATATTAAACTAAGATTTTTTTAAATGCAAACACAAGCCAATAGTTAAATGTTTGACAGCAGAGAGCAGCTATAATCGTGCTGCAAGACATAAACTACATGTTTAAGATTAGAGATTAAGTGCATTTGAAAATTTAAGCAGCATTTCAGTCATTCTAACGAGTACTTATTTTTTCATGAAATATATCTGAATTTTAGAAAAATGTCTGCAAAAGTAAGACAATTTATGCTCAAACTGATTCTGACTATTGAGTTAATGAAGTTGTGTGAAAATACTTGGTTCAAACAATTTTAAATAACAAATGAAAAACATTCACTACGTTATAAAAAGTGAATGTTTTGGCAAAATGTCAATAAAAAGTCCATGGGTGGGATAATGGAAGCCCAAGTCAAGTGAAGCCACAAAGCTTGATACATGCGGATGATTGTTTTTTATCAATCTTGCTTTAACAATCGATAAGCTGTTTGACCTCATCTCTCCTTTAACAAATATGGAAGCGCAATCAAATATTTACCATTGAAGCTACTTCATTGTACCTTTTGTACATTGTACATTCCTCAAAAAGATATGACAACATCAACGCCAACCAGTGGATGAAGCTGAAATTATGTTGCCTTGCGGCAAGATATAAAGTAGGTCAGCAGACATCAAATTTCTAACTGTTCTATTGTGGGATTCAGTTTTGTTTATCTAGATGGGGGGAAATCAGACAACTGCTCAACCAAAAGAAAAGAAGTTCTTGACTTAAGCTTTGCATGCTCTATATAAACCAGGGAAAACTATCTGTACATGCAGTAAAACCTTCAACTTGTTGTGACATTCACACTTCTACACATTCATTTTTCTTTAAAAAAAACAAAACAAGAGCAACCTCTGGAATACTTTGCATATGTTATTTGAGCTATAAGACACAAGTGAAACATCTTACCAGTGGTAATACTTCTATGTCCACTATATTTCTTTCCTCTCTCAGCTCTCTTTCTGTCTCACTCTGTCCACACGCCTGTCTCACACCTCCTTCTCCCCTGCTTTCACCCACCACTTTACACAGCTCTTTCTCTCCCTCTCTCTACTTTTACACGACTACCTCCCTCTAATTTCCTATCCTCCTGTATCCCTCTGTTCCAGCCCTCT
>JAOXYM010000020.1:10405517-10434319 GCA_028567055.1 Leptatherina wallacei | reverse complement strand
CTTGGGGGTTTAGTTGTATAAAATTATGGATGCCACATCTTTAGGACCCTGGCATATCACAGCCCTCATAAAGCTCTAATTCCCTATCCTCCTGTATCCCTCTGTTCCAGCCCTCTTTTAACTGCATACTACCTCCTCCTTTCTGTTCCCCTCTCTCTCTCTCGTTCTGCTGCTCTCTGGCAGGCCATTTTTGTCCTGTTCACCCACTGTGGGAAAACAACTCATTATGGAAAGCTGGGCGTTTGACCCTGTAGGGAGGGTAGCAGCTCTGTGATCAAGGTCACATTATCAGTTCAGAGGGAAAGCTGGAGTGGACAAATGGGAGGAGGGGAGTAAAAGGGTAGAAAGATGGGTGCAAGGGTGTAGTTATGAATACTCTCCTTACTAACAGCCACTGCTAACACTGAACAACTGCTCTCAGTTGACAAAAACCAACCAGTTTTGCACTTTAAAAAGTCCAGTCAAGTATAGTAGTTGCTTATAGCAGTTTCTGTCCTGTGTCCTTGGCCTCATGGTCTGTCACTTCCCTCTCCGTGATGTCCAATTAATCAAGTAGGCCAACGTGACGGAACAAGAGAGAAAGGAACACGTGATTATGAGGAGAGAAGGAAAATAGGGAGAGATAGTGAGCGAGGTAGAGAAACTGAGTTATAAGAATCGGAGTGAAACTTACGTGAGATATACTTAAATTAGAAATAATATTAAATTAACTGGAATTTCTACCTAGCTGTTTTTCTGCCTTCACAAGTAACTTTGCAGTCCACATTCATGTTTGTCCTTACTTTTAAAACATGAAGTACAGCAACACCATGTAGTGAAGGATTCAGCAATAGTTACCATGTTTGAAACAGAACAGAAAGTCTGTGTTCCACTTAGAGAAAGTTTAGCTTTGTGCATGTTCTACATCTAATTAGCATGCAGGGGTAGAAGTGCTAATACGCCTGAAATTTGCATTATACCATTTAAGTTATATTCTATTCTTCTCAACGGTCATTTAGCAGACGCTTTTATCCAAAGTGACCTACAATTTAGTACACCAGTGATGCCAACACCAGGCAAAGTGTCTTGTCCAAGTGTCCTTGGACAATACAATGACAGTTGACTGGGCCGAGAGCAGGATTTGAACTGCCAACCTTTGGATTATTGGATGACCTGCTCTACCACCTGAACCACTGCCATATTGTCACTGAACAATGACATTGCATATTGCATGTTTTCTTAATACTAGGCAGTTCTACCGTTGAATATAAATAAAAAAGGTCAGAGACCTAAAGCCAATAAAAAGACTGGATGTTATTTAACAAGTGTCAACTTCTTACATGACTCACTAAGTCAATCATTTTTCCCCCTAGAAGTCATTATAGTGTTATTAGTGAGATGAGCTCCTCATGATCTGTGTGCCGGTGTTCATTTTGAAAATAATTCCATAATTAAATAGATACTAGTTTTTTTTCACTCAAGTTTCAAGTATCCCTCTCCAGCTAAACCTCCCCTTCACATACATACACTTCCTACTCCAGAGAGCCAAAGATGGTCACTGTCAAATACCAAGTACTGCGCTTTAAAACAACAAATTAGGTGAAATTGTGATCTATATTCCTACTTTTACTCTATAACAGAACACAAAGTTAAAGCCTTGACAGATGACAATGCTTCATCAATTTCAGCTGCAATTTTTTTAACATGGATACTTCACACTAAGAAGCACAGATAAACTACACAATCACAGCTGTTTCAAGGTGGCAGTACAGTTTTATGTTGCCAATTCAGTACCTTACTAAATATATTAAAACATTCGGTTTATGAGATACAATACTGACTTATGGGCAGAAAGAGCACTGCTGCAGAGAATATATAATTGTATAGAGAAATAGAGAAAATATAGTAGCACAATGTCATTGTTTATTTTATTACACATATATGTAAAATTACATTATGAATAATCAACCAATTTTTCAGCAAAACACATTTTGTCAGTTTAAAGTAACCTTTATGCCCAGAACAAACTACCACCAGATGTACAAGAGCTAATGCATCAATGAGAATAGGGTAAAAAGACAGTCATTACTAGCACAGAGGGCATATAAGCAAAAATGATTGCTCTATCATTAACTGATTTTTGGTTGTTTTGTCCTTATACCACTCAGATTACCAAGATTAATACCACTGTAACAGAGGGACATAGCAGGTCATTTATTTCTGTACTTCTACATGGATCATCACCTGATGATGAAGAGGATGACTTCTAGCACAAAAAAACAAAAACACTAGCACAGCATCTATCTTTTACATGGTTCTCACTTTTTAGAAACTACTGAACTCGAACTAATACTTTTTAATGTTGTCCTTTCTTAATCCTGATTTTAGGTTATCATTATTACTTATTTTTTATTTTTTCTCTTCCGTTTCAATGTACTTTTTTGAATAGCACCTTGAATTTTCCTGTACATGAAATGTGCTCTATAAATAGATTTGCCTTGCCTTGCCTAATAAAAGAAATCTGTCGAAAGATTAGATTTTTAACTAAATCTTTGGCTCAAAGCAAGCTAAACGCACAAACGATACAATAAAAGCATGTACTGCTACTGTATATATGTCACAAGCTGTGAAACAAAACCATTACGTGGACTTTGAGAGCTTTTTTGTCACGTGTTATTCCAGACATAGCAGGCATTGAAAAACTGAGATTTAAGAATGGGCATGCTTCAGTATGATCAAGATCAAAAAGATTTACTTTTGGATCTTATTTCTTCTCATTTGAGATTAGATATTGTAATGCAGCTCAGAAATGTCCACTTCTCCTTTGCTTTAACTTTATTTATTAATTTATCCATTTTTAGCCTGTTGGCCCACAGATTTCAACAATTAACATTGTCACACGATCAAATGTAGCTTAGAGGCTGCGGGGCCAACAACTGTGAGAACACAATGGCTGCAATTAAACATGATCAAAAATATAAGTTGCTGACATGTTATATATCACTGAATGTTCAAAGGTTTATAGCCTAACATACACAGGAATACATACGATACACATGAAAATGAGTCATGTGCAAAATTGCAAATAAAAAAAAAAATGCAAAAAAAGTCTTAAACAAAGCAGCAACAATTAGCATTTGAGAGTTAATAATTACTCATAACATTGAAATGTCAATTGTAATGCTGCAACAGGGCAGATGCAAAGTAAACATGTAATACAGCAGTAAAGCTGTAACTACTCACAGGAACTGGAGGCGGGACTTGCACAGTGATGTCATCAGTGTCTACAGGAGAGTCCAACCAGGGCCTTTCATCCGATGACTGACTGTCAGAGTAAACTGTTTTTCTACTAGGCTGCGACAGCTGATTCTTGGATTTCCTTGGTATACTTTCTAAGGTTTGGTTGTCACCATTCTGTAGTAATAGAACACATTGTTATAAGACTGTTAACCACTTGGGGAGAACACATGCTTCATATTTACAGGCACATTTTCTTTAGAGTTAGTAAAGCCAAATCACCTTATCTGAAGAGTACTTCCACAGTTCCACACTGTCCATGCTGTTTCTCTTGGTGATTTTAGGTCTTGCTCCTACAAAAAAATAAAAACAAAGCTACACATTACATCACATCAGGTTTAGATGTGATATTTCATAACTTCTCACACAGCTTAAAATGGTTTTATGACTTGATTTAAGCTTGCCATCTGTATACACCCCCCTTCCCTTTTTTTTTTTCAGTAGTCTAATGTCAGCGGTGGTCTCATGATGTTCCATGTGGATATGAGGCAGACAGCCAGGCAAACAAACTGAATAAGCATCTGTTTGCCATCTCTGCTCCAAAGAGAGAAATGTAGGACGAGGGTGTGAGTATCTTCCCCTGAGGAGGGTTCATGAACACAAACAACACACAAAGGCCAGCAGGATTGTGCAGATATTAAAGCTTTTTCATGTTCCATTATACATTATAAACCGGCTCCAAGGTGTGAGGCTGTGTATTAATTAATAATCCCCTAAAAAAACAAAAGAAAGAAACTTTCGGACATATTTAGCCTTGGTCCAGACATAACACAGACGCCGTCTTACCTTAAGTTACTTTTACATTTAATATGGTCACTGTGTACACACACAACAATCTGGTTAGTTTGCTCAAGCCCACAGATGCTGTTTATCAAACACAGAAATTAAAAAGGCATAATGTATGCAGTTTTAAAGTCATTTATAAGTACCAGTATTATATATACCAGCGAGATCAGTAAAGGTTCAACTTGATTTGAGTTCAGATCTGCTTCTAAATTGATGATGATTGTTGTTCGCTCTCATATAAACAACCTTCAGACACTCACTTAACCACAGCATGAAGGCGGCAAACATACAGGTCCCTCTTTCAGACACTCGTACAGTCATACTCAAAGAAACAAGGGTGGCCTTTTTACAGTCCCACCTTTTCGTTTCTATGAGTTACATGCTTACACAGAAAAGGGGAAAACTCTTATGGAAAAGAGTGATACATAGTGAGCTGGAATCTTCACTTTAGAAAGTCTTGCCTTTTTTCCTCCAATACACGTTTGTTTTTATTTCTTTTGCATGCCTATGAGTATGAATGGTGTATGAATTATAGAATGTGAGCACAAATGTTGCTGCAGCTACAAAATCAACAAACTTTTTATAACGACACAAAATCCAAACGGTTTGTTTCTGTCCTTGTTTTTCTCTATAATATATATAGGTTATTATGAGCCAAAGATGACAGAAATTAGTCTTCATTCTACATATAGCCTAACAAAACCAGTTCTTTCTTATTCAGCCTGCAAATACTAAATCCAGCACCAAATAAATCCAGTGCTAAACTGGCACCAACTCTGTCCTAAATAAACACCTACATCAGAGGCTGGGGGCGCAGTTATGGAAAACAACCAGACCACCTAAAATGATGTGACCGCCAAGTTTAAAAATTCTGATTCAGTGTAGCGTTTAGCCCATTTACCTCAAGCAAGAACAATAAAATCTGAGCTGCGTCTTAAATGAGAGGAAAAACTTGAGCTGAGCGTTCCCCATTTTCCTGCTATGGGCTGTATAAAGCAGCATTCAAAATGACTGTTTATAGCTGAATTTCTAAACAATGTTTGCAGTTATGTTTATTATCATTGCCCGGTGTTTATAGATCCCACTCGAAACTGCATGTATAAATCCTGTTTATATCACTGTCCATATATACTGATTAGTGTTTGGAAACATCAGTTGCAGACGGTGCTCACAAACACCAACTATTGTTTAAAACAGCATTTAACAACTAGACTGGCCATATTCAGACATCTGTTTCTTGGGAAAATGAGACAAAAACAGGTTTTTGTAGTTTTTGTGAAGATAAACTGCCTCACATGGATTTAAAATAGAGCGAAAGAAGGGTCAAACATGTATTGGAAGAGATACTTGAAGTGACGTAATAAATTTACTTTGTTAAGGCTCTCAGGTTGAGGAAAACCAAAGCAAACCAAATGGAATTTCAGAGAACCTCTCCAATGAAAGACTCTGGAAGGCTTTCTTTTTTTTTTAAGATTATGATGCTGTATGTTACAGCACCATAGTCTAAATCAGTCAGCATAAAGACAGAAAACCTGTGAAATCTGCATCTCTAAAACTCACCCAGGACCATTCCTCTAAAAGGCAGAAACAAACTTTAGGTGTTACCTTGCATCTCAAACTCTGAACTGGAGGGTGAAAGATCACTCTCACTGAATCCCAGGGCCTCCATCAGCTGCTCCACATTCATTCTGGCTGTCAGTTCCCCATTTCTGTCTCCAATCTAAAGATGATAAAGATACAGGGACAGAGAGACAAATAAAAATGGTCAAAAATAAGAGGCCATCACTCCCGAAAATATGTATTTTGAAAAGATTGAATTTTTTTTTAATTTCATTTTTAGAGTTTGTTAGAATATCTCACCTCTTTGGAGATTTCCAGATGCTTTCGGGCATAGTGAAGAGCTTGTTTATGGTTCCCTAAAGATACATATGCATTTCCAAGACTCCAGCAGGCACGACCCTCGCCAACCCTATTGAGAAATGAATATACTTACAAATCTTTAAACCTGCTCCTGTGTTCATGTATTTGATTTTCTTTATGCTCCCTCTACCTGTCAGTGAGCTCTTGAGCTATGTACAGGTGTTTCAGATGATAGTCTATGGCCCTCTCGTACTGCTGCAGAAGAGTGTAGGTGTTTCCCAGGCTGTAACAGGCCTGAGCCTCCACCACCTGGTCCCTCAACTGTCTGGACAGCTGCAGAGTTTTTCTACAGCAGGAAACGCAAAAGTGTGGGAAATGCATCAAAATATTACTAGTTCCACTTCCTCATCCCTCCACTAGATGTCAGACTGCACTCTCTCACCTGTAGTAATCTGTGGCTGTGTTGAACTGTCCCAGGAATATCAGGGCATTGCCAAGGTTACTGTAGGCTCGCCGTTCAGCTGCTTTGTCCCCAAATTCTTTGGCAATGGATAATCGCTGTTAATGGCAGGGAGGCAAGGTTGAAACAACATGAAGACCATATTTTATACTCTGACACAACTAAGTTTCACTAGTGACTGAAGGTTAAATCTTGCTGTAAATTTGCTTAAATTTGCTTAGCTTGACAGGATTCTTTTCTTTCTTTCTTTTTTGACTCGATGCACAAGCAAAGGCAATTACTCAAGTTCAAGTTGCACACTCTTCTGGGCACCTCATTATTCTGACCAGAGGTGCTGCTTCAGCACTGGTACCTCAAATCTCCCCATCTGATTCCCTATATAGGCAGAATGCTCTCCCTTATTGCACACTGATAGATTTGTAATGGGAAACGAAGGAGAGGCTGGTTTCTCTCAGGAGGAAAGAAGTGGTTTACAATAGAGAGTGACAGGAAAACACAGGGAGGGAGCGCCTGAAGCCATACTTTCAATGATTCACCGAGAACCAATTTCCTATTTTCTTCCATGTGAGCACAACAATCTCTGAACATTATGTGCTGGTACAGCATGAGATGGACTGTGATACACTAAAAAATACATCTAGGTAAAATTTGCTCTAAATAAAACTTAAAAGGGGCCAGCACAACTGCTGATTTTGCATAACAAAAAAATCCTGCATTGTGATTGAACACTTCTCTACCCTCTTTTTGTTTCCAGGCACTGTCAAACCTGCCGTCTTCTCAATTTGTTTTAAATCTGACTAAACAAAAATGGATATAATGAAATGACAAAAGCAGTAAAGTATTTGAATGAGAATCAGTCCTCCTTCGCTCTTAAACAAACCGAAGAGTCTCATTATTTTACATTTTAGCCAGGGTAACATCTGATCAATTTAGGATCCTTTTCTTTTCAGTAAGTAGTAAACACATATTGTTTCCTTCTTTATAGAGCAAACTTAGATTAACTGTTGTCTGAAGGAGCATAAACATAATGCTAAAAACTCAGGTTGATCATATATGTTTTTATTATAACAGAACAGCAAGCCAAATTTTACAGTCATCACCTGTTTGCATCTGGCTTGCATGAAATAAAAACATACACAAAAGCCTGATTTGTGTCATGATGTATTGAGGCTTTAAGATATTTTGGCACATAAACAAGCTACTCAAGACACCCAGGACTACTGTACGAGGCTGATCATTTCTGACGCGTTTGCACTACAATGATCAGATTATGGTGCTGGTAAGTATCCCAGATTTCTCACCTGACGATGAAACTTGATAGCTTCGACAAAGTTACCCAATAGGTAGTGGGTGTTGCCAAGGTTCCCGTAGGCCCGCCCCTGAGCAGCTCTGTCTCCAAGCTCTTTGACCAAACACAAGTTCATCCTGCAGAAGCAAGTACAAACATTTAGTACCAGTCAATAGATGTTAAACAAAATTGCTAGAACTACTGTATTCACTTTGTCAGCTAGTAATCAGTTTAATATCATTATATCCTTTATACTCAGCCCAATAGAGGTAAGAAATAAACATTCAGCTTTTTTTTGCACATATAATAGTTAAAATAATAATATAGTTATCCACTGTATAACCAATTAAACTGGTTTTTTTTTTAAAAAGACTTTAATGGGGCACGGATCATTTATGAAGGGGTTTTGAAAGGGCTCCATTATCTATAAAGAAAACAGGATATTCCATGTGCATAATGTTTTGTGAAATTCCAACCAGACTTTCTGCTAACACAAAAACTGCAGAACTCCTCTGCTGCTTGAGAGGACCTTGTTGAAATAATAGCTTATTTTGTGTGTCATGCAACTGGACTATAAGGCAGATTGGAATAATGGAACCGTTGTGAGCAGAGAAACAAATGTGAGCCAAGAGTGTAACAACGGGCAAAGAAAATATAGAGAGTAGGAGGTAAATTACTCTGTGGTGAGATGGAAATGAAATAAAACCTTTTGCAACAGTTTAAAAGTAAGACAGTGAAGAAAACTGATACAACTTATTAACTCTGACTGCTATCCAGCTGTAAAGATAGTTGCAGTGTATGATGAGGGACTTTGGAGCAGTCAAGTAAATTATGTTCTGTATTTGATCTAGATAGATAGATACTTTATTGATCTCCATGGAGAAATTCAACATTTCCAGTACAACCCATCCAAGAACAGACAACAACATAGACATAACAGGATCAGGTAGACCAACTAGTTCACAATCTTGCAAACTCAAATACACAAGACATAAAGTCAATTCAAGTCTGGACTTCTAGACAGGCATGTACTTGGATTGTACAGTCAGGGTAAAAATGTGTGGCTTCTCTAAGATCTTTTAAATGTTTTCCTCCATATTATTTCACATTTAAAATTAAACAGATTTATGCAGTGCACAAACACAGTACTTACATTTTTTACCTTTATAGCTACCAATGTGACTGATGTCCAATAAACTTTTGACAATACATACTCGTAAAAGCCAGTAGCTCTTTGCAGTGTCTCTCTGACATCAGAAGGCAGGTCCCCTGGTTCCTGGGTGCAGCCCCACAGCTGCTGTTTGCCCTTTGCATGAAATACATTCCCTATGTTATAGAGAGCTCTGGCCTCTCCAACCTGCAACAAAGCAGTAAAGCCAGATGGGTTTAAGACAAAGTGTGGATATTGGGGTTGTTATAATCCACCCTTTGTTTATTTGTGTGTGTTCAGTTTGTTTAGACAGACAATGCTCTGTTTGTAGTGCAACATGTTACCTTGTCACCTTGCTCTTGAGAAATATCCAGATGTCTTTGGCAGCAGACAACAGCCTCATCAAAGCGTCCCAACACTTTCAATGTGTTACCAAGGTTACCACTTGCTTTTCCTTCTCCAATTCGGTCTCCTATGGTTCTAAAAAAAAAGGAAACATATTTTTGATTTGGTGCTGGAGACAAAGATGGATCCCTTGTGCTAATCTGTTGGTCAAACAGAAACTATTATGGTGCTGGAACAGTGTTTAAAGGGGAGATACTAGATGGTACATATGTCATTTTATTTGCTTACTTGCAGGAACCAGATCCCAGTGGTCCTGGTGATAGTGTAATGCAACAAGCTAAATGTCCCTGGGGTCTTTAATCACTTCCCTGCTGAAGTACCAGCTGCGCTCACCGCAGGACACCAGATTACTTACTTACCATTTAAATATCCTACTAGTAGTTGGGGACTTTTACTAAACAATAGTCCCCCCATTTCCTTTCTTGGATTTTTTTCCTTCAAATTCCACTAACTAACTGGCAAAAAATTTATCTTCCTGGTGTCTTCCTGAAGCCAATCATGTAACTAAATACTTCTAAATATATGTTAATGCAAGGCTGCCAGATTCTTGCTATAACTGCAACATCCTGATCTCAAGAGCTCTATTGTCTCAGGCTCTGAAATACAAGTCTGAGGCAAAAGTGGAACACTTCAGACCAATCAGTGTACTTTTCTGGCAGTTGTGAATTGTTTTTTAGTTGTGATGATAGTCAACAAAAAGGAACTTGGGGTAGATTATGTTATATCTTCAGTGACATTTGTGGAGTATATTTTAATTGAAAGAAGTCCAAAGAATGATGCTGAAGATTTTTTCTCATTGTAAAGGACACTTTGGATTTTAACTTGACTGGCTTCAATAAGACTGATATTAACAAGTTTGCTCTACTAACTGTTCTCTGGGTAACTGATTGCAAAAACTGGCTGCATCTCAAAAAGACATATGGTAAGCACATTGTTCCCACAAACCAGTTAACAGCTCAGTGCTGAGTGGAGTTCCTGTTAAAGGATACATTGACTACACAGATATGACAAAGTTATTCTCCACTTATAAAATTGACAGATAGACTTAAGTTGATTTTAAAAAATTTTACTTTTTTTTCCCCATTCAAAATCAATAAACTTGTCAATTAATCAAAGACTGGTCAATAACAGTCATATAGTGCTGTATACAGCATAGTTATGAGATTGAGTGCTCACCTGGCCAAGGTAAGGTCATGTTTGTGGTACTCCAGGGCTTTCCCATACTCCTTGAGGTAGAAGTAGGCATTGCCCAGCTGACTGTAAATGGCGCTGAGAGTCTTCAGGTCTTCTGTCCCGACCTGCACGGCAGCTTCGAAAAATGTTGTTCCCCCTTTAAAGTCCCCGGCTTTGCACAGCCGCTCTCCTTCCAAGGCCAACTCCAAGCAGGAGGCTTCCATCCTGAATGGCACACACATGTGAAAAGTGAAAAATCAGCACACGTTTACTTGCACTATAACCGACAAAGATATACAGTAATATGAATATTTTTACAGAGGATGTGCAACATCATCTCATGGTGAGGAACAAATTGGAAACATCTCCATGACAACAAGGTCTGTAGTCATTTCTGTGGACTGTTGCCTTAGCAACTGAGTCTAAGCTATAAGATGAGCACCTCAAGAAGGTGTTGTACTTTTCAGTCATTACTGCTCTATCAGTCTGTGGTGTAAAGACATGCAGTTCTCTTGTATTGATTATTTATTACACAAACATATCGGAACTGCTTAACATTGTACACTTTGCCAGTATGAAATTAAAAGTAAGCTTATTTTCTGTGTCTAGTGATGCTTTTGAATGTTGTTGCCTTCAGTTTTCAAAATTCACTGATCAATACTTTACATAGTCCATACCAAATAAACAAATAAATAAGCTCAAGTATAACAAGACACATATTCCATAAGTAATAATCAAAAACCATGTCAAACTTCTACAGTACAGTTGACATCGTTTTAGTAATTTAAACTAACTTCAATTTAAAAGTGTCAGTCCTGCTTCTGCTGGATCTCCGCGCTGCATTTGATCACAGAATCCTGTTGCAAAGGCTGGAAAATTGGGATGGACTTTCAGGAGCGGTCCTTAATTGGTTCAGGTCCCATTTAGAAGGCTAGAGTTATTTTGTTACAATCGGCAGCTATGAATATGAGTTAGTGGCCATGTCTTGTGGAGTCCCCCAGGGGTCAGTTCTTGGACCTCTTCTGTTCAACTTGTATATGCTCCCTTTGGGTCAAATATTACAGAACCTTAACATCAATTATCACAGTTAAGCAGACGATACACAACGTTATAAGTCTTTATCGCAAGATGACTGCACCCCAACAGACTTACTGTGTCAGTGTCTCGAGCAAATAAACATCTGGATGAAAGAGAATTTTCTACAACTGAATGAAAACAAAACAGATTATTCTGTTTGGTAGGAAAGAAAAGAGGGTCATCATTGGTAAACTCCAGAGACTTGGGCTCTTAAAATCCCTGACCAAGTTTGCAACCTTAGAGTGTTGATAGACTCAGATCCGACTTTCAACAGCCACATCAAAGCTGTCACTAAGACAGCTTTTTACCAACTCAGAAACATCAGCAGAACAAAAAGTTTAGTTTTGTTGCAAACAAGTGAAACAAACTGCCAGTGAAAATTAAACTTTAACCAAATGTAGACAGTTTTAAATCCAGGTTAAAAACATTTATTTTGTCATGCGCCTACTGATCAACCTTAATACATATAAACTTCCCTTGCCTTGCCTAAATAGCTATCATCTTTACAGCTATATGATGCTTTGACCCAAAGGCATAGCTGCAACAATATTATTATGTACTATGACGCATACCAATGATCAAGTGTCGTAAGTGTTGCATGTAAGCAAAACTGTTCGTCCTGTGTGTACCATTCATATACTTCAAAAAAACTTCCGAATACATATGCAGTCAGAACCTAAACCGCAGTATCTAACCAGTGTGTTCAACCCAAAAAGTACACACTCACCATTCATTGTATAATCCAGGATAAAGTAAAGACCAGCCAATTTGGTTGCACTTTAAATTCCACATAAGATACAAGAAAATAGAGATAAGCAAGGATTATCCTTGAATTTAATCTGTTTTACAAAAGGCTCAATTCAAAAAGGAACAGCACAAAGACGGAAGAATAAGGATTTTGTTGTATTTTAAACTGTGTGGGCTGTTTATTACTGCCTCCACAAATCTATTAATCAATGCAAATGTGGTTGTGACAAACAGTCATTTCAATTAGCAAGATAATCCTTGGGTCAGATTTTCTCTACATGGCCCCATTTATTCACCTGAAGGTAATTTAGATTGTACAAAAACTGCTTCAAGCAAAATTAATATATATGTATTGGTGCTTTTTCAAAATAGTACCTGTGTTTTTGCCTGGTTCGTGTTTTGTCCACATACACCTGAAGCTCCAAGTGTAAAGGCCTTAGCATAGATTGAGGACGGGCTCCACAATGGACCAGTCTACACATGGCCCTCTCTGCTCCAGTCAGAGGGCAAGGCTCAAATGCCATGAAGGTAATATCTAAAACAAGTTATATCAATAGAATTCTTTACGTAGAGTTAACAGTTTATGTATACCATAGATAATACCATGCTAATACTTTTCAAAAATACTAACTGCCCATATTGAGTCTATATTGTTAATCAAACAGCTGAAAGGAATCCAATGTCAGCAATCCTGCAGCAAATCTGGATGCAATCGAGCTGGAAGTCAGAACCACAGTCTGAAAATAACCAAGAATAACATTTGTTTTTTTAAGTCCTCAAAAGTCCTTAAAAATGTGAATGACAATTCTTCTAATCCTGTGGCGAAAACATTCAGCCAGGAATTGTAGAATATGCCATAAAAAAGCAGCTCCTGTTAAACCATCAAAATTCAAACAATGCAAATAACATCAAGATGTTGAGATGTCCACAGCTGCTATGTCCATCAGTTCTTGCGCTCCAAAACCGAAATTTGCCCACTTGTTTGATCCTCTTCAACTTGACCTCCGTTGCAATAACAACATCTATTACTTTACCGTACAAACCAATAAAGGAATAGTGTAACCTGAGGAATATTCCGGCCTTGGGCAGAGGTACAGTCAATTACGGAAAAGCTAGTTCAAGCTTGACCACTACCTCAATGAGAGACAGATAAAGAATGAGATACAGAGAAATGCTAATCCTATCACCTGCACCTCCTTACGGGAGACCATACGGCTCAATGAGTGGCCCTGACTAATCCACCTATCTGCTGACACTCACAGAAACATAATTAGGACAACAGTCAAGACAATTAATCAAGACTGTGAGTGAAGAAGAGGTAAAAGACTTATCAAGTCAATACAAGTTTTAATATGTTTACGAGAAACGTAACATGCATGGATGTTTTCATAGAAAGATCTTTAAATGTAATATTTTCATTCGCCTATCATTGGAATGCTTCATATGTTGATTTACAAGTCAACATTTGTATCTTTGGATGCAAAATAGCAACAATGTATGAAATAATTACTAAAATAAATGCAATTCTCAAGTGATGAAAAATGTAGGGAACTATTTCAAAAGCCAAGTCGAGAAGAGTACTCCTACCATTTCTACAGTGTCTTGGTTACCATGGCAACTGCTTAATCTATCATTAAAATTTTACTTGGTATTTGATGGAATTTATTTCAGTCAGTAATCATCTTTACTCCTATATGATGCTGTGCTCAGGGGACATAGATGCATTTCCAATCTATCATTATGAAGATAAAATGATCATCTATCCAAATCAAAATTCTTTGTGAATGTGTGTGTGTGCGCGTCTAAACGTTTTTTAAAAACTGTTTTGCACACACGAAGAGAAGCATCAGAAAATATGCACCTCAGGTTTATTGTTTTCATGCATTATTAATGCAGTAATGCTTCCCATGCTGAATCTCATGGCAAAATCTTTTTAAATGGGTGTATATTGCATTTACAGACAATGTGTATAAAAACTAATTATTTTAATGCAAATCAAACATTCATGTGGAAAACATTGCTTTTATCGTAGGATTGTTTACTCAAAGTTAATAGCAAATATTAAAATATTACAATTGACCAAATGAATGGGAAATGGGATCTTGCACAAGACTTAGGAATTCCAGTAGGAAACCAGGCCAGCAATTTAGCACCACCAGTTTCGGCTGATTCAGATTCCCTTTTAACACAGTGTTGTTAATAGACAGCTGAAACATATTTTCTCTCAGCCTGTGACTCAGAGTATATGGCGCAATACCAGGTTAATCGCTCTGACTATACAAAGTCTTCTCCACATGTTACAAGTTGTTTCTGGAAATGTACTTTTTGTTTTTGAAAGAAAACAAGCCTGATGGCCTTTTTCTCTGAAGTGACATTTTTAAAAGTTCACACTTCAATTGGATGGAAACATTCACCAACAACAGGCTTTGCTCTATTTAAAATGTCAAAGGCACTCCTGACACGTCAGGGTGCCAATATGGATACTACAAACATCATGAAACCAAAGCAATTAAACTTATTTACAACCATGCATTTCTTTTCCATTGTGATATCTCGAATTTACCTCAAAATGATGTGCAGACCACTCCAAAACAGATGCCAACATATCATTAGTCTCTCGATTAGTGTATATACAACTTATCTTTTCTTTTTGTACACCTCAATACAATTTTTTACCATAGGGTGTTTTTTTTTCAAGTTTAGTCATTTTCATGTCCTGAAGTTAATGCTGACATTAACCCTTTTATTCATGAATTTGATGTTTTTATTTTCAATGCAACATTAATTGTAAAGAGGAAAAGAAATGCACCACAACAAGAGATCAGCAAAACTGAAGAAAAAAAAAGATTAAAGAAGGAAAATAACCATTACGTCTGTAATGATAAGCACCTGACCTGGGCACAGGACATTTCATTCCACACTATAAATAATATCTAATAATGTTATTAGATTTCTATGAGGTATTATATTTTTTACATTAACACTGAAAGCAAGAAAAACAAATTAATAAAGATGGGCTTGCAGGTCATTTTTACCACAGTCAAATTAAGCTTCTTATTTGGAGAAGGGTAACCTTTTGAAGTGATACAAGTTAAAGGTTGAAAATAAAAGGAATAATTGAATAAATAATGATTAGCAGTGCCTCTTTCAGTATGTTTTCTTAAAATCAGAGTATTTTGTGTGCGGTTAAGGATACTTAATACTTGAATTGAATTTGTAAAAGCAACATTTGACATGTGATTTTGAAATTATATGTACATTACAATGTTTAAAATGTTCATATTTCATTATAGATAGATCGCATGAGTTGCACAAATTGAGTTTTGAGTCATCAATTTGACCATTATTCAGCCAGAGAACTATTACAGATCATTTGCACATTGCAAATACATTTTGCTGTTGGTTTAGAACCCAGCAGTGAGGCAGAAGTACTCCAAAGATACTACATAAGGGTTGGCAAACACAAAATCAAGCCTGGACGCTGTAATGTGGCTGGAACTGATTATAATTGTAGATAACAGTGCTATAAAATGTGCAGGGTCATCCTCTGGGTAAACCTTAGAATAGCTACCGCTACTTTGGTCTCAGTGGAAGAAATGCTGCATCTTTGTAAATCTTAGGAGGAAACTCTCTGGATCTGAACTGAAAATTCTAGTAATGAGACCTGAACAATTTACCAAAAGATAGGCCCACAGAGATGTAGACTCTGCTAAGGCTACAAGTGAAAACAGGAAAGTGGAGCAGGCACTACTAGCCAGAGTTTTATGGAGTTAAGGTTCAAGGTCAGTGCAGTTACAAAAGCTTACAAAAGGAATTTTCTTTTTTCAAACTGAACAATTACATTTATGTTCTAAACACTATAAAATTGTCTTATAGTCAGCTGCTGAGACTAAAGACTGAACACATGGAAAGTTTTGTAATGCAATACACAATCTTCAACAAGTACTCACAAAGCAAAGTAAATGAGGCAAAAAAAATGTGGTTGATCTCACTAAAAATCTCAACAGCAAATCTGACAAATGTGGGGAAGTAAAAACAAAAAATGGCCTAGAGTATTGGCCATGACTGGCCAAAATAGAAAAAACTGGATTAATCCAGTCAGAGGTGGATAGATTTTGCAAGGACTTCAGTGAAGTATGTTTAAAGAAGCATGACAAATGATGAAGCATTAAGAAACTATTACAAGTCCCTTAAAATGAATTTTGTTATGATTTGATGTTACACTAATTGAACTGAACTGATCAAATAGTAGGTAACTATTGATATTTTGTTTCAGTGGAAAGGTAGATATTGAAGTGAAAGAGAAGGTGACGCATCTTTCAAAAGCACAACTGGACTATAAAATCCTGAAAGAGCAAAGAAAGATCAGAGAAAGAAAGAAGATCAAAGACAAAAATTAAATGAGAAACAGACAAACCCAGCGAACAATACGTTTATGAACATATTTAAAAAGACAAGACCACAAAACTACGACATAAATGTTTGGTCTCCATGGCAGCATTTTTGCACAACTTTCATACATACCAACTTTGTGGTTGGAGTACAAGCGTTTTCGTGCAGAGAAGTCTGCCATTCTCTCCTCTGATTGCCCCTCTAATTGGTCTGTTTGGGACGCACTCGTACCATAATAGCCTGCCTGTGGTCTAAGTGAGACAATCTCCCAGCGCTGCTACCATGGCAGCACAGTGGCATGCATGTGACATTCTGGACATGTCTCAGGGAGTCGGTTAAAAGGAACTTAAGTAGTAGTTTCAGTTCATTGGAAACCAGCAAATAACTTTCAAAAGAACTCAATATGACTAGTAAATAAAATCCTAAATGAAAATAATACTTCACTGAATTATGATGTAGGTCAATGAATGAGATGCAGGTATGAAACTATACAAGATGCTTAGCCATAATGAAGCACACCAATAAGTCCTTCACTTAATGGTACCATAAGTTTTCAAACACTTTACAGCAGGAGTGTCAAACTCCGGTCCTTGAGGCCCGCTATCCTGCACGTTTTTGCTGTTTTCCTGCTCCAACACACCTGATTCATATCAAATGGATCCAACAGTTTTCTTGTCAACTTCTTCACAATGACCCATTAATTTCAGTCAGGTGTGTTAAAGCAGGGAAACAACTAAAACCCACAGGACAGCGGCCCCTTGAGGACCAGAGTTTGACACCTGTGCATCACTAGAGTGATGATACAGTGGTTCTTAATTTTTCTAACATAACCAGGCATAAGACAGAAATATCCCATACATTTAAAGGTACTTTTCTTTTACTATCTAAACAGGACGTCCAAACTACTCAGTTTGCCATCTTAAAGACGCACAACGTAACTTTCTGAGCTTAACACTCTGCATTCCCGGGCTCGCTTGATGGCACAGTGACATCTTTTATGTGCATTTCTGGAGCCGTTGCTGCCCGGCAGTGTCCCAATGCTGAGAAACCGCACTGTACAACTTTTCCCTCCAGGACGCTGCATGACGTTGCAGCCGAGTTTGGCTTTATACAACTCATCATGAGGTAGCAAGTGGATCTAAACACAATGGCCATTCTGAACGCAAACCATGGCTGATTCAGAGCAAAGAAATGCAATAAGACATTGTTGGAGAAAGAGAGAAAGAGACAGAACAAGAGATAAGACAAGAGATCATACTCTTTTACTGGCTGGAGAGAGCTAAGGTACAGGTGGGATGCAAGATGGATGCTGAATTAGCTCTAGACAGGGGACGCGTCACAGAGAAAATCTGCAAAAGTTATGTAGTGCATCTTTTAAGACTCATCTTTTACAATTTGAAATAGGGCTATGCAAAAAACGGTGAAATATCAGAAATTTTGAATTGAGATTAAGAATTTTATTTTGCTTTGAATAGTTATAAGGAATGAATAAAGACAAAATACTTCTAATCATTATAAAATAGTTTGGGAACTAAGATAATCCACAAAAGGTAATACATATTATAAGAAACAAACCTAGTTTGATCAGTAGTTATGCATAGCTTACGAATGAAATTTTACTAAAATAAATGCAGGTGATATACAGTAAAGTGATGCCTAATATTCTGATGCTTCCTTGGAGCATTTCCTTTTATGTCCTTTTTTTCATATTCAAAGGGTCTGCTGCCATGATTCTTGGCTTAGCTAAGAAAGCCCTGAGCTCAGAGTAGTATCACAGCCATAATTACAGACTACCATGGCCTGTTGTCAGGGAAACCAAAGAGAAACTCTCTAGGAATGTTTTTCCTCTTGCAGAGCATGTCTCCTTCAGTTAGAGCAGAACCGTCTCCTGTTTTCTTCATTGATATGAATCTCATGTAAAGATGCATTCTAACTTTGTATTTCTGTTTTTCTTAACCATGTTTTCAGTGGTCTCACCCTGAAAAAGATGAGAGAAAATAATAGAACAATAAGTGGATTATTCCTAGAGTTTTGCCATTTCAAAAGCTAAAGAAATGTGAAATTTGACAAAGCATTTGGTTGAAATCTAAATGCCTGGAAGCAAGAATGCCAAAATCTTATTCATATCTTAAATTTACTAGTAACAACCACTTATTTGGCATTCATCAGCATATCAAATTGCTTTGCTTTGCAAGTAAGCTTTTGAGTGTTTATTCCGGAGTTGCATCTTGCCAAAGCCTGTCATGGTTCTCATTCAGACTACAAAACAAGGGGACTTTACAAGAATGGTTTATTAACAAAAGGCATCTAGATATTATCTGCTTTGTGTCTCATCTTTATGTTTTATGGATGCTACAGCACAAACACATATCCGAAAGCTTCAATCGAGGGAGTTCATTTAATAATTTTACCTGTTTGTAAAATAAACACAAAACCGTTGTGTCGTGACCAGAGTCATGACAAGACCTAGTCACTCCTCGTATTTGCTTTCTCTGCTTATTGTCAGAGCCCTGACAACCTTGCAAGCTTTATGAATGTCACTTCTCGGATCAACACTTATTAACATTCCCAGCAGCCTGCTCTGTGTCACAGTCACTGCATAGTGCAATGTCACAGTGTTGTCATTTACAATAAATAAATAAATAAATAAACGGAAAAACAAATTTAACTAGAAAGTCTCTTCCATTACCTTAGTAAAGGAAAATTCACTTACACTAAGTATGTATTACATACAACTTCAGTTTGCATATTTTCCTCTACAAACATAAATAAACTTGCTAAATATCACCTTGATTTAACTTCCCACTCCACATACCCCATTCATTTGGAGATGTATCAAAATTTTACTTAAGTTCTTGCATAATTACAAAGTGTGCAATCTGATTTGCTTTAAGTATGAAATGTGAAGGGCCCAAATCCAGTCAGTGTAGTGATTAGTAATTGGTCATTTTCCAAGTGTTAAAAGAAAATTCAGGGGTACGCCATTTACAGGTGTGACTTGAAATACACATCACAGCCCAACTCTACTAAGTTGATACCATTATTCAGATGGTAGATTAAACAATAAGGACAATAAGTAGCATTTTCTGGAAGAGAACAGCTTATTAATTGAGAGAGAATAAAACAAATGTATGTAATAATAGCAGCAACCGTGAACTAATATATACAAACATACATATATATATATATATATATATCCCATATTTCCCATATATATATGTACATAAATAAATGGGAAAATGACCATCAACACAGTGTGAGAAACAAATGGTATCTGCAAATATTGTTATAACTGATAACAGTAAAGCAATGGGAGCCAGAACATTTGCAAATGAGAGGCAACATTGGTATTACATGTTGTACGTTAATAAGTTGTAAAACTGAAAACTTTATGGCAGATATCTATGTGATCCAATAAGTCATCACCCTGTCTGATATGAGTCTGGACCCACATGGCACCTCAGAAGCAAAGCCATGTGCACTGTTAATGTCTAAACAAACTGTCCTTGCTATATTACCTCTCTGTCCACTTCTTACAAGGCTCCTCTCAGTCTGTACATTCCAGCCACAGCGACTTAATGACCCGAGCCAGGAACGAGGCTTGGAACTGGGCTGTATGGCTGCAACTGTGACTGGGTCTGAAGCTTTAAATCAGTGAAAGCTGGCTGGACAAGTTGCCCCCGACTAGCTCCTCCTGAAGCAAAGCCCTGAGCTGGCAAACTGCTACTCTCCCTCCTTTCTGTCCTTCCAGCCGCTCCCAGCCGTCTCCCTTGTATAGTTTTGGCCACTAAAGGAAGGTTTGACCTCCCTTTGCTCGCCTTGGGTTCCTACCTTGAGTGCAACCTCTTGCTGGCCAGATCCTGCTCCACGCCGTTAGTAGCCGACTGAGCCATAGAAGCGCCTAGCTCCTTGCTCGCTTCCTCCCGCTACGAGACCCCTTTACAATTGCTCACTCTGGAGGCAACAGCCTTTTCTTCTTCCTTCAGCTGTTCCGCTTCTCTGCCCCTCCCTCCCACTCTTTTTTCTGTTCTCTCCTCTTTTTTCTTCATTCACCACAGTAATGGCAGCCTACGAGGATGTGAGGTATTGTACAAATAAGCCATAAAAACACACAGCCCCTCCCCCGACACACGTCACGTGTTGTGTAGTTGCTCATCGTTTATCAGCTGATGAGCAAGAGCAAAGTATGGGTTTACAGTCATTGGTTTCACGTCTGCAAACACATTATTCACAGTTAATCACGGTTCCAGTAGAGAATTAAATACTTTCGTTTCCAATTATTTATTTCCAGAATACATACTCTAACAAACAGATTAGTTGGCTATTTTTGTCAATTAGCCATCTCATTTTAAAATACAGGAAAACTGAATCTGAAGGCAAAGGCCAAGATTTTGAATGTAATAGAAAATATATGAATAAATTATATCATATTTTCTTGATAGCCATAAGTCAAAAAGTAAATTATATTTAAATATTGTGTTGTATAAAAATACATTGAACCCAAATATTAATACAAGAACAGGAAATTACTCATAGTTCTGTCATTCTTTCAATGAAAACTTGAGTTAGATTATCAGAGAACAAATGTTTGTTTTTTTAACTAAATTTCTTGTGTAAATTTTTAGCTTCTAGTGCAGGGGTAGGCAACTTCGGTCCTCAAGAACCACAGTCCTGCACGTTTTAAGTGGTTCCCTGTATCCACACAACTGATTCAAAAGGGCAAGTCACTGAGCAGAACAGGGGCATAGCTAGAGCGATGGCCAGGGTGGCACTAGCCCGGGTGCCATCTCAGCTGAATGAAAGGTCATTTGAGGAGGACATGAATTTCTTCCCAGACACACATAGATTACCACTACACCAGTTTGAGTTAATTTTAAAGTGGTTAGCTCAGTGTTTCTCAATGGTTTGTAAACTTTACACCTGGCTCAAATGAATGGCTCATTGGCAGCCTTGCAAAAAAGTTGATGAGTAGTTCAATGAATCTGAATCAGGTGTGCCGGAGTTGAAAAGAACTAAAACATGCAGGGTAGTGGTCCTTGTGGACCAAGATTGAGAAACACTGGGTTAGCTCAATAGTCATCTTTTAGAAATATTCACATTTGGCTGCACATTTCTAGAAAAAAAAGTGCCGCTGTACAAGCACACTACGAATGTTATAAAAGGCTAACTTATGGTTAGCTTGAAGCTACAGCAGTGTTAATCTAGTTATATGGTAGCACTGGATTAGCTTCAAGATAGGGAAACATATTTATTTTTCAGTGAGTGTATTACTCAGTTAATCAAGATTTTTACACTGGAGCTGAAAATACTGTAAATTCTAACATTACTAGAATACATCTAGTGGCTATAACTTAATTTCAACTTTGTTGTTAGTACTACTAATCTTAAATAAGTTCTATAAACTCAGGAGGAAAAGTTAATGTAATTAAGTTGAACCAATGTAGTTAATTTAAGTTGAGGAAAAATGGTGATGTGGGGAGCAGGGTTTCTCACAACGCTTCGCTTATTTTAACAACCAACCAGAAATAAATCACTGTATGAAACCTGCACTTTTACTTTTACTTTGGCAAATTAATAATTGTTAGAATTACACAATACTTTTTAAAGAACTTTTTTGTTTTTCCTCCTCCCAGTTATCAACTAACAGACAGGAAAACATGTTCTGGTCTCCAAGTTGAACTCAATCAGCAAGAATCCACCATTCACAATAGTTTTAGTGTATAGGCCTAAACAAGTATTGAAACCAGTTAGCCAGTTACTGCACTGTAACAGAGATATCAGTGGTCTGACAATAGGATGAGCAGAAGTCTCCTGTATTGTTGCAAAACAAGTCAAATTTTGAGTTCATCAATTATTCTAAATTAGATGAACTTGAAATTAAACATTTTCTGAAGCATTGTTTCTAATTTATGTGAAATTAATCAAAACAAGTTTCTTCCACAACCTCATGAACTTCCAATAAAATCAAACTGATCAAGTTTCATAAAAGCTCAACTAACTAAAAAATATATTTCTGACTGTTTTGTAAAGTGGAAGGACACAAATTAAACTGAAACAGACCCCAGCCCTAGTATCAACAGCCAAGGCAGAGGTAATAATAATAGGTGCAGGTCAGTAGGAAACATCTCTGAACACCTGTGAACTTTTTCACATACGTGTCTTTCAATGGTGAAAACAAAAGGTTGCTAAAGCATAACCATTGGATTATCAGAGTCGATCATCAGATTTTTTTGATTTTCATAGAGTTTCCTTTGAATATGCCAAAAAGTTGTGTTGTGGTTGGCTGCCATAAGCATAGTTGTTCGAGACAACGCTAGATCGTTCTTTGAACTACCAAAAAGACACAAAAGCTCAGAAAGATGTGAAAACTGGCTAGTAGCTATCAGGCATGTCAACGTTGACGGTACACCTTGGAGTCCTTTCGAAATATTTGAGAATTTGTTCAGATAATTTTGTGACGGGCGAATAAAACAGTTAACATTATATTATTGTTTAAAACTTATGGTTGTTTTTTGTATAGATGCCAAAAATACCATAAAATGGCTGGTTACGGTAACAATAACAAACATCTGTGGGTGGTTTTTGTGAATATCTCAATGTTTTGTGTTAGCAGCTCCTTCACAATGTGGTGACAAATAGACATATAGGCATTCGTTATGTCAAACTGCCTAGCTTTGCCTCATATCTTTTTCTAGCCTTGACACTGAGGGTATCAATATGACTGTATGACATTATGGATTCATTTTGTCTGCCCTTTCTGAGTGCTTCTAGTTTCTCATGTTTCTCTTATGTGACCACACTTATCATAACAGTGTATCTGAGTGTGTGTGTTATTCTCATTAATGCAGAGGTTTCCCAGTAATAAAATCCTGCCGGTTTTCTGTTGTTAGACCATACTATATACATATTTAATTAATATGATTGCAAACACCCCGAGGCTCTGGATATTCACTTTGGATTTTGACGGATCAACTCCGAACAATAAAATCAAATGGCTTATTTGGTATTGTTTTATATATTTTCTTCAATGTTTTACCCTATTGGCCCACATTTTCAAACATATAGTTTTTATTATCTGAGTTTCTCCAAAATAATTTGTTACTTCCCTGTTGTGTGAGTATCTATAGAAAGAATATCACATATCTTATTTTCCATTCAGCAAAAGGTACCACTCTTACATATTATTGGTCTGGATGCAATTTCATGTTTAGCTAGTCGTTTTAAACTTCAGTGTCCAAGCTTCTGCAGTACCCCAGTTCACCACGTGGAGGCAGCATTGTATCAGTGAATGATAAGCCGGATTTGTTTTTCACATGCTGAAACGTCGTTGAGTCACAGCAGTACATGAAAATATCAACAGTGTAAGTGAACACAGTGACATAAGCTACACTAAAGAGTTGACGAATTCTAACTATATTTATGTTTTGAAAGCGAAGCATGATTGGCAGTTTTGGCCTGTCACTACATTTATTTGAAATAAGAGGATTAAATACTGTTGGGTTTTTGTTGTTTGTTTTTTCTATTGTGCCTTACAAGTACATGGGCAAGTGAAAGAACACAAACATACACACTAATGAGTGTGTGATCCTATTTCTATGATAATAAACTTTATGTGTATATGAGCACATTTCTAAAAATGTATGAAATTAAAATCTTACTATTTTTGTCTGTTGACTCTTTTCTTCTTTACAGATCTTTTGTCACTAAAACAAGGAAAGAAAATTTTCTGTCGATAAACATGCCAGTGAATTATGAAAAAAAACAAAAAACATTCTGACTAGAGTATTTGTTTTCCATGTTACGATTAGTCAATTCATTATTTCAATGACATGAGCTGCATTTTAATATAATAGATATTTGATAGTGACAATTCCTAGAAATAAATTAATATTTCACCCTGTTTTCAGTTGATTAAAATGATGTTATTTTGATGTGACTGTTTGAAAGTCTAAAGATAATAAGTTAATGTTCTGGACAGATGACTATTCACTAATCCTTAGAATATGTTTTGTATTTCCTCAAAGAGGAAACCACTTATTTGAATAAATTCTTTATTTTTGTAGCGAATAAGAAGCTCCTCAAAGGAGCTACTTTAATCTAGTTTTCTCACAGAAAAAACATGTTTTCTTATTTTGTCACTTCTTTTTTTTTTATCTTTTGCTTAATCCCCAGTTGGATATCTCATATAGTCCGTGCAGCAACTCACCACAGATAACAATGAGCTACAAAGGCAAAATGAGATTGAGGTAAGCTGATTTCAGATTTAAAACTAAGTAACTCAAATTTTATTCTCTTTTGTGATGCAGCCCAGTTCACATAAACAAACCATCTGCTTGTGTAGTAGGTGAGCTTTAATTTTCTGCACTGTTATATGATCAGTCTATGAATGCAGGGGACGATTTCATCACCCTGGAGATTATTGCTTTCAAGAGGGAAAAAAACAATGGCAAAACATCATAGAGTCACCATCCATAGAAGCAAAATATCTATAGTGCTTTAAGACCATGAGTCACAATGATAATATCTCTTTGATGCTTCCTAAACCATTTTGAAACTTTTTGATCCTGAGATAATAAATCAGCTTGTTCCTGCATGTGACAAAACAAATATATTGTTGTTGTTTTTTACAAATCCTACAGCACTTGAATCAACAATGCATTTACTAGAAATTCCACAGATCTAAAATGTTTCAAAGCTTTCATTTATTTGTATTTTGGTCAACTCAAAAACAGGCTTTAACAATACCGACAGTAAAATGTGCATTATGAGTGCATTAAATGTGGGTATAAGATTGAATTCATTATTTAGCTGTTTTCATATTTTGGTTTTACATTTGTTTGACTTGTGTGATTTGTTGAGCCTCTATGTGTTTATTTATCTATTCATTTATTTGTATTTAGCTTGTCAGCATCTGGAGATTAGCTTGAGCTTAAAAGCTTTTGTGGGAGCCAGCTTGTATTTCCTGTGTCAAAGAAAAATATATCAAAAATACAATTTAACAGGTTTATCAGTGGGAAATGTTTATTTTCAATGTTTATTATTACTGGCTACAATGAACAGAAGTAACTTGGTGACAGATTCCTGACAAAGAGAAATCATGCAATCTGAGTCGTCAGAATCTTTTGTTGTAGGAGAGTCTGTTCATTTCACTTTGATGGTACCACATTTGTGAGGAAAATGCTTTTGTGGGATGAGCAGTAGAGTTGAGAATGTGAGTTGCACCCGTTAAAAACTTGCAAAACTTGCCAAATCTTCCACTCTGAAACAGCTGATTCTGGTATTCACTCTTTTTAAGCTTCTGGTACACAGGTGCTGCTAATCAGGCTCTTGATTGGCACCTGATTAACAGCACCTAGGAGCATGGACCCCCCTACAGCAGTCAGTTGGTGTGTCTCTGCATGCCAAATTTGACTTAAGTGGATAGGGCCCATGTCATAGGGCAGTGAAAGGCAGCTTCGGGTCGCAAGTGCCACAGTCCTGCAGGTTTTAGATGTTTCCCTTTTTCAAAACATCCGATTCTTTGTCCAGAACATGACAACATAAGCATAATAAGCATTTAAACAAATTAAGTAGTATATTTTTGTTTAATATGTGATAGATATTGCTGTAGAAAAACCACAAGAGTTATCTTTGTCATATTATGGAACTTTAAAACACAAACATCAATGACATAGTATTTCACTTTCAATAAATGAATGACAAATTCTGAACATATACAGTAAATATGTAAGAGATTCTCATAAACTAAGGGTGCAAATTCACTGGGTTAATATTCTATGAATCTTATTACATCATTTTCTTTAGTGTTATTAATGGTGGAGGTAAATATTTTATGTTTTTACCAGATGCTGTACTAAGCCTAATAACTATGATTTAAAAACGTAAGATTAAAATCTACCCATTTCATCTCCAATGTATTGATTGTAGAACAATCTCTCAACAAACCTATGTAATGACTAATGGCTAGGGAGGAGAAAACAATTTGCATAATGGAAAAATCTGAACTAATCTTCTCTAAAATCAGTCTAGGAGTTTGAAGAGATGATAGGGAGGAAGGAAAGGAAATGGATGAGCACTTAAACTTGAATGTCACTGGAGCCGACGTTGCTTATCCCCATCCTTAAACCTTTGTTGAATTCCTTTTATTTTATGGCAATCCCCAAGACAATGCTTCAGTTGCCAATAATGCTTCTTGTATTCAGAATGAGTTTGTGTTTTCTCAAGTTTTCTACTCCTGTTATGCTGAAATTTGTATGCCTGTCATTTATATGATTCCCAGAAAATGTATCGGCATATCTTAACATGTTTACAATGTTTATTCATCATGTGTGTATACTGCAGAGGCTTAAAAAACACATGGCTACAAAATCTAACATTTATTATCCGTTTTAGATTAGCACACCTACTGCCATGAAATGTACTTGAAATAAATATTAGTACTCTATTATAAATTTAACATATGTTGTTTAGCTTTACTACAAACAACCAAGGGATGGCAGTGTTGTTACCCATCATTGACCAGACCTCCCTTCTCACATTTGCATCAGAAATGACTGATCTAATACTTGACTTGTGTATCATTTCTGCAACAGACATGAAAATTTTTTTTTTTTTTAAATGTTAATTTTTTTTCTTATCTGATCAACTCCATTGTATGTAGAATCTATGAAAATATTTATAATTTGATGCCAGCACATGTCAAAAAATGTAAGAAACATACTTAAACCTTTGTGTTATATCATATTTTAAATATGTACTGATGCATCCCTGTACCATTACAAACTTTGGCTTTTGTACTTTTTGCTGATAGCTGTCTGGATAATGATAATAAGGACACTTATCACATAATCTTGTACATCAATTTCAGCTCAGTGCTCAATACAATCATACCCTGGATGCAACTAGAGAAGCTCCTTTGTCTTGGTCTGAACCACCTTATGCCTCTGGGTTCTGGACTTCCTGACTGAGAGATCACAGTCAGTTAATGTTGGAAAAAACATCTTCAACACACTCATGCTGAGCATCGGATCCCACAGGACTATTTACTCAGTCTTGTACTGTTTACACTACTCACACATGACAGCGCATCCAGACATGAGGGGAACCAGATTATCAAGTTGCAGGTTTCAGAGACAACAACTTATGCAAGTCAAAGCCATAGCACGCTGCCCTCAACAATAGTGTGGGGAGAGTAGACACCAAGTTCCTTGGAATACAGATCTGATAATCTTACTTGGGGTCTGTTCCAGAAAGCAGGTGTTGAAACGCTGAGTGACCCTGAGTTGGAGGAAACTCTGCGTTTTCCATTCCATATAGCAAAGTAAGTTTTACCTAGAGTCTGTTACCATGGTAACTGACTCAGTGAAGTACACCTACTTGCTGGTAGGTTCACCACAGAAATAGTCTGTCTGTCTATCTATTCCCTGCTGTTGTTGTGGTGGTATCTATCCATACTTTTAAAACCTTCCCTTTACCAACTGAATGATGTCTATATAATCAAATCTTTTTCCTGTTGTTTTTTTAAAGCCCACACTGGTTGTTTTATTCCCAGTACAGAATATTTTAATGGCATCTGGTCTGTGTAAAAATCTGCTCTGCGGACAACCTTATCTTGGCTTGTTAAAATGATGTAAGCCTATCTTAGGGTCAAAATACTATTTCTACACTAATGTATCACTCCAAGCTGAACTTGTGCAGCTTTTTATTGTAGCATTTACTCATATTGACCATATTTATTACTGCACATTTGAACAAAATGGGAAGCCTTAGTTATAAAATTGCAGGGAACTCCTGTTTGACTATCGGCACAAAACCCTAAGCCTAGCAGAAAGATGGAAATTATTTTCTTAAAATTCAGCAACAGTGTTACACGTATACAACAGCTCCATTTTTCCCTCTGTACCTGGATAATACCTGACTGTACCTGGATAGTGCCTGCAGCACCAAAGGACTCCAGAGCGACATCTGTCCCGCCCAATAGCAGTACCTGTCCTCTTCAGATCACCTCATCCACTCTGCTTCTGTGTTCTGATGTTTAAAGGTTTGTGGTCTTTCTACATATCAAACTATGCGTCATTGATGTTTGTGGCGTTCAAATATCTCCACAGGACATCACTTTGGACTGATTGATCACCTATATACAATGTGTAAAAAAAAAAAAATATATATATATGTATATATTTATATAT
>JAOXYM010000020.1:10394733-10405417 GCA_028567055.1 Leptatherina wallacei | reverse complement strand
GATGGAATGAGACATCATGTCTCAGAGGTGCTTGATTGGATTAAGGTCTGGTAAACAGTCAGACCAGTCCATAGCATCCATACCTTCGTCATGCAGGAACTGCTGACACACTCCAGCCACATGAAGCCAAACATTGCCATGCATCAGAAGGATCACAGGCCCCATTTGTGGATGTTGGGCCCTCATACCACCTTCATGGAGTCTGTTTCTGACACTGAGCAGAAACTGCACTGGCAGTCCTCCTAATGTCCCTCCTTGCACAAAGGATCAGATAACTGTCCTGCTGGTGGGTTGTTCTCTTACAGCCTCCTCCACATGTCCTGGTATATTGGCCTGTCTCCTGCTATCTCTTGACACTGTGCTGGAAGACACAGTGAACCTTCTTGCCACAGTGTCCATTGATGTTCCATCCTGGATGAGCTGCAGTACCTGAGCAACTTCTATGGGTTGCAGACACCACTTCATGTTACCTCTAATCATGAGAACACTGGACAAATGCAAATTGACCAATGATCTGTGTCTACCACCTGCAGGACCATTCCTTTATTTAGGTTGTCTTGCTAATTGCCTCTCATTTCCACCTGTTGTCTACTTCATTTGTGCAACAGCAGGTGAAACTGATTAGTGTCACTTCCTGGACAGATTGATATCCCAGAAGTGTGACAGACTTTTAGTTACACGCAAATGCTTATGTGTTTCCTTTACTATGTTGAGCAGTGTATATATAGGTTTCTTGGAATCTTATTAAAATTAAGATTTTATATTCTGTCCACTTATATTTTAACCCACATGCAACAATTTTGATATAGTTCAATGTTTGGTCAGTGGACAAGTGGATTCATACTTCCACACTGACTCAGGTGGCAGTTTTCTTCCATGATGCTTTTCTCTACTTAGCAGCAGCAGTCTTCCTTTTTTTTTAATAATACCGCTTTGTATTTCCCATATGCTTAAATGAAATCTTCTCCCTCCAATCGGGAGAAATAACTAACTTTTTGTCAATGGTTGCCATGGTTAATCAAGTTTCCAGGGCTCCAGTGATGATGGCTTTTTGTTTAGGTTCCAACTCTGGCTAAAGATATCAGAGTTGATTGAACCAACTCAAAGCAGCTCTTCTCGAACCGAAAACTTAGAGTTGCTCAGCTCAGAGTAAGTAAACCCAGAGTTTATTTTCAGAGTTAGTTCTGACTCCTTTCTGGAACACACCCCTGGTCAAAAGAGACCCCCGGGATATTATTATTATTAGTAGTAGTAGTAGTAGTAGTATTGTTATTATTGTTATTATTATTAGTAGTAATAGTATTGTTATTATTACTAGGAAAACACAACTTCATTCTGCCTACACTACAATTGTTTGCATCACCAAATTTACAGCGAAGGTTAAATTTATTTTTCTCATTTTTAGTTTTTAAACCAGTAATTTGTGTCTTTTTTGTTATTCTTTGCTTTGTTTTTGTTTTTTTTTCTTCCAAAAAGCAGCTTAAACCTGAAAGCATCGGACTACAGAACCTGTCATTTGTATCTGTCCGTCTGAGACGATATCTTGCCAAGAGACTCAGCTATCTTTTTGCACAGAGTCGATATACGGCTTTGTCTTCATGTCATACAGTTTCAGGTTACATTTAAGGATGCAGCAGCTGACTGTGTTGAGTGACAGTGGTTTTCAAAGGTACTCCCGAGTCCATCTGGCTAAATTGATCATAGTGACTTAATGGTTTCTCATGTAGAGGTGGCTGAGGGCGCAAAAGTCAGCTTCTGTCCTTGGCCTATACACACTGAAACTTCCTCTGAATCTTCGCTAAACACCATAGATGTTGAAATACAAACGTTTTTTGCAATCTTGGACTGGGAAATATTTTTGAGAAATTGTTGTCCATTCTATAACCCATTCTATTTGCTGTATGTTGGGGCTGTGTAAACACACATCTACATGTTTGCAGTGTTTTGCTGCCACTTGGGGACAGCGTCAGAAATATACAGAACAATCTAAGTCTGCTTTTAATTGTATTGGTGCTGTTGTATGTGTATTAACTGCTGTGGAAAAAGAAAGAATATGAACTGGACAAAATCTGCTTTGTGACACAGTGAAACCAAGGTGTTCTATTAATGAACATGGATTTTGGAAAAAATTACTCCAGGGTAAATATTGTCACTGATTCTGAGTCTAATGTTTGTAAGTGGATTGAGAAAGTAGGGTTTTACCTTGAAATGTCAGGTTGTGCACTTCTATCCATTTGGTTTAACATCAGAAATATTCAGCTATCTCCCTCTTTGTGCAGTTGGTTATGATGGACATAACCAACCATGGACATCAGAGTTTTAAGTATACACATCAATGTATCTGACTGAAATAGGGAATGCACAATGGTGTACACCCTATTATTATTTTATTTTTTTGGGGGGGGGGGGGTTAAATGGCCTGTTTGTTTGCCTTTGCTATTTATCGCTTTTGGTGCTACATTCTATTTGTTATGAATTTGCTGATCCGTCCCAACACAGGCTAACTTAAAGTCAAAACACATTTGACCAACACAGTGTACTCATTAAAGGCTTGTATGAATTGGTGCCTTTTTACACCTTTATATATTATAACTTCATCAAGGTTTTTTATTTATTCATTTTTCCCCACTCTTAATTTATCCCAACCCCTACTTTTGAAATCTTTATGACTTTGGTGTAAATGGGTAGTTAACATACAGTATGTTGTCACAAAACCAGCTTCACTTCCTGTGTCTTCGTTTTCGTTCCTCAGATCATACAATAAAGTCTGTTCCCAGAGAGCTTGTAGAGATGATCCTGAAGACATGGAGTTGTGTCCATTACAGAACCTTATATGTTTTAATTTAGTGCTTCATGACCGCTCTAAGGCCACAACCATTTGTTGTTCCTTACATACAGAGATATTCGAATCCCCCAAATTCTTCAGAGAAATATACAAAGTCCTAAATTTTTATATTAAAGAAATTTGGTCAGAGTTTTTTTATAAGGTGATGACTCTGTCCCCAGCTTTACTTCAGAATGACTTGTTTTACATCTTCATATGTTTCTGACCCGTGTGTGTGTGTGTGTGTGTGTTTTTAGATGTTCTACCATTGATTCTTTTTTTTTTTCTCAGATGTCCCAGGACTTTGTTTTTTATCATTTGTATCATCTTTCAAACAGGCATATACCATTTTTGTTTTGTTTCAACATTTAATTTATTGTTTTCTACAATATCAGTAATGAAATATCACACTTAAATGATTTATCATTCGGTTTTCATTGTCATTTAATAAAACCTCCTAATTTATGTTAAAATATTTGGCTGTATCTAGCGAAAAAAGTGACTTGATTACACACCCGAGCCTACAAGTTGCTGAATACAGCATATGGGGTATGACATGGAGAATTATTGATTTGTGTTCACAGCTTATACTCAGTCCATCTTGTCATTATCTCCCTTTAAGCCGCTCTGTATACAAAGAAAGTTATCATCTAATCAGGAGAAACGGTGAATATACACTGGAGTGTAGCTGATCCATTTTCCCCTTAGTGGGCGAGAGAAACATTGAAAGGGGACTTTTGAAGGAGGCTGAGGCAGATGACAAGTAGAAGCAGATGTGTGTTTTTATGTATATAAGATGTCCAACAGAGAAACTATGCCAGTAACTGTGTGTGATTTTCAGGTTAGTATCCTTGTGTCTGTAAGTCAGCTTGTCGCAATGTTGTCTATACAGTACCACGTCTCAGCTTATACATCATCTGTCCATGAGTCCTTCTGTGTGTATGTGCTAACGTATGTGTCCCTCTTGTCTATTTGTCTGGCAGCGTGATAATGCCGAGCCCCGTGAGGCCGCTTGCCTCTCTGTTGTGGCTCCTTGTTCTTGGCCTACTTTGGGAGAGGTGAATTGAGGGCAACTCGAGTCTGTGGGTAAGGGGATTAGGTCCCCAAACACGCTCCTCTCCAGTTTGGGATTTTGCCCTGATGCCAGACACTTAAAGTCTGCTAGGGATTAAAATAAAGAGAGAAGTAAGAGCGGTGTGTATTGTGGTGTTTTCAGCAGCAAAAAAAGCAAGAGCAGGGGCAGGTGGTGGTTAATAAGTAAATAAGATACATGGCTGTGATATGATCCAATTCACCAATTCAACATTTGTTGACCTATTTGGCTGTGGCTCGTGCCATGATGTCGGTCAGCATATTTTCAAGAGATGAGACACAATAGTGGAGAAGCTGTTCTTTTAATTTTGTTTGTGTAGTGGATGATCTCAGCTTAAGTCAAAGGTTTAATTAGGAAATGGCCAAAAAAAAAAAAAGCTCAATATTGTTAGTTTCAAAATTTCCTGTTTAAGAAACAAAAGAATTTAATTGTGTTAACGATCATCCCAAGAGGAACTGTGAACCATCTGACATATGGATCACAAAGTGGCTGCATTTCCCACCAGGCAATGTTAAATCTTCCTGTTAAAAAAGGAAATCATCTGCATATGATATAATGTTATAAATGTTTACTTGAATGCTTTCATATCCACGATTCAGAAACACAACAGGTGCAATCAACAACACATGAAGTGAAGCCTCTAATCAACAGATATTTTATACCAAGAAAAAAAAAAGGCTTTACCTCTGAATTATTTATCAGATAAAACTGAGAAGACCATCAGGTTTAGGTATTAGGGATCCTGAACCTCTTATGTGGCTTTCAGGAGTCTTCCCGAGTCTGCCTTTTCCTTTGTCTTAATTGTCGGGGGGGGGCATCACCCCTCCACCATGCGTCTGGAGGCACCTCCTGGGTAAGAGGAGGCTGCTGCCCCATCATGCTCCTCCAAGAAAGTGGGTCATGAGTCTGAGACTGTGGGATTACCGACCTTCATGCAGGCGTGTGCCGGGCAGCCTCTTATCCGCAATGTTTAGTCCATCCCACCCACCCCCTCCCTTTGGTAGAAAAGAAAGGCAAAAAGAGAGAGAGAGAGAAAAAAACACATCATGAGAGCTACACAACATGGGCTACATAAACATCCCTAAGCTTGTTAGTTTAAGACAATTCTGAGCTGATGCCTAATGCAACAATGGTCATCACACAAAGAGAAAAACAAACAAAGTGATGCAGTGAGTGAAAACAGTCTTTGAATTCCTACTGAATCCAAACCAGCTCAACAATTACAACCAACAGCAACATGATAAATGCTATCTTTAAAAAAGCTGACCCCTGTAATATTAGTGGCATTCTGGGTTTCTGACATGCGCTGTGATTAATTAGCAAATAAATGACCAACAATAAATCCATTCATTTTGCAGTGAAATGATTAAAGCCATCATCTGAGGTCGCCGCTGCCTTGTATGGCCACTAATCAGTGTTACAATTTGCTTTTCACCAAGAGACAGCTAAATGAAAGGATAAATCAGTGACAGAAAGTTGAATCTTACAAGAGAGTGTGTGTGTGTGTGTGTGTGTGTGTGTGGGGGGGGGGGGGTTGGAGTTGGAGTTCAGTTTGAAAATGAAAAGGAGCAACATTGTTGGCGTTGTGTCTCGCTTCAGAGCAGTAAGCCCATCTCATTGTCTGAGTCCATGTCAGGGGGTTAGCTGACTGTCCTGGGGGGTTCATTAAAGGCAGAGAGGGTGGACATAGATTTCAATTAGAGGGTTAGAGGGGTCAATTAGAGTTCAATTATAACCATTGGCACATGTTGATATACATGACCTCCTTATAAATAAGAAAATATATCATTAGTTCTTTATAATACTTTATTTCCTTTCTTTTGTGCCAGAAAGAAGTGAAAGATATGGCTGCAAATAATGCATTTCCTTCATTTTTGTACCAGAATTTTTGTATTAACAAAGTGAAATGGCCCCAAAAGAGTTAAAGATGCAGGATGTTGAAAACATTATTGGTTTTGGGTTTGTTTTGGGTTTTTTCAGCTCTTTTATCTTCTATTCTTTCTTTTTTATACAATCTGTGCAGAGATCTCAAAATGCTGCAACACCGAATGTTCATGTTAAACATGGACAAAGTTTTCGAGTAATCTGGTCATATAGGTCAATTAGGTCAGCCAAAAGTTCATCTTCAGACAAGCAAGTCTCTGATTCTGTCAAATAATCCTCTGCTCTGGGCTAAAAAAGTCTGTAAAGCCAAACTGGAAGGGTTACAAAATGGTAACATATGCTCACATACAGCTGGTTATTTAAAAGGCAAATTTACTGTTATGTGTTTACCCAGAAGATTTCCTGCTGTTATCTTTGATGCATGAATGTTATCTCAAGATGAGTTGAAAGTTTATATTTAGGTCTATGTTTGAGTAATTTTTATGTTAGCTTGGTATTCAGGTTCACATTTATATCTTGACAATAACACTGATGTAGATTGTGGTGGTTAACATGTATTGTTTGGTTTGCTGTTAGTTAATCTGTCTGAATGTCATTATAGAAAGTTAAAAAGAAAGTTATGAGTAAATTATAAAGAAAATAACAAGTAGCATTTAAAGAAAAAAACATTAAAACATTAAATCATAAACTATTGAACTCTATATGAGCATTGCAATACCAAAGCTCTGATTTTGTACCTGCGAATTCCAGCCACATCGCTGCACTGAAATGCTGTAATAGGTTCAAAATGAAGCTACAGCTCTGATTTTAAAGAAAGAACTATTGAAATTGAATTAAATGAATTAAAATTGAATTAAGTGAAATTAAATAAAATGAAATATAGTTGAACCCAGAGTGAAAAATAAACATAGCTGGTTGATATTGGCATTGCTGTGGGTAAGTGTTTCAGTGTTGAAACAACATTGTAACAATGTAAGTTTATTTGTATAGCACATTTCATGGACAAGACAACTCAAAGTGCTTTACATAAAACATCAAAAGTATTACAGCAAAGGGCAAAGAAATATTAAAAGGAGAATTGCAACAAACTAAAAAAAATAAAAGAGAAGAAAAATAAAAGAATAAACAAAAAAGAAGAAATGAAACTGAATAGAAATGGGACAAGCTAAGATACAAGAAAATACATACAGTGAGGTAAACAGAGATCAATGAGAAATACATCCTCATCATCATCATCATCATCGTCATCATCATCACCATAATCACAATCATCATCAACACCATCTTCACCAGGGTCAATGTAAGACATTAGTCTAACTTAGAACTGAGTTCATATTAACCAATTCATTAAAAGTGATTGCGCATAAGGAAAGGAAACCTACAGATTGCATTAACTTTTTTCTTTGATTCGGTCCCTCATCCTGACCCTGCACTGGTGGTGGATGACAGTGGAAAGGGGGAAAAAACTCAATTTTTAACAGGAAGGGAACCAGTCATGAAGGGCAGCAATCTGCCTCATCTGGATAATAACTCAATTATCAACAGAAACAACTCAGGATACTGCATTCAATCATTCGGTCAATTTTCAAAAATGTATACTTTATAGTCCTAGGAGCTGCCACGAACTAATATAACATACACAAGGTAATAAAAATTCTACCAAGGCCTCCAAAGCTGATTCGGTTATACATTCAACCTTCTGATAAATGTAAAGCTGGGGGAACTGAATGCTGTATAAGATTCCCTACTTTCTCTTCTTGTTTGACAAAGGCATACCACCTACAAACAAGACAGACCTCACAACAGGTCAACATCTGTAATGACACTCTAGGTCAAGCCTGGGTTCTGCCTGACAGGTTTGAACCCTGACCTCTCAGGCATTATGGCTGCATCTGGGGTGGCTTATCATTGCTGTAAAAACTGATATTTCCCACCCTGGACAAAGACAGCGTAACCGGTCAGGACCCAGACGGTCCATCAGAACTGAATTGCGGCATCCCCCATACAAATGACCAACAGTTGTTGGCCTTTATTGTCTGTGCATGACACTAAGGACACATGTTGGGTGGTAAAAGTGTCAAAGCCTGACTGAGTGGCCATTGTACTGCTTTATACTAGTAGCAGTCCAGCTTTGTTCCCTGTGTTGTTCATCATTAGCATATCAATATTCAGAAGAGTTTGTCCTGGGCAGAGGTGGCAGGCTCTTTAGCATAGAGTAGGCCCTCATGCAGAAATAATGAAACTGCATTCAGCTCTTAAGGTCCAGCTGTTGAGTTTAACACATAACTGTTGAGGAGGTTATCTAAAAATTGAAGATAAATCTGAGTCACATTTTAGAACATTTGTCATTTTCTTCTTTTTTTCCCTTTCTTTGATTATCAAAAGATCATTTCAAAGATCCTGCAGTGCACTCAAAACACTTTTGACCTATTTCTCTTGTTCTCTTGGGTGAATAACAAAGGCCTAAATGGTGTCACCCTTTCCAGCCCACACCACCCGTCTCACAATACCTTCCGCCCCTCCTTTGACTCAAGCCAGCTGACCCCGGCGGACAGTTAGCCTTGTGTAGTATTGTGTGTGTATGTGTGTGTGTGTGTGTGTGTGTGTTTGTGTATGTTTGGAGGGCAAAGCCACCAGAGTATCGGTTAGTCCGTGGGGCAAGCGGAGAAGCGGTTGGGCAGTTTAGCCAGCTGCTGGGGATGCGAGCTTCGGCCGGCCTGGTCAGTGAAATCTTGCCAGATGGAGCCATTTCAAAACAATGAGAGTTGCTTGCTATAGTTGAAGAGTTGAAGCTGGTTACTCAGGCGACAGAAAAGGATGAAACTTTATCTAGTGTAAATGGTTGTTTGCTCTACCTTGAAATCTCCACCTTAATCGTATTAAAATGCTTGTTTCACTCAGACTGAAAGCATCAAAATAACAGGCTTCTGCTAATATATTGCAAATTAAGTGTTAAGTCACTAAGATTTTACATTGGATTTTACAGATTTTTATACACCATTTACAATAAAATTGTCTCTCTTTTTCTTTTTATCTATCCTTCATCCACATGTTATCACTCTTCATCTTTCTCTCCAAACAGCAACAGGCTGAGGTGTCTTGGGACTATACTCTGCTACTTAGGAGTAACCAAGCCTGGCTAATGAGGCGTGTGATTGGTCCCCTCCCTCCTGGACAAGGGCAGTCTTTGGAGGACATGATTGATAATGACAGGAGCACAATGGCTGCCTGGTGTCAGAGGGGTGGCATGGGTGCACAAGGACCCCCCGCAGTAACACTCAGTTGCATACGCAGTCACACACACAGCGTTTATGCATATACAGTACATATGCACAATTCAGGACACAAGGCCACTTGGGGACATGGAGAAGCATATGACAATGACACAATGACAAATATAAATGAAGCAAGATCATGAAACCCAACAGCCACTTTTTTTGAGAATGTAAAATCCAAAGTGTTCAAATAAGAAAATCTAAAATGTTCTTGAATTTTTCTGTTCTGCTTTAGAGAAAAAAGGCTGAGAAAAAAAAGAATTAGGATTGAGTCATGTTGTCTCTGTAACAGCCGTAAGATAATTTTTTATCATAAACTCAGTTTTGGATTGCTATCAAAAGTTTTTGAATTTGGCTAAACTTATTTTTATAACATTTTGTCTAGATTCAATCACTGCATGTATTGTTTTTGGGAAAATTTGATCTTCGAAAAGACTATTAGGGGTCATATTATTATGTCTTGTAGTTTTGTTACACCTGTGGGTGGGGGGGGAGTATATTTTTGTTCCAAATTACATAATCATAGCTTAAAATGCAAATGTTATCAAGTTGTTTTTTTGTTTTTTTTTTAATATACCACATTTGAGAGAATATTTGCATTTATAAGCAATTCCACTCCCTTTGAGATGAAAGTCTACTTGACGATCAATAGAGGCTTCATATGCAACACGCTGTCTGCTCTTTTGAAGTAACCCTCATCCACATGGCACTTGTGAGACTGCTGAACCAGCTCAACAAGGTCAAAAATCAACTTCTCCTAGGTGCAAAAGGCAGAGTGTTTATGGAGGGCCATTAATGGCTGATTGTAGTCGCTTTTTCAAGTAGGACCCAGGTGTGTAAATGCTTTACCAATTTTCTGTGATGATGCTCTGTAGGTTTTGCAGTGTACAAATAAATCAGGAGAAAAACCTTGGTAGGCGGGGCTCATCATGGTACTCATGCAAAAGAGTCAAGGATACCGTAAAACAACATGTTTGTATAAGAAAAGAGATTTGATAACTTAGCTATATTTCAAATTATTTCATATATGTCATATTCTGAAAGTACCCTTCACATTTCCTCAGAAAACAGAGTGCGTTTATGCTTGGTTATTATGCAACATCAAATTGATCAATAAATAAATAGTGGACAAGGCTTAATAATGACATTTTCAATTGCCTATTTGAGGTTTTACTCAGATATGACATAAGTCATTTTATACATTCTAATTATGTATGACAGCACACTACCAAGGACAGTGGAAACATATTTTCACAGTGGATGACAGGAAATGGAAAGCTGTCCTGTTGTTTGTTTGTCATAAGCTTCTTCAGCTGCCTTGGCTCTAGGAATCTTGTTAGCCAGCATGGAATTCCTTACAGATTTACAAACAGTTCTCCCTAAATCTGCATAGAAATTCGCGTGTATTCATTTATCAGGCATTGCTGGTTCTAAAAACACCGACTCCTTTCTGAATACAAGCATTCACTTGTAAATGTCAAAATGAGGTACGAGTGGCTGCAGAGAGGAAGTGAGTGTAGCTGTGGTTTAGTTAGAACGGGTAAAGTTTGTTCATTTCTTTGCAAGTTTGGGTCGCTAATTAGCCTTGGGGGGGGGGGGGGGGGGCAT
>JAOXYM010000020.1:10376317-10394723 GCA_028567055.1 Leptatherina wallacei | reverse complement strand
AATGACAGCACAGTAGTTTTAATTGGCTTACACCACTCGTGGGCTGGCGTGCTGGGCGAGTAAAATTGAATCAAAGCTGTAGGACTACGTCAGGATATGCGTTAGAGTCCTAATTGGCACAGTCTCAAATGAGTGAAACGTGGCACGCAGCCAAATGCGGTTATGGGTAAGCGTGTGTTTGTTTACCAAACCACCATGCATACATACATCACTTTAGCTATAAGTGTGATGTTGAAAAATAGCATTTTGTTCCTCTGTGAGCTTTTTATATATATTCTATTTTGTGCGTCTGATTTAGGCGTACAGGCTATTCACGGTAATTAGTGACATACCTTAAAAAAAAAGAAAAGAGAAAATATACCATCTCTGTGTTTTAAGTTCTAACAGTTACACTATACATGTATGTTCGCTCCATCTACTCCTATCATTAATATCTCATTTTAATCAAACAAAAGAAAGACGCGACGATGGAAACGCATGACAACAATGTCCAAGTGCCCCATTCTGCGCCTTGAAAGACAGACACGTGCAACATAACACATATAAGGAGTGAGAGGGGAGGGTGAGTGTCGGCTTGTGTGTGTGTTTTTGAGCCTGCTTAAAGATAGCCTCTAGGGATATCGGAGCAGCACACACCCCTACAGTCTGTTTAGAGAAACTCCCCTTTCAGCACTCTGGACAGAGGCAGCGCTGGCCGGGGGTTATTTTGGTTAAAGTAAAGTTGCAGGCTGCAGGCTCACAGTCGGATCAGCTGACGCCGCTAATGATCAGACACTTTCCCATTGCCACCCGCCCCTCATCCCGAGCTTATCAACTAGGCATCAAAGAGCAACTTGATGAATATTCAAAGCTCCCTAGCTCGGAGGCAGACGAAAGGATAAAGGTCGGCGGAAGTCCTTTTTTAAAAACCGTTTTTCTGAACTAAGCTGCCTTCGAACAGACCTCATTGCTCTCTCAAGAGGATACATCGCCAAGAAAGTGGTTTGAATCCACTATTTCTACCCAGTATATTTCTTCTTCTTCTTTGTAAATCACAGACGTTGTGCAGCATTTTCTTTTTTTTTTTGGAACATCAAAATGCTGCTTGAACACCCGGGGTCAAGCTGTCAAAACACCGGAAATTTCTCCCGGTACAGTTCAGGCCAAGGTAAGAAACACAATGTTATTATTTTCTCTGTGATGAAGCTGTGGACTATAAATTTAGATTGTAGGGAAGTGGATATCACATAATGCAAGAAGAATAGTTTTAATTGTCATCTTAGGGTCATTAAATGAGTCAAAGTGAAGTGGTTGTTAATGTAGCAAATCAGCATAGCGATACTGAATGATTTGTTTGACAAGCATGAAATGAGTGCTGTAAAATATTTAGATTAATTTAAAAAAAAAAACATCCCCAAGAAAATTTGCCAACCTCTAAAGTTAATTATAATTAGGTGAAATGTGCCTTATATGTAAAATAATGAAAGAGTAAAGAAAAACGACCAAGAATTTCTAAAAATCAGCAACTGGTGTCGGTGTAAACAGACTGTTTAGTAGCGCTTCTTTTGAGGGAGACGTTATGAATCTGTAATGAGTCTTCATTGTTGGAGAATCACACCAACAGATGTTATGCGCTTGCTGTCATTCCACACCGCCGCCTGTCACGGGAGTGCAGGGAGCGGATATGGACGCAGCACCGGTGTCCGCTGAGGCGGCGGCACCCTCTCTGAGCGGATGAGAGACAGACAGAAGCCGCTCCGTATCCCAGCCATCACTGCATGCTCAACAGGTGTCTCCTATCTGCCCTGACAGGTGGGACACCTGCAATGAAGATGGTGGCGACTGGGACGGATGCGTTCAATGTTTTAGCCAACAAAATTAGCTGAATTATTGATGTTTTGTTGACGTAGTATTCAGTAGTATTTAATAAGATGCACTGTACGTTTGCTGCTTTTAATTTCGCTTATAATAGACATTTCCGTGTTATTTAATACGTCAATGTCAGAAAGAAAGATAGGGGGAATTTCGAATGTGAACTAGACATGTACATTTTTATTATCTTGTATTATTATTATTATTATTATTATTATTATTATTATTATTATTATTATTATTATTATTATTGCGACTTTCCCTAACTGACTGACCATTACTCTGAAGGCCATTTTGTGGCTTTGTTGTCACATTACTGTCGGTCGACCCCCCTCAAAAGTGAGCGATCAATATGACATAAAAATTATTACAAAGCTGAAAAGTAAGAGGGGCACCCATGAACCCCACACCTTTTCTCCAAACACCTTTCATATACTTCTGAAATACAGGCAAATGGGACATTGATTTTAGATTCATCAGCGGTCCTGCCGGTTGTGGCACTACCAGTGATTTCCCTAAGCGCTCTTTTGAGCCAAAGATCAGTGTCAATAAAATTCATTGGGGTGCTGGTCCGATCAACATGTTATTGAACAGCCAATCTCTCCCCTAAATAAACACTTGTCTGTAAGCACTCAGCGCTCATGAAACGAGGACGGCGTGCGTGCGTGGCTGTGTGTATGCGCACCTGAGTATTTACTTGGATGGTGTATTTCTAAATCACTTATTTATAATATTACACAAAGGATACAATGTTTGATCTGTGTGATAGATGTATCAATTAGAGTCCATTAAATGCAAAAGACAAAAATAATAATGATAATTTATGAGCAATTGGGCATTTTTTCATTTACACGTGGCTCTTTTCTAAAATAATTTGTTTTCAAAATAAATTTCAAAGGCAAAACTTTTCAAGAAATATTTACATGGCTGTTTCGTCTTCATAGTGGACTACTAGTTTCTGTTTTCTTCTGATGCAGCTTTTAAAAACCCACGTGCGGAAACCCGTTTATTTTCCACACGTGGGTTATCACATATCCGTACAGTTGTTTACTGTTATAATAGTTGGAAAGCAATGCAGGTATTTTTTTATTTCCCATGCCTCTTTTAACCTTTGTCACAAAACGCTAAAAACAAGAATATATAGTCTTTATTTCTTGTTTATGGAACATCAGCTGAGCCGGAAAAAAAAAGAAATTGATCACATTGGTCACTGTTGGGAATATTGAAATGGAGAAGGAGCTGCTCTTTCTCCGGACGGCTCCATTTAAAGAGCCGAAGAGAAGTATGGCTTTATACATGTTTCTCTTTAGCAGATAAACTAAAGAGTGAAGGTGAAGAGAAGACACATTTTTCTTCCTGAAGAAATAACCAGTAGCATCACTTTAACGCTTTTCTCTGCACTTCAACTCTATTGGCTTCTCCCCTCACCTCCTACCGTATTCCTCTTCCGGGTAACGTACTCAGTAGGTGATGTTGATCTATCTCCCCTGTCGCCCGGGAAACGGAGAGGCGTAATCCTGTACAGACTTCAACAGGGAAAGCATAAAAGCAACTCCACTGCACCCTTGTGCGCTTGTGCTCCCTTTGGGACTCGTGCTACACAAATTTGACAACGCCAGATGAGTGTGTGTGAATGTCTGTGAGTGTGTGTGGATAGACACGAACAAGACAGGCTTGCGTTGATGTAAGCGTAAATCATGAGAAATGGATGGACATGGTGAGCGCAACTCTCCCAAAGAAGGACCAAATAACACGGAGATGCTCTTTGCTCTACTGTCGCACCGTGAGGAGTTGCGGAAAGGTAAACGGAAGACAAAATAGCAAATTACTTTTGTATTTCTACATTTCTGTTTGTGTTGCATAAGTTTGTATCGAAAAACATTGGTCTTGACATAGGCCCTTTAAGTGTGGCCTCCATGCAGCTTTTGCTATGGGACAAGCTGCAATCTGTTGTGTATTTATTGACAGGGTTTTGTGGGTACCTCGATTTTTAGTGCGTTATTATTTTAGAAATTTGTCATGTCCTCGTGGAACTTTGAATGCTGATTGGGACCGAGCGCACGTGTCATTTTTGTCTCATAAAATAACTTGTCGGCACTGGACGTCGATGCTTAAGTTTTAACCTTTGATCTCAGCAAATGATTGTTCAGATTTTGTTTATATAACGTGTATTATGGGTAAATCCATTTGAACTCATTTTGCACATTGTTTGAATTCTGAAATAGGGTTTGACGCATTTTCAATTACTCTACAGCACCAGACAAGTGAAATAAAGCTGTGTTTTTTTTATCAACATTTGATAAATAGTGTGCAGGAGTAATTATTGTAGTTATTGTTTGGCTATTGTAATCATACTTTTACCCTTATTTGGCCAAATTATAATGAGATAATTTTCATAAATCCTCCCCGCTCAAAACCAGATAACAATCATAGAACAAAATATAACCCACACAAAAACAAAACGGGATAAAGATATGTTTTTCATTTCAATGTTCTAAGTGGCCCCTGCAGGGTGAGATAATTGCTTGGACACCGTGTTGGTTTGTGTCGTGAGCCCACAGGCCGCAGCTTTCTAGTTTTACCGAGCGCACTGAATTAATGATGAGCTGGATACACCTGTTCTTGACGTGGCCACCACCGCACTTATGCAGGGCTTGTTGGTGATGCAAGACGAAATGGCTTGTCAATGTTTCATGAATCGTCCACAGCAGAACAATAGGAGTGCGATTCCTTGCACGGATGGAATATGAAGTGGTCTAGCTTCTTTTAATTAGTAATACACAGGCCGAATAACGTCTCACCTGCTATTTCAGACGTTCATTTTACCCCGCTTGTTTTGTTTAGTTTTTGTTTGTATTATTTAGAGGAGAATTTCTAAAGGGAAGCTGTATTCTTGATGGAACCTCATTGCTTTGAAGGAGCAGCTGCTAAAAAATATCAAAAGGAGTTTTGGCTTTATGCTTCTTGTATTTTTTTTTCCAGGACTTGGGTGAATTCAAGTTTTTCTGTGGAAACTTTGGAATGCATCTCTGTAAGGGCCCTGGTTGAAGGTTTTTAGACTGCATAATTGGTTTTATGCACAAAGCGTTTTCCACTATACGGGCTGAAGGAATATGAGAATATTTTTTTAAATTATAAGAACGATCTCATTTGCCCATGGAAAAGAATGCATTAATATTATTTCTAATTATCCTATTCTATAATAGACCACATGGTCTTTAATCAAACTAAGTGGTCACCAGTCGCTATTTAAGCCTGATCAATCGGTGGTTATGTGGCAAATTCTTAGCATTAAGTCTGATTTCGTACGTAAAAACCCACCTGAGGACTCTCCAAAATATAAAGCGTAAAACAGCGAAAAATGAGCTATATCGTAACCCCATTTCAAGCTCGTGGCTACCAGATAGCTGAGCCTGGTTAAATGATCAAATGCTTTTTACTTGATCACATGACAGAACAATACTACGAACAGCTGCAAATTAAAAACATACATTCGGAAGTAAGACTTGTCTTCTAATTTATAATCATGTTTTACTTCAATTATAGCAGATTTAGCCCAATAATCACCCAACTCGCAAGGCTACTCGCCTTACACGTATTTTTTAAATAGTTTACAACGTAGGGAAAAAATAATTGTAAACGCACAAACAATTAAAGGAGGAAAAGGCAACGACACAAAGGAGTTGCAAAAATAAATAGATAAATAAAATAAGATAAGATAAAAATAATAGACGTTTATCCACGTGGTCGTGGTTCTGCGTCTCCACACTGTTGGTTCCCAGATAATGTCCTTACTGGAACTGCATAGTTAAACAGCTGCGTCCACTGAGATGATTGTTTTAGCTTTGGAAGCTGTAGCTTATGAGCAGCAGGATCACTTGTCATTTTGCGCTCAAGTCGTTTGACTTACTGAAATCACGTAAATCCTTTTTTTTTTCTCTTGCAGAAATCCCTGTATGCGCAGGCTGCAATCAACACATCGTAGACCGCTTTATCCTCAAAGTGCTGGATCGCCACTGGCACAGCAAGTGCCTAAAATGCAGCGACTGTCAGGCACAACTTGCAGAGAAATGCTTCAGCAGGGGCGACAGCGTGTACTGCAAAGACGATTTCTTCAAGTGAGTGGTCTACAGATAACAAACCAATCGTACAATGCAAGCGTCCCCTTATCAATATCATATTGTGTATTGATGGAAACTCTGCAATATCCCCGAAGGAGATTCGGGACCAAATGTGCAGCTTGTCAGCAGGGGATACCGCCTACGCAGGTGGTGAGGAGAGCGCAGGACTTCGTGTACCACCTGCATTGTTTTGCCTGCATCGTTTGCAAGAGGCAGCTGGCCACAGGTGACGAGTACTATCTGATGGAGGACAGCAGGCTGGTCTGCAAGGCCGACTATGAGACAGCCAAACAAAGAGGTAAGCTGCTCTCAGAATTTCCATCCATGGCCTGAAAATGATCACTAAAGCAAGAGCAGAAACATTTTGTAAACAATGTAAAATTACATAATAGGATATTTTGTTTTCATATGGAGGCTTATTGCTCCTTAACCGTCTACCTGGAATTGTGCGTTTGACGTGACAGTGAGGTCATCCATAAACTCTGACCCACCCGCGTTAATTGCATCGTTGCCTGCAACCCAATCGATACTAAACTGCGCGAAGTGCAGGCCAGGAGGCTTACACTTGCACTCTGCACTTGAGGGGATCAGCTTTCAATAACTCTTAATACGGTGACGGAGATCGTATGGGGGTCATGTGTGAGAAAAGATGCTCAGTGACTCCTTTGGGTGCACATACGTAAAAGAACAATAAATATACGTCCCTGTGTGTTTCTATCATTCATAGAAAATATCTATTAATTGTGTTCCTATGATAGTCGATTGTTTGTTTATTATTAAATGAATATTTGATGGAAAAATCAGTCAGTTCCTGGTCATAAACTGTAGCCTAAAACTAAAGTCTGGACACGAAAAATATTTTTTTATAAATTAAAAAGAAAAAAAAGAATTATTTTTATGAATTATCATTCATCAGGAGCTGAGTAAATAAGAGGTAATGATGGCTTTAACTTAACACTTTAAATAACTGAAAGTGCACCAGCAAAGAAGTGCTTAATAAAAGCCAAATAAATCAGTTTATTCCTGAGATAAAATTTTGTTGTTTTTGTTTGTTTGTTTTTCTGCCTGTAATCAAGTGTTATTTGTTCATGAGGAGTTACACATATTTGAATCACACTACAGGCTCTAAGAGGTTATAGTCATTATCCTAAGCTCTATGAAACCCTGCTAGGTTGTTTCTGGACCTTCACTGTTATGTTGGGGCATATATCACACAGCCTTTCGGAAATGTAAAGGAAATTCATACAAATTTATCCTATTCCTTCATAATATTTATGTATATAGCTTATAGACTTTTCAAAATGGTAAAAAGGAACTTGCTCCCTGCATACCCAATTAAAAATCAGTGGTCCACCTTACGTCGATTACTGAAAATCCCAGCAGGCTCGTTCCTGATGTGGCAGACTGCTCATGGTCAAGTTTTATCTCCCCATCTGTTTGTTGTGAATTTACTGTGCTGATTTATGCAGCAAGTTAACACAAGTTTTATCTAAAAACACACACGTTTATTTTACTAATGACAGGGTGCAATTACTCGGGCAGCATCCATTTGGATGATGGCTTTTTATTTTGCTGTGCTGGCGAACAGATGTGCAGACATGATGCAATTATGCAAGCAGTGCCAGATTAGGGTTTATAGGTTGAGGAGAATTTATTAATTTATGTAAAATTAAAAAGTTGTATATTATACGAGTACTGTGTCCTTAGTTGCTGGAGTGAATATGTGTTTTTTCTTCAATATTTTCATATTGCTGGCCCAGGATGTGTCAGTGATGACAGCATGAAGTTTAAACAATGCAATGGAAAATATCAGTATCATATTCTAATTGTAATCAGTCTGTAATTTGTTTTGTTTTGTGTTCTTTGATTTCAATATTCAATTTACATCCATTTATCAACCCCAGACCTGAATTTATTTATTAAGAAAATCTTCCTCTAGGTTAAATATAACCAGATAGGGGTCTGCCAAGTGTTATCTGAGATATTTTCTTGTGTCTTTTTTTCAGAGGCAGATTCAACTGCTAAAAGGCCACGAACAACTATCACTGCTAAACAACTGGAAACACTGAAAAATGCTTACAATAACTCTCCAAAACCAGCCCGCCACGTCCGAGAGCAGCTATCTTCTGAGACAGGCCTGGATATGCGAGTTGTGCAGGTAAAGTATATTATTATCCATTATGGTCTATTCCATTAGTGTCCTGACTTCATTATCAAGGGACAATTGTGGCTGATCTGGCACAAGCGTACTGTATGAACAAGTGTGTGTGTGTGTTGGGAGGGGATTTACGGCTAGATGGAGTAAAATGAAGTCCACATGAAAGTCAGCATGGTTTAAGTGCAGGCTCGTTAACAATGCTAAAAGGGCCCCCGCATATTGTCTGCTGCTGAAGAGCCTCTCGCTGGTTGCTAACTGTTGGTCATATATATTGTTTTATTTGCAAGGACAAAAGTAGAGACAGAAGCCACTAAAATGCTCCTCATTATTCATTGGAAGGGAAGAGGTGAAGAGGGTTCACTCAGGGTGGAATATCATTAAAAAGAATGTAAAGCTGCAGGATTTCTGGGTGACTGACTGAACTGTATTCATTTTCTGTGCAAAGATTAAAAGACCACACAACAAATTTAGACCACATACTGTAAGCAAACTGCATGCAATGTCCAAGAAAAAACATTTGATCAAAAGCCAATATAGAAAATTTAGATTTTATTGGCATGCTAACCCGTCCACTCCATTGGATGAGCACAACTTATAGTGAAGTTAATTAAATGTGTGATAAATCTGATTGAGAGGAAGCTGGTTGCAGCATTACTGCCCAGTGTCACTGCTCCATTCTCCATCTTGGACACTCGAAGGTGTGAAGTGCGAAGGTGTTTGTTTAAATGCTTTAAAACCCAATATGCACATCAAGGAAAGAGCATGTATGAAACTATAACTTGTGTTTGAAAATCTTTGAAACTAAATAACATTTGCTGTTGATCCTCTATAGACTGGGAGATAGCAAGTTAATACATGTGTCATTTTCACTTGATTCTAATGGTTTTTGTATCCTCAAATTAGAAACAATCAAATCGCTTTAATAGCATGATATTAAGTAAAAGCATTTCTGTTGAGTCATCATAAGATTTGCCAAACAAAAGATCTCATTTGTTTCACCCTCCAGGTTTGGTTTCAGAACAGGCGAGCTAAAGAGAAACGGCTGAAGAAAGACGCAGGGCGGCAGCGATGGGGGCAGTACTTTCGCAATATGAAGAGGTCGCGAGGAAGCTCCAAATCTGACAAAGACAGTATCCAGGAAGAGGGTATAGACAGTGATGCCGAAGTGTCTTTTACAGGTAAATACAAACAGAAGGTGCCAAAATGCTGTTTGGCATTTAACAGTAGCAAAAGAATAGGTGTTACTAAAGATTAAGATGGCTGCATTTAAATGTATTTAGTACTGATTTACATTGTTCACTTGTTCTCTTCTTGCTGTAAACTGCAGTTTGTGTCTTTTTAAAGTGGAAAAAACAACTAATACTCTTATTTACAGCTGCTCACCATGTGTCAGTGCTGCAACTTTTATATGCTGGCTTATTATCATGACTTTATAGAGCATCTAATAGAGTGTTAATTATTGTTATTAATTATACATTTCAGGCTAAAATAAATCAGTTCAAAGTTTTCTGAAATCCAGAGGAAGTGAATTACAGCCAAAATTAATTTTCAGAATCAGAAACTTGCTTAAAATAAAAACAAAGACGTTAAAGGAATTTGAAATAATATGGCTTTTCAAAAAGGAATTTTTGTCTCCCTGATATAAAAGCATCATCCTTGTCTAACTATGTCAGTATTAGCATAAATGGCCAATAGTCTGATGGCACAGGTCAAATGTTTAGGAAATCTGTGTACATCTGTATCCTTTTTTAATATAACCAAGTGGTTATTTATAGTTACACTTCCTTTTTAATAAATTTACTAGTTTTCTTGACACAAATATTTTGTGTAAATAAATCTTAAGATATATAAATGACAATTAATCACTTAAAATATGTGCAAGTTTGCATAAATGTTCAGTCCAGAGCAGAGATCTGAGAGCCAGGTTAAAAACTCTTATTATTTTGTTGACATATCTGATGTCACAGCCAGACATTGTTTAATAAAAGGAAACTGTGCAATATCTATTTTCATGTTTCAGAAGATAGTGTCAAGACCAGAAAAAAATAGCCATGTCCTAAGGAGACAGGCAGAAAAAAATGACAGGCTGTTAATCAGATGTTTTCACAAATGAGCCTTGAAAGATAGAAAATGTTTAAACCCCTACAAAAATGTGAAATCACTGTCTTGATTTAGTCAGTTAATAGTGACTAAATCACTAATTAATCTACATCACCATCAACATTTCTCTGCTGAGAGCTTATTTCAACACATTTTATTGTCGCAGCCTGAGTTTAAATTTACAAATGAGCCATAATTGAATACATTTACACTTTTTTGCAATAAGGTTTCATACAAAATAATCATATAAATGTATGTTTTATTTTATTTCCATCAGCTAGAAAAAATATATAAGCAGTGTTTACCTAATATTAAGCAACAATGGTTTTGTCTGTAATGTTTGACTTATAAATCTTTATGAATGTCCTGTTTTCTGTCTTCATATTCAAAGTATTTTATCTGCATTATTTACATACTACATTGTTATATCTCAATGTGATTTATTCAAATCAAAAGTTGTTCAAAGGTCCAATGAAACCAGAGACTTGCAAAGTGATTCAGCACATATCTAGTGAATTACATTAACGAGGAACCACTACAGGTGTTAGGTGTTAGGTGTTAACTGAACAGAAACATACACATTCACATCTATTTGTGTCTTTGACTCCATTCTTATTCATCTAGATTTACTTTGCCCTGTGAGTGAAGCCATTGATTTTATTGACTCCATTAAGATTAATCAGTTAATGAATTAAGTACTCTTGTGGCAGCTGCTGTGGAGAAATATATAAAAAGTTGATCTAAGTCATCATGGAATATTGCTCTTCTATAAGTCCAGGCAAACTAACAAATACCACTTTATCTTTTCATTTTGTTTGCACAGATGAACCACCAATGTCAGAGCTTGGTCATACTAACGGTATTTACAGCAGCCTGAGTGAATCCTCTCCAGCCATGGGGGGCCGTCAAGTGGGTAACAACCACAGCTCCTTCCCCCTAGAACATGGCGTTCTCCCATCTCAAGATCAGTTCCACGACATCCGCTCCAACAGCCCCTACGGCCTTCCCCAGTCGCCTGGGTCACTTCAAGCACTACCTAGACACCAGCCTCTCATCTCCAGCCTCGTCTACCCTGATTCTGGCCTTTCTATCATGACCCAGGGAAGTGGACCTGGGATCAACCCCGCTGTAAGGGTTTCCATGGGAGCAGCCAACGGCCCCAGCTCGGACCTCTCCACTGGCAGCAGCGGTGGATACCCAGATTTTCCTGCTAGTCCTGCATCCTGGTTAGACGAGGTGGATCACGGGCAGTTTTGATTGGTACATAAGAAACTCAAATCTTTTGCTCTCTTTTTTTTCTGTGTCCTCTGTTGGACTTAAGAAGTGGAAAATAGTCACACAGGATGATGTGATTGTCTAAAACTTTTGACTGTTGTCAAAATCAGACTGAGATATTTTCAATATCGGTGGTCTAAATGGAAACAAGAAAGAAAAGGTCCATCATTTAATGCACTTGGCCAACACATTTATTTTTTCCGTTGTGAAGCTTCCTTAAAAAAAAACAAGTAATTTGTCAAGAAGAACCCATTTCCTGATACCACTGTATAAGCTGTTTTAGAACAACTCGGAGACCACAGAAAGAAACTCAAAACATTTAGACATTCAGTATTTGGATTTTCAAAAACTCAGCTCTCATCCCACTGCTCTTTGTTAACCTCAGTGTGTTCAGGTGAAGAATCCAGTTCAACATTCAGAGTCTTTAAATGTCTGGTTGTTGCCAAATATCTATATATGAATATATAATGGTTTATCAATGTGGAGACTTTATTTTTATATAAACCCCTTCTTGGACGTGAATAATAACCCAGGCATGAGGACTTTGTACATTCTTGAACAGGGATTTAGGCAAAAACGTAGATGTTGTCTTAAATGGTACCTAGGGGTCCAATTACTTCTATGCATTTGTGTGTTCTCAGATGTAACTTGTTCGTTTTGTTCTACTGGAAACCACCCCAAGGAAGAACTGTAGCACCTCGGGGATCTGATGTATATGTTTGTTTATGTGGAAAATGTTTTATGTATTATTTATTCCCTCTGGTAATGATTATGATTCATAATTAAATGGCAGGACTTTAATAAATTTGTCACCCAATTCAAGATTAAGATTGATCTGTTTCTTTTTTTTGTTTGTTTGGTTTGTTTTTGTTTTTTTTTGTTTTTTGTATGGTCTGCAAAACTATACATTAGAGTTATGAATGTCCTCAAAAATAATTGCAGATACATTCACAGATATTTCAGTAAGTCTTGAAAAAACTATTATCAAAGCTTGGAAACTGCAGCCAATTAGCAAGATCGTCATTGTTTTACCTCTTGTATCTTGCATGCAGCAGGCATGCTATATATATATTTTTATCTTGCATATCTACAGCACATCACAATGAAACCAGAGCAAGTCTGCACTTCTGCCTCTGTCTGCAAATTGAGTGTCTGGCTAACTACCAACACTGTATCAGGGGTTCAACAGCTCTTTAGTAGAGAAATTTGATGCAGTCAACTCATCAATTCAGGGATTACTGAGTCTTGTTTGCCCAAATGCCCCTATGGGAAAGGAATCTCCAATCTATTATCCAAGAAGGGATCGAGTGCCCCTTGTGAATTTCCTCATTTGTTTAGTTATTCAAAGTCAGGTTCAATTAGATAGATTAAGCAGTGAAAATGTGTGTTGGTCTGTGAGTGTGTGTGTGTGTGTGTGTGCACGTTTGTAAGTGCATGCTAGTAAATGTGTGCACACTTGTATGCTTATGTATTTTCTTCTTCAACAGTTTGTGATAAGCATACATGGATGGATGTGGAATGTATTTATTTATTTATTTATGAACGTTGCTTCTCATAATCTTTTTGTCCTCAGTTTTTAAAGCCAATTCAATGACAGCTATACTGTGACTGAGATATTTAATTAAGAATGGTACAAAGACATACTATATCAAATGCTGAAACCTATTATTGGCTCATTTTCAATTTGATGGCAGCAATAGATATGAAAAAAAACTTAGATAGGGGTGGCTTCCTGGTATAAGGGAATTTCAAATAATGTGAATATTTTCAGAGACAAATGCAAATCAAAGACTTTCAAATAAGATACCAATGGTAACTAAGAAAAACTCAATAAATACATGACTACATACACACATAAAACCTACATAATATTGGCCAAAGGAAATTGAACATAACTATATGGTTCTCTTCACTAAGTGTTATTGAAACATTAACAATGGAAGTTTCTTAACATGTCCTGTATCTGCATGGATATGCGTCCAAGTACTTCTCTCTTTGCAGACATCCTTTTAGAAAAGTCATGAAGCTGTTGAAAGGTTTTCAACATGATTTCAGTCAGACCTAATTGCTGGCGAAATTAGATCGGCCAATTTTTTCATGTCCTGCCATGCATTTGTGCCTTTAGTTTTTTTTCTGCTGAAAGACAAAAGACCATCACCTTCTCTGACAGTGGGTTACTCACCTTGCATAGTAATGTTCAGATTTTTTCACTTCTTTAAAACAATCAATACCTCTAGCAGAAAGCACTGCATGACAGACCCTCCACCATGTTTCACTTCAGGAAGAACATTCTTGTCATCATCTTCTTCGTCTCCGTTTTACAATCATTTTTCTTTTTTGTTTATGTAGCTATTTTAATCTTCATATAACATGTTATCTGCGGTGGGGGTTTTTTTTCCCACAATCTGCACCAACCTTTCCCAACTTTTCTCACTGAGGGCACATTCACACTGGCACTGTCTGGTCCACTTTAAACAAATTCTGGTCCACTTATACATATAGTCTGATTCATTTGGAGCAGCATGAGGTGTCCAACTCTGGTCCACTTGAAGACTGGCGGTCTCACTTCACTTGCAAGTGAACCCTGGTGCAGTTCTCTTACAGTGAGGACCGAAAGAAGGAACCAAAGTAAGAGTGATTTAGTGCAAATACACCCTTACTATTTCATCTTATTTTATCTTAGTTTAGTTTAGTTTAGTTTAGTTTAGTAAACTCAAAATGAACTGGAAATGTTTTCAGTTGGTTCGTGCAAGCCAGTCCAGCTCTTGGACTTTTCCACTATGAAGCAACACTGTTGTAATAGAAGCAGTTTAAAGTTTTCTTGCTGAAATAGGAAAGGCCTTGCCTGTGTGGATGAGAGCATATGTTGCTCTCTAAAACCTGTATATGCCTTTTATCACTAATGGTGCCTTTGCAAGTGTGCAAGTCGGCAGTTTCATAGACTCTAAACCTCCACACTGTCACAGATGGAGGCTTTTGAGCTCAGTTTTGATAACAAGCTGGATAGATACTCTCCTCTTTGGTTTGGAAGGCACAGAATTTGAAAAAAATACTTGGCTATTTTGATGGCGTTTCTGGATCATGTTCATATGACTTCTTTGCAAGCTTTAACCTGCATTTGTTGTTGCATGGCTAACTATGTTCATTGACAATGACTTGAAAAAATTGCCTGTTTAATGCAGCACTAACTAAGGGCCTGACGATTACTTGGCCTCCAATGTTGATCTTTTGGGGTGTGTACCTTGAACAGATTTGATAATATTATGTGCTGTAGACGATAGAACATTTAAAGTCTTTGAAATTTTACGTAGGAAACATTTAACAGCTTTCAGGAAGGGAAGAATACAACATATATATTAGCATTGTATTTATGCAAAATGAGACAACTATAAACCAAACCAGTTATGCTCTTGGAATACATTTAGTCATTTCTTGAGAATTTAAAGTAAATAGTGTTTCATTTTTGTTGGGTTTTTAAATATTTGCTTATACGTCTGTGTTTGTTGTCCATCTGTAAAATGCATACTGGCATGCATAATGGCAGCGGCTGGCTGTCCTCATACCCTGTGTTATCAAGTGCAACTTCCATGCTCTCCCACCATTACAGGCTGCCTACTCTGCTCCTCAGGTTCCCACAACAAGAAAAGAAACACCGGACCGGACATTCAGCTGAGCCCTTCCATCTGACTGGCAGGTATCATTGTTTCCTCACAAAAGCAACAGGTGTGTAACCTGACCCAAAGAATGTTTGGTAAAGACAGTAAAGGGGTGAGAGTGAAGTGTCAAAAGCTACACCAATTTCCTACAACATCCCCATTGGTCAATTTAGAGGTTGTTTGTATTTGGGGTAAGAATTAATAGGGTAAGATTATTTCTACATACAGGAAGCACTTTCCCTCAAAAGCTAAGTGAATAAAAGTGTTTTTGTTTAAGCCAGACAGTCTTAAACAAACACTTACACATCAAGAGATTTCTATTGCTAATTATGGTTAGATTATTTCTCCGTGAATTATATTTTCTATCTGTTATAAATCTGTTACAAGTCTGTTGTTTCCTTCATATTCCTGCATAGCTTTTGTAAGGCACTGCCACAGAGCAGGTATGAGATTTCTCTGTCTGTGTGACAAACTCTTCTTAACAAATAACTGGGATTATCCCACACCACTCTTTCAAATTGATTTGGAAATCCACTATTTTCTGAGGAAAGAATTAGACTAAGATGGGTATGCAATTTGTTAGATGAGCTGAATACAACTAGGTGACTAACAGCACTACAATGAGTAAGTAAAGTGGTGGGAAAATGATGTGTGAAAAAGGAAAGAAAATAAGAGAAAAGTAATGTAACACAATATGTACAAAGATAATCCATTGTTAGTTCACATGGAGGGAACAAGGAAAGAGTGATTACCTGAGACAGAAAAGAAGAAATTAAATTGAAATGTGTTTTCTAAATCAAAAGTAAAAAAGTGGCCAAGATTGATGACTTGAGATTTCTCAAACAAGTGTAGTACTATTTGAAAAACAAGAGGTGGAAGGTTTGACATATGCAGCCTATTGTTGATTATTGATTTGCAGTTTTGTGATTTCAGCTGTATTCTAATAAGGCTCTAGGATGCTTGTGCTTTGATTGTAAGAGATCAAAATCTTGGCAGAAATTAAGAATTTTTTGTCTTTTTCTATTTAGTTGTAAAACACAAATATATATAAAATCAGTAAATAAAGTCTGTTATTTCTATTTAGTTTTATGATGAATCTCAGATAAGAGCCTGAAGCCACTCAAATTTCTTTCTATTTAAGCTATTGACAGGAGTCATTTGGATTTATCTTTTGTTTGGTACATACAATAAGTGTAAAATGACTGTTTTCTTATTGTTGAACACTGAATGTTGTAGTCTCTGGCTTGGACATGAAGATGTTAACCCCAGTTCACAAATTGCATTACATGGTAAGCTATCAATTTCCTGCTCTATAGCCTCACGTGGTTTTAGATGGGTAAACCATTTTCTGATCCAATTATTAGAATGCAAGTTTAGACATTAAAAATGACTCCACAAATAATATTCTCATTCTCTAATACTGATAGTTGAAAAAAAAACGAAAATAAAAGATAAAATAAAATCTGCTCAGCTAAAATAGCATCATATGGAAATGTCATTATAAACTCTTTTTTTCTAACAGAATTGTATTTTGATTTTTCTGTTACATTGAATTCTAAAAACTACATTTTTAGTTTTCTGCTTTACTTCCCCTAAATATCAACAATCATGTCAAACACTTGTCAAGATTTTTTGTTCATTTTCATTTTTGTGTATAATTTTATCACCATTCATTTGGCTCTCTCTTTGGTCTTTGGTCTTTGGTCTCTTTAATATGTCAAAACATGAGAACATTGAGTCTGGCTTGTAAAATAACTTGAATGTGAACTGCTATCATTTAAAATCTAAAACGGTTGAGTGTGTAATTTTGTGTTATATTTCATGGTGCATTCAAAACCTCTATTTTGATTATTCCAACCAGATTGCAACTGCATGCATTGAGAAGGTATTTCAAAAGTTAATCTGTTTAAAAGTATTCTTTAACAGAAACTTATTTATGACAGATGATTCTGAAGTCAAATCAAAATATAGTCTTCACAAATTTGCCAGTGGTAACACTTCCTGAGATTGTTGAAGTTGCCCATTGGCTACTGTTAAACTGTTGATTTTAACCGTCCTCTCTGTAAAGGACTCTAAGCCTGGCAGGATGCCTGTTGTCTCTCATATGTAAGGTTCACACACACACACACACACACACACACACGCCCTCCAGCGTCATGTCAGATGGTGCTGAGTAAATCAGGTCTGACAATAACACCTCCCTTGGGTCCTACACATCACAACTACAATTCAGACCTAATGGAGCAGCAACGGAGGGTAGGCCGTTCGGTGTGTGTCTGTGTCTGTGTGTGTGCATGAGCGTCACTGTGTGCAAATGTATGCATGGAAGAAGTGGTGGGCTCTTTTTCATTTTGGGACCCCTGGAGGGGAAAGATGAGGGGATGAGGCGATGAGAGGAGGAAGGGGAAGAAGCTGATATCAATCAATTAAGTCAATGTGTTAAGTGAATAACATCCTACAGGACACAAGACTTTTGGAGACAGGAATAGGAGAGTTAAAGAATAAACAAACAAACACCAGTTACAAAGCTAAAGATAGATGTGGGTCATTATTTTTAAAGATAAAGGTTAAATAGTTGGATTTCTTTCTTTGTCAGGGAGAAAGTTAATTTTGTATATAAATTGGTATTGACAAATGTAAACCATAACAATATTTTATTCAAATTTTAACTGTATGACTGGAGAAAATAGAAAAAGATCATCTTGACGGAAATGACTTCATGATGATGTACACACACGGAAGCGAACAAACTGCAAACACAGCACTGACTAACATAAGACTTTTGTTTATGTTGCAGATTAACGGCATCTACAGCAGCATTAGAGTAATCTAACTAATCAACATGGTCATTAGCGTGTGTTTTCACTGACAACTTTAATCAAATCCATCACAGCTCCACCTTGCCATTACTCGCAGCAAGCTGCATAATTATTTCTTCATTTCATTCTTAGACAGGAATGCAATATCTAGTAATCATTCAGGAGCATTCATATTAGAAATGTATTGGCTAATGTATCACTCAGCTCTTCCTCTCTCTGCTGGCATTTGGATGTTTGTCATTTTTAATGAAATCATCCAAGCACTCTATACAGGCATTAACCTGGGAGAGTGTGGATGAGATACATACACCACCTTAACTAATATATCACCAGCCACCAATAACAGCTGTGCATAGATAGATAGATAGATAGATAGATAGATAGATAGATAGATAGATAGATAGATAGATAGATAGATAGATAGAT
>JAOXYM010000020.1:10362316-10374688 GCA_028567055.1 Leptatherina wallacei | reverse complement strand
TTGCTGGGATAGGCTCCAGCCCACCCGCGACCCTGCATGGATTAAGCGGTACAGAAAATGGATGGATGGATGGACATGACAATATGTTCAGACATTCAGACATGCAGTTACAAGCAAGAAACTGTTTTACTCGACATAAAAACTAAAAGCAAAGGGAAACAAGTGGACAGTTCTGGTCACATGAAGGCAGAGTACTGTTCACTTCAAAGCCAAATTATGAAGAAGTTCCTTGAAACAAGTATGAAGCCAAAGATCAGCCAGACTAAGATTCTTTTATAAAAAGAAAAACTATTGATGTTTAGAAGAGAATGGGTTTTACTAAACAGCACATAAATATCACATGTCCAACATTGCATTGAAACTCACTTATATTACTGTTTTTTGAAGAAATTTGTCAGTTCTTGTCCTCTAAATCCCCAGCCACTTGAGGAAGATGGCCACCCTTTCTGAGTCTGGTTCTGTTGGAGGTTTCCTCATTTTAAAAGGGAGTTTTTCCTCTCCTCTAGCACCCCCCAGCTGATTCATGCTCAGAAAGAGGAGGGCCTGAATCAAAAAGAAAATTCACTGTGATCTGTTGGTTTCAAAGGCAACTTTTCATGAAATGGTTTACAATTAGATGAAGTAAGAAGGATCATAATTTGATTTGGTTGGATTAGATCTGAATTACAGTGAACTGGATTATAATTGGATTGGTTTGAACCATATCTCTAATAGCAGCTTGAGGAGACTTTGTGAACTGGTACAAATGAAACTGAACTGAGCTGAATTTATGCACCTGGAATATCCTGTGCATTCAAGTATGTTGCACCAGAAAAATGGCTGCTCTCTTAAATTGTCTGGTGATTAAATTATGCCATCTGTAAAAATGGCCATTGTTTTCAAAGTGGGTATGATTATGCACCGTGTTTTTATAGCACTATATTCTGGGACTGTTTCTGTGGCAAAACACATTTCTGACTTTGACATCAAGAAACTTGTCAGGAAAAAAATGTGGTCAGTGGTGGTGGCCGTAGTTCAAGAAATTGAATGGTTACCCCTTAATCAGAATAGTTTCAGTCCCAATTCTAATTAAAGCAAGAGACTGATACCTTGGGAAATTACATTCATCCTAAGTTCTTCACTTACTGGCATCCTGTCCAGGGTGTTCATAATAAATCTTTCTCTCTATTTTTTCTTATTTTTACTCAATTTTATTTTATTAGGAAATATTAAAGGATTAAAAATATAAATCCACATAACATAAAAAAAAATCTAAAGAGCATTGAGAGTGTGTCAGGGAAATGTATTAATGCAAGGATACATATTTATGTTAAGGTTACGTTTCATCTGAGAGTAGTCCCAGACAGATAGCACTCATACCCTGTGCTTTTGAAGATCCCAATTGGAATCCAGCCAAAGGTTAATTTAGGGTAGGCTGTCCAATTCCAGCTAGTTTTACTGAGTTTAAACTAATTCAAACTGTTTTATTGCATGCACTGTCCACTGGCTCAACACCTGCAGGGATTGGGCCAAGGCCTTGAGCAGAGTAAAAAACATTCTTGGAGAAAAAATGAGTGGTAAACAACTTGTGCAGACTGTTGTACTCTGTTGGACCTGTTTTCCTGCTGCAGCATAATAAATTACATAAAAGACAACTGGAGCTTTGTTAATTTACTTATTTTTATATTTATTTGGGAAGAAAAGAAAGTGCATTACAAAATAAAATTTAAAAAATCCTGAAATATTTGTTACATGTCAACAATTTCAGCGTGATAATTTGAATTAATCGAGTCATGTTCTGATCATCTTTTGTATATGCAATCAGTTCAATTCAGCTTTGTTTGTATACTGCCAATTAAGATCCAGTAAAAAAAAATCTATTACATGATTCACATTAGTGCAGTTTATAATAACTGTGTTCATATAAGACAATTCAGACTTCCCAACATTTTTTTTCTTACTATCATTTGTTTGTAAAATAATGATAATGATAATAATAATAGTAATTTGTTCAACTCATTCCAATATTTTGTTTTAGTGTAATCGTCACTCTCGTGCTAACCCCTGTTAATGCTGCATCTGGTGGAAACAGGTAATCAATGAGAGCAGAAGCATGTGGCAGAGGCCAGGTCTTCCCTCATTATACCTGAAAAACAGAAAGGAATCCATCATGTTACAGCATCAATACGGCCCAGTTTGTCATTGCTGTTATTGACAGAAGTTTGGGTATTTTGGGTAAGAAAAAAAATGGAAGAAAATTACAGTTACAGTTTTAGATGAGTATCAAACTCATTTTTTGTCATTTTGAAATGAACGTGTTTGCTTTGGACATGCATCTAAAAGAAAATAAATAACTTGTGTATAATCCCATTCATTGTATCTATCCTGAACATTGTTGCTCAGTTTTTCAGTTTGTATTTTTCTATTTCTCTCTTTCCCCTACGCTCCACCCAAGGTCGCTGCTACCAGTCGCTGATGCTCAATCCAGGTTGGAACATTTGTTCCAGCCCCTCATTCTCTCTCTTTCACTCCCAGCAATTGGCTGCTGTTTTCTTTCCCTTTTTTCATAAGTCACGTCAGAGGATCTCTGGAGAGATGAGTGGTGGTGGTGTGTGTTGGGGTAGGAGGGGTGACAGTGGGTGGAGAGGACAAGGGGGTGGAGAGGGCATACACTTAATCCCTGGGTCAAGATGTATTTATTGAAGATTAATAACCGAGCAGCAATCTCATCATGCTCTCGATGATTTTATAATTTGGTTTCTGGGGGTAGGGAGGGTGGGGAGAGATCAGGGACAAAGACAAGAGGGAGATGCTGAACTATTGTTAATGCAGGAGCAGAATACAGTACGATGCACCACTCTGTTGTTTTTCAGTCTTTTTAGGTGCAGTTAAGAAAGTCAAGCTAACCTGCACATGCTCGTCTCTTCTCTCTGTCGTTTTTCTACAAGACACCAACACATCATACATGTTTCAACAGTACTGAAAGGAATCTCCTCTTAAACTCTGTTTAAAACACAGCAACCTCTCATTTGACATGTTGTAACCAAGCCGTACAGGTGTAGGACAGCATAGTTTGTGTTCACCTTCACCAGCTTCACAGGGTCACAGTATCCTGAAACCTGGTTGTTCTGGAGGTTTTTCTTTGTTTTGTCTTTGATTTTCTTTTGCTTGTATATTTGTTTATCATAATGATCTGAATCTGAATCAGAATGAATGAATATTTCTTAAAGGAACAGGTAAAAACAGATAAAGCTGTAGAGATGTAACTGAAATAAAAACAATCTTTGTATTGTTATGGTAAACTGATACACTGGTCCGATTTTGTGTATATAAAGCTCAGCATCTCTGAATATTGCATATGTAAAGCAGATGCATTTACCTCATTCAGCTAATGGATTTGTTGCATCCTTGGAGCAGAGACTGCGAGAGACAGGAAGATAAAGAGGTTAAGGGAAAGACACCTTTTGTCACCAAGCAACAGGGAAAAATGGTAAAAAGATAAATTTCAGCCGAGGGTAAAGGTTCAAAGTTCAAGGTGTAGTCTTCCATCCAAATTTATTTATACCCCTAATAATAATGAGTGGATTGAATAGATTGTTTGTCCCTGACCTTGGTCATCAGGTGAACCTTTTGCTACTATATCAAAGCAGGCAGGCAGACTTGTCTGCTTGGTTTGACAGCTTCCACAGCAGGTCTCAAGATGGAAGGAAGAATGAAGGAAAGGAAGGAAGGAAGGAAGGAAGAGAAGGTAAGATGGAGGAAGGGAGGGAGATATGCAGAGCAGAAGTGGTGAGAGGTGAAGGGGCACCTTGTTTGCATTTTGTATGGAATGAGGAACAGGATGAAGGATGTGTGAAGGGCACAAGGGAAGGGCAATGTACTTTCTGCTTCTTTATTTTTGTATGTCGGTGTGTTTGTGTATACATGAATACATTTTCATGCCTATGATAAATAAGGCAAGGAATTTAACAAACAGACCATGAAAAAAACACAGTCCTTTGGCAACTTTGTGCTCTAAAAATTCCAATGAAGTTGATTCAAGACTCTGCATGTAATGCTACACTATTTTGGTGACATTATGATTCTTTTTTTTTGGTGAAACATTGTTAAATTCTTAAACCACCACAACTAATAATGTTGTCATTGTTGATGATTCATTATAGAAGATTATTTCTTTTTTTCAATCAATCGCAAAATAATCTTTTTCTTGTGCAATTAAAAGCCAATTTCCACTGAGATCAGGCTTTTAGGGCTTATTGTGACCCAACCTCAAAAACCCTTGTTGACTCTGCACTTCAAACAAACCCAGCTATCACAAGATGAAGGACTCAAATTCTCTTCCTCAGCTCAGCACATCCCTCCAGAGACAAGACCATCACTTGAATCCCTGAACATTACCCATCAAACCGCCATCCCCAGCTACATTAAATGTATTTAGATCTAACAAAGTGCTCCCCCTTGACTCCATCACTTCTTTAAATGACTAAAGAGGCAAAAAAAAGAATGAAAGAAAAGAAGGATGAGGAGGAGGGGGTAGCAAGCAGGAGAAAAAGGAGCTGTGGGATTTACGGTGACAAAATGCCGGGGTCAGACAGGATGTGTGGCGGTGGTATTGATCTGTGAGGTATGCAACGCACACGTGGCCCGAACCCTGACCCTTAAATAGCGAATGAATCTCAATCCAATAGAGTGAAGTGTCTGGTACAGACTATACACACACATAGAAGAAAAACAGTACATACCCCACACAAATAATTAAGTACATGCTTTTGGTCTCACTGCCATTGCTACAGATCACTACTCAAGCAAACTTAATATCATCAGATCATGATTCACACATAATTGATGGGCAGCTTTAAAAAAAGAAGAAGAAGAAGAAGAGTTGTACTTAATTCATAGTACCTAATATTTACATGCTTCCAGGCATGGTTGTAAAGAAGACAATGGGGTAAAAGATACACCACAAAAGGGTGGGAGATGAAGATATTTTAACAATAAAATATTTTTTAATTTCTCTGTGAAGAGTGAAACTCTTTATGTATCAAAGAATATCAAGTCCTTTTATGCACTAATCACACTCATTCCATGAGGGCCACATCACATAACTGAGAGGCATGGCATGACAAAGAGCTGCATAAAGAGGTGATAACTTGCACCCACGATGACAGGCAACAATCTTACACACACTAATGGAAATTCATATGACTAGTACACATTTCTGCATAATAGAGATGCTCATGTGGATTCGTAATATTTAATCATAACAAAGCATTTAATTAATTAAAATTGCTGAGTTATTGATTTGAATATATGAAGCATCAAAATATACTTTTGGTATTGACTGATTTTGAGATTATTTATGAAATGGCTTAAGTCATTAGATTCTTTTCGTTGTTACATGCTTTTTTTCTTCATGTTTGCAATTTTAAAATCACAATAATGCTGCATCTTTGTTTTGCTGTAACAAACATCTCATATACTTAAATAAATAAGTCAGATAAAAGATTAGACATGCATAGCACAAGTGTTCTATCACTGAAATCATTATCATACCAAAATTGTAACAACATGCATGATGGGATTCCCGGCATTCGGAAATGCCGTTTTCAAATCCTATAATAAAACATGACAAACAAATAAAGCATGTTTGTAATCTTTATTCATGTTGCTCATAAGGTTTATCAAGATGAGGTCATACAACACATTTCATTTTACTCAGAATATTAGAAAGCATTGGTATCTGACCTTTTTTGATTCTGTCTCATATGTAAATTATCAGGCGCAAGGTAAAATCCCCAAACAAAAAACAGCTTGGATTATTCTAATGTTGATGAAAGGCTCTCCTCTTTATTTAATGCCTCTTTCCACTTTGCATTTCCGAGATCTTGATGCTGACACATATTTCCCCTCGACCCCACACAGCGCACACAGGCATGGTACAGACAAACATAAGGCTTCACTAATAACCACTTCTTCTATCTTAACCCCCCCACCCCTGCAACCGCATGCATACGCCCATGCACACACATGAATTAGAACACATACTAAGATGCACACATGCATGCCCATATACACACATATAACCCCGTCCCCAACAAACAAAAAATCCTTTTAAGTAATGAAATTACATAGAGTCATATGTTACATCGTAGACTAGAGTTATGGTCGCGTTTTACATAAAATTCACATCGGCAGCATTGTCCAGGATGCATGTGTGCATACGGATTTACATTTTAGAGGGTATTAAATAAATGAGAGGGGTGCAGTAAAATAGTAAGGGAGAAAAAAAAATGAAAAAGCGGCCCAATCTCCTGCTCTATCATCTCAAATCCCGGAAGCCATAAATAACATGAACGCGCACTCTCTTTTTGTCTTGCTCACCCCTCACACACATACACATTTAAAAACAAAAAAAGAAATGAAGGACATATCTTTACGGTAATTTGCTCATCTTATATTTGATACAAGGACAAAAATATTTCTGAACAAACAGGATTTAATCACATTTATAAATAAAAAAAAAAGCATTATATTACACAACCTCAGCAAATAGAGCTATTACATTCCAAACCCCTGCTTTTCACACTTTCATCCATGTCCCTCCATCCATAGCCATGATCACCGGGGGGCACAGAGCTACTGCTTCTGGGCTAGGCTAGGCCACTCTTAATCCAGCATGGCCTCACCAGATTCCAACAAGTAAATCTCATATTTCTAAACACAGGATTATGCTTTTCTTTTATTACTGCTGAAGCTGACAGAGAGTTGTGGGGTTAGGGGGGTAAGGCCGAACTGATGGGATTACCAGAAAAGCCTGTGGACTTAAATATAAAGGGAGGAATAATAATGATCAAAAATATATATATAAATATGTGTGTTCATCAAGATGATGACAGAATGAAAAACCTGAATTAAAGATGGACCAAAAATATTCATAAAAGGTAAAAGTAGGTCTGACACAATATTAATCCCAAGATAAGCTCAAAAGCAGTTCAGCGATGACACAGACGATGGGAACACACATACACTTGATTGAACACAGAATACAAAATTTGTAACCTCTCCGACAATGAAATGTGCATATCAGCAGAAGCAAAAGTCTTCACACACATTTACACGTACACTAAAAAAAAAAAAACACAAACTATAGCTTGTAAAGTGGAGATGCAACGCTTTTTGACTGTGTGACTGTGCAGCGCTCAGCTTTACATGTGCATGTTTTCACAGTGTTCCCACTTTTATGAGAATAATAATACTATCATGCCACAATATCACAGAGCTACAAACAGCAAAGAAGAGAAGCTGAGAGGGACAGTGACATGGAAGCACAGGTTGCAGAGACAGGGAAGGGGAAAAATGACCTTGCTGGGAATAACAACAACAGCCCTTAATGTGTTGCATTACAAGATATGCGATAAAACACTTTTATGGGGAGGGCCGTTAATGTTGCGGTCTCATCGCACATGGTGCCCACTCAGTGGCCCATTTCGTCTGTGTGTGTATACATGTTTGTGTGTGTGATTGATCCAGTGATCCCAAGCTGAGGGCAGCAGCTCTGACTAATGTCTTTGTTCTCACCTTGATACAAGTTCCTCTCTGCTAAATTATCTTCATATCTGTGTAGAGTAAGGTAGACCTGCAGCATATGTGGGTTTTCTTTGTTGTTGAAGAGCAGCTGAGCATCATTATTTTTATGAGTATTTGTTTTCTATTGAAGCTTTTGATCATATTGAGGGTTTTATCATCATGATGGGGTTTTCAAGTAGGCTTAAAAAAATGTTTCCATGTTTTCCTCCTCATTGCTACACATGGATGTGGGAACAGGAAGCATATGGACTCAGTATTGCCCCCCAATGGATGTGCTGCAGAAAATCACCTTTAGTTTAGATCTAACAAGCTTTGAGCGAAACCAACTGAAATACAAAATGATTATTTAGAGATGAAATAGTTTCTAAGTCAACTTACAAAAACTTGAATTAACTATGGGAGAGATAAAGTGACCGTCTGAAGGGGAAAACAGTTGAACTGTGTGAGACACAAAATGACATGCAAAGAAAAAAAGAACCTGAAAGAGGGAAAAACCAAAATAACTTCAATGAGACAGAAATATGAATCAAAATGAGTGCGCATAAGAAAATATAACAATAACAAATTAAACTGTGGCCCAAAAATTCTTTAAAAAGATCAAATTACAAAAGTACAACAGAAAAATGTGTTATAAACATGTTATACAGCTATTTGTATTAAGTGCAGGGGATTCAATAACATATATACTGTATACATGGATATATTCTATTATGTGCTGCTCTTTATATTAATTTTGATCAGAATTATTAAATGATTATCATAAAATTATTCAAATTATAGGCTTAATAATTTTGCCCTCCTACCTCACAATTTTTTTCCTGTTTTTTATTGTTTTTTTTGTTTTTTTTGCCAAAAACTAATTGATAAATTTTCTTTCACTTGAACAGTCAATCAATAATTCAAGTTCTACATTATTATAAACATTATTTTCTTTCTTTTTGCATGGGATTTAGATTATCCTATTGAGTGGCATTAATTCTTTTAACCTGGGGCAGTTTTCTGGTTAATACAACTGCTGATTGAAAATATAGGTTCAGTAAGTTCCTGCACTCAAGTTGTTGGTTGTATTTCTCCCTGGTAATTTGACTGTTTGTTGTTGTTTTTTTTGTTGGGGATTTTTTTTTTTCAGTTAAATAGTTTTAAATCAAGTGCTATCACGTGCTTATTGGGGTATCTCTTGGTACAGATTACAGACAATCTTATATTTCCATGTTAATACTTGTGCTAACCAGACAGTCTAAATAGAAAAACCTTTTAAGCAAGCTTCTTGATCACTTCTCATCCTCTGTTTCATCCTTTCTAACTGTGTTGACATTTGTTCTGAAATTATGTCTTTCATCTACAACACGGACGATTTTAGCTTCATGTGAACTGCAGCTTTGTTTCCATTTCTTCTTTGTACAGCATGTTGTGGCTTGTCATTTTCTTTATATTTTCAATCTTTGAAATATCCATAATGCTTTCTCTGTGCTCTCCCTGTCTGCTTGCATCTATACCGTAAGTCTTCCTGTTTTTGTCACTCTGGTCTTTTTCAGCATTCACCTTACTCACAGTTTGTGGACCCTGACACTTGTTCCGGCCCTCATATTCAGGCAGTGTAGATGTTAGGCCAGGACTTATCGATCAGACAATAAATTATCCATGCATCACCTCTCCCCTCCTCATTGCGTGTCTCACATGCAGTCTGAGACCTTATAGGGAGAAGAAGAGAGGGGTGGGATGGGGAGTAGAGTGAGGAGGGAGAGAGTCTCCAGCAAATTGTTAATTAAATACGAATCAATCCTCTGCCATTTATCAGGCTGTGCGTCCACCTCACCTTTGAGGGGGAAGCTGAGGAAAGCATGGGGGGAGAGGGACGGGGGAAAATCAATAAGGCAGACAGAGGGGAGGGATAAGTGTTTAATCCACCAATCAAACTAAATTATGACCATTATAGAGAGACAGCAGGACATTATTGGGTAAACAGGCTGGGTTCACAAAACTTTAATGTTTTACATTTAAAAAAATAGATCTACTGCACACTTTCACTGTGTGGCAAGTGAAAATTGAAAGAATACTTAGAATTTGCTAAGCTGAACTCGGCACTATGCAATAGGATATCAACAGCTGAATACAATAATAAGTACAGCATCAAAAGAAGAAAATAACTTTGATCCAAAACCTGAAGTGAGGAAAGGTATGTATCTACATATCTACAGTCAGATGCCCCTCTTGGACAAGTGGACATACTGTATATGCAAATGAACTGTTAATTGCACTGCACACTGGAGAAGAGAGCCATAAAAGAAAATCTAAAAAATAATTAGTACAGACAAAAATGCTACCAAGTGGAAAACAGATTTTAAAAAAGGCTCCGATACTCCCATTTGCAGCTTTTATAGGTGGAATAAAAAAGAAAAATACTAAAATAGATTAGATAAATTAGAGTGCAAAACAACCCTGTCACTGCAGTTTGCTGTACTACAGCACAACTATAAATATGTGAGGCACTACAAATGGATGGAAATGATGGAACTCTCAAGTTTAAAGGGATGTAAAGTTTGAAGCTTGCATTTGTTCTTTGGTTTATATTGGTCTTGCTTTGATTTGGCATTTTTATCATGGGCCAGTAAACAGAGCCATCAATTGTTATAACATCTAAAATCAGCCCATTTAGTATTTTACCAGAAAAAGAAGCCGTTTGATTCAAACATTTGTGGTGCAAACTTAAACGAATAGCTCTGATGGCAGGAGTATGAACATTTTTGTGATCAGGGTGAAGCAAATTTCAGAAAATGTATCCATTTCATTTGTTAAAAGAGAATAAAGAGAGGACAGGAACAAATAAAACAAGGATATGTTGTTCTGACATTTAAAAGAATACAAAAAGGGGGCTATGCACAGAGGAACCCCCCCCCCCCCAGTTTCACCACCCTTGGATGTGTGCATCACCAATAGCCTTTTATCACACTTACATGCTTGATTAATACAGAGCTATCTTGTAGGTATGGTCAAATCACAGACTGCTCTCACTTCTCTCTCTTATGAACCCTGAGAGCTTAACAATCATCCAACATCTGTCTGGAGCCAAGAGAAAGGCAGAGGCCCAGATGTCAAAGAGATTGGTCTTATGGGAGTAGGGCTCTTGGCCCGTTTACCAAGCAGCCCAGTCAGCGAACTAGGATTAGTGTTACGACATACTCTGGAGCCAAAGATAGTTGCACTTTGACCTCAGATTTAGAGTATGTAAGAAAAACCTCTTCTTTTCTTTAATTCTGTACCTATTTGATTAAAAAGATCTTCGTATTGATTGATATAAATATCTTTTTTTTTATGTGAAAATCTTTTGTTTCCTCATATTCTCCATAAGAAGTCAATCATGGCATGAAAATATTTGGTGATATTTTGGTATCCTTTTGCTCATTTCTCAGTTCCAAGAGTTTGCAGGACCAGCACCCAACAGAAACCACAAAAGTTTCCTCAGGAACAGATTCTGCAATTTGACCCCAGGCTCCCTTTTTCTCTGGAGAGGATACAGACAGTGAAAAATTATGAGCCTAAGGATACGTCCACAGAATTAAATTTACACCTTTATTGCTTGTGGTCAGTTGTTTTATCTGGGCTTATGGAGTTTAACAAAAAATCCACTTTTGATCTTGAATGTATTTGTTTTCTAAAGTGAAGCTAGTTCATTTCCTTCTGCTTCTATTTTTGAATCTTCATCTTTTGCTTGTGTGTCTTCATGGGTGGGTGGCAAAGCTTGTTCCAGGCAGCTGGATTGTCCTCTATTAGTGTTGCTTCTGTTTTGCAGCCCTAATCCTCTCCACTGGAGCTTCGCCTCAGTCCTAATCTGAGGCACAATCTCTCCTGCAGATGGTTCTCTCCTTAAGCACTGCAAAAGATGTGAGCTCATCCCCATCTCTCCTGTTATTTCCCTGTTGTCTCTCAGCTCCCTCATCCTTTTCCACCATCATTACTCTCTCATCTCTCATCTCGAAACACTCCATTTCTCCCAGGACCCAGAGAGCGCAGACTTTGAACTATGCCAGTGCGGGAACAACGAAGGATCTGCAATACAAACCTCCACGAACAAAAAGATGTGACAAGATTCAACAATGACAATAACTGTGAATATATTCATTTCTCATATGTTTGTATTTTATTAATGAACTTCTATTCTGTGCAGAAACAATGAAATGATCGAATTCCAAACAAATCAAACCTGGAGCTGAAATATAAGATGTCAAGTGCTTAATGGACAAACTAAAGAAGATTGACACACAGTTGTAGACACATTTTCAAGCCAAAGCATCAAGACTGAGCTGAGAAACAATTGAATGCAGATGCTTAAAAGAGATGATTCTTGTTGGTTCCAGTCATTGGATATGGGCTGGATCACTGATAAACAGGATGGCTGAGGGTTACCAGTATTGGCTGCTAGAACTTTTTTGGATTAAAAATGGACTGAAGATCATGTCCCAGACCTGCTGCCAGTTTCTGGGAGTTAATTTGTTCGAGAACTGGTACAATCTGCAGCTTTCCATTATATTTATCATGTGCAGCCAAGGACTCCACTTGGCATCCTACTTAAATCCTTTAAAAAGTCAAAGAAGAAACTGACAGACACTATGGATTTGGTTGATATGAAAAAATATATAATTAGTATTTGAAATGATGAAATATCGTATTTAATTTCTGTTTTGTTTTATTTGTCGCACTTCCTCAAAGATAAATAATGGAATTAGAAAAACATTTTATTTTCAAATATAGCTGGCTAATAATTCTGCTTGTCACATAGCTGGTTCAAAAACTTAGATATTCCACTAA
>JAOXYM010000020.1:10341485-10355668 GCA_028567055.1 Leptatherina wallacei | reverse complement strand
TGTCCTCCAAGGTGCAATGACACAAGTCACCACCAGAGGGCCGTCACATTGTTTGAAGACTCACAGGAGTCAGAACAAAGTCCAATATTTTCCCTTTGGTGCTTTATTCCTGCATTGGTTTTATGATGTACTGAGGTTGGGTCACCTGCTTGCTTGACCCTTGACCTTCTGACCCAGGCATTATATCATTAAGAAAAAGGTATTTAAAAGAGGTATTTCTTCCTGGTAGCTCAGGCAGGTCTGGGTTTGGCAGCTTGATGGAAGAGTGGTATCTGAGCTGGGGTACTTTTGTACTTGCCGTATCATTAATGGGGAAAAGATAAAGATACACAGCTCGCCTGGCACTTTGTTACAGATTAGAAGACAGGATCAGAAAACCGATGCGTTTATCTTGTGTTTTCCATCTAGGCCACACTGTGGCTCAACTCACATGTAGGTCCAGTTTCTTTAAAACTGATAACCTTGAGTGACACAAGAGCAAACAGAGCTCATGACACAACTCAATAAAGTGAAGTGAAATTGTTTTGAGACAACCATTTTGGAAAAGAAAAAAGTTCCCTATGTAAAATATAAATACTGATCCAACTCAAACACCCCATTCAACATGCACCCATATTTTTACCACAGTGAAATAATTTGCAACATAAATCTTCTTGCATTGAAATGTTCACATGAGCTGGTCAAGAGGGTTGACAGGGCAGCGCAGTCCAAACGTAAATCAGTATAAGTGATCGGATGGATTTTTCTGTGTTAATGTATTGTGGCCTTGGCATGCACAATAACTCAGATGAAGGGAGGGAGAATGACTGTTTCCAGCATCCAGCCTTGTGTTTGCCAAACCAGTGTGGTTAGGTCATCAAATCGACAATGTGATTGACCCATCAATTGACCTCTGCTAACCTTTCAGGGCAATCAGGTTAATGGCGACTAGTGGTTCAAGCTCTATTTCCCTAGTATCCTTTCACTCGCACCACTCATTTGTGGGTCTGCATCCACAAATGCACAAGCAGACATAGACTAACATTCAGTTCAAATCCCTTCCAGGGTTTCTAACCCATCTCAATTTGTCTGTATTGGCATGCTCATAACTGAAGGACTCTCGTTAGCATTGACCTTTCTCTCTTTTCATGCTTGTTAAAATCAACAGACCTCAGGGCCGTTCATTTTATGATGCAATAACACAAAAAGACTGTTTGCCTCCACCTAATTTAGGACTCGTGAGTGGGTTTTTTGACAATTGTGTAAAATGTATAACATGCATTTGGGTTCATGTGTTCATATTAATCATAAAAATGCAGCACCACCATATTCCATCCAAGCTACCTGACATGAATCAATATGTCGCTGCAGGCTGAATCTCCATAAATCAATTATATAGTAAAATTCTTGGACTGGGTGTGTCTACAGAATGTGAGGGCTGTATTGATCTGATCCAGTATCCAGTCACTGTATCATGTTTCCAATTATTTGATGTAATGATGGTGTATGGATTCTTAATAGACATGCCTCTGCATCAGAGGTGTTATTCCACTCCAAGTCTGCAAATTCCAGTAGAGGCAAAGATTGTATAAGTTACCTGTAATTTTGCACCAAAGTTTAATATGATTGCCACTTCTGAGCCATACACAAACATCTCTTATTTTCCACACTTTTTCCTCTTGAATAGCTTGCTTTTTCTCTCTGCTTCACTCCGATAACACTCCATCATTGAGCTGTAATGCACACAAATCAAACCCCTGTGTCAACATTAAATACTCCACATAGTGGACAGTTAATTTATCAAAGACAGCAGTGCTAGGCAATGTTAGGACAAATGCATCAGATGAAGAAAAGTGAAAAGACTGAGTCTTGATTCCATTCCAATGTTATATTCATACACATAATGAAATCTTTTCAAGAAATTAAGCCATTCTAGAATCCTAAAGCAGTTGGATTCTGCCTGTGTAGAAATGCTGTAAAATAGGGATCAAGTAAAAAAAAAAAAAAAATAGTGATAGTCAAACCAATCAGTTTTAAAAAATAAATTACACATGTTTAAGTCGAGACAGTAAATTTATATATAACAGGCCAGTAAAGTAGTAATAACACTGTAAAACAGGAATAAAGACAGAAATCAGTCTTTCACAAATCAATTTAACTCAGTTGCAAAGTGAAAATAGTACATAGACAACAAATGCTGGAACAGGGGCGCGTTTACCACTGTGCTGGTGTGTCAGGTTGTTTACTTAGCAATAAATAACACTGTAATTCTTTGGGACTGAGTACAATAACTGCTATAGTTTTGCAAGCAAAGTGTTTTCATCCTAATTCTGCTTGACATATGATTTCAGATGCCAAACAAGTCCAGGCCTCTTTTGTCATATTGTCTACATTGCTCAAAACAATAAAAAGGAACATTTAAACACCACATCTAAGATATTGATTTATTAAATATCCCAGTTGAATATCTTATTCATCATATAGTTGAATGTGTTAACAAAATAACATAAGAATGAAATCAATGGAAATCAAAATCATTAACCCACAGAGGTAATATTTACAATAAAAGTGGTCAGATCAGATTAAAGACTGACCCAACCTCTGTGGAAATTCCTCAAGACAATTCAAAATGAGGTTCAGTAATGTGTGTGGCTTCCCCATTACCTGTATGCGCTCCCTACTATGTTTGGACTCCTGATGAGAAAATGGATGTTCTCCCGGGGAATCACCTCCCAGACCTGAATCAAGGGATCAGTCAACCCCTGAACAGTCTGTGGTGCGACGTGGTGGTGGTAGATGGAACAAGACGTGATGTCCCACAGGTGTTCAATTGGATTCAGGTCTGGTGAAACTGCAGTCCAGTCCATAGCATCAATACTTTGGTCATGTAGAAACTGCTGACAAACTCCAGTCACATGAGGCCGAGCGTTGCCATATAACCGAAGGAGCCCAGGTCCTACTGCAGCAGCATATGGTCTGACAATGGGTCTGATGATCTCATCCTGGTACCTAATGAGAGTCAGAGTACCTCTTGCTAGCACACGGAGGTCTGTGTGGCCCTCCAAAGATATGACACAGACTACCACTGTCAAACTAGTCATGCTGGAGAATGTTGCAGGCAGCAGAATGTTCTCGATGGTATCTCCAGATTATTTTACATCTGTCACTTGTGCTCAATGTGAACCTGTTTTCCTCTGTGAAGAGCACAGGGTGCCAAACCTGGTGTTCTCTGGCAAATGCCAATCGGGCTGCATGGTGTTGGGCTGTAGGCACAGGCTCCGCATGTGGATGTCGGGCCCTCATACCACCCTCATAGAGTCTGTTTCTGACAGTTTGAGCAGAAACATGCAGATTGTTGGCCTGCTGGAGGTAATTTTGTAGGGCTCTGGCAGTGCTCCTCCCGTTCCTCCTTGCACAAAGGAACAGGTAGCTGTGCTGCTGGTAGTTCTTGTCCGCCTACGGCCTTCTCCACATCTCCTACTGGCCTGTCTCCTTGTATCTCCTACGTGCTCTTGGTAATGTGCTGGGGGACACAGCTAACCTTCTTGCCACAGTGTGCATTGATGTGCCATCCTGGATGAGCTGCATTACCTGAGCAACTTCTGTGGGTTGAAGAGACCGCCTCATGTTACCTATAGTGGTGAGGGTACTGGGAGAATGCGACGAGACCAAAAATCAGCCAGAAAGGGTGAAGGAAGGGAAATAGTCTGTGGCCTCCACCTGTAGGACCATTTCTTTATCGGGGTTGTCTTCCTAATTACCTCTCATTTCCACCTGTTTTCTATCCATTTGTTCAACAGTAGGTGAAAAGAATTCACAATCAGTGTTACTTCCTAACTGGACAGATTGATATCCCAGAGGCATGACTGACTTTGAGTTACACGGTAATGATTATGTGATTCCTTTATTTTTTTGAGCCATGCAGTTTTTATTGGGATACATTTCAGGCCTGCAGAGTGACCAGTAGGATTCTATTTTAAAGAGGCATGCCGTCCTATGAAATGCAGTTCAAAGTTTGACAATGTCTCTGTGAAATCAACAAGAGCTCCAAGAGCTTCCCTGAAAAAAGATCTCTGAATATCAGTATATGTTGCTCTGAAACTTTTATGTATTCAGCATTAAAGGTGCCTTGGAAGATGTGAAAGTTACCCTCACGGTGGCTCGCTTTTAGATGTACACTCATGACAAGGTCTATTTCTAAGGGTTTTTTGTTTGTTTATTAGTTTTTTTTTTTTTAGTTCATTTTTGTTTGTTTGTTTATTAGTGCTAGGTCCTTGTTGTTTTTGCCATATTGTTCTTTTCTATTGGATCACGTTGATGGACTTCCTCCCACTGCAGTACCGTCTGTTTTGTTAAGTTAAATAAAGTCTTATGACTTTACATGAGTACCTAGCAAAGTTTCCAGTCTCACCTGTTTTCTTTGTAATATGTGAAGTTCACCATTATCTTTCTACAGAAAACTCATCTCAGCTCTTTTTGCTAGCATAGATCAATTCTCTCTTGCTCTTTCTCTTGAATATCAACTGAAGTAAATTGCACATCTTTTCCAAACAGAGCAATTTCTCAGCCATCTGTTCACCAACGTAAATCAGGGCTTGTTGATGTAAACCTCCTCCTTCCTCAAACTCCCCCCAGTGAGGACTGAAGCAAGCCTAATCCCTCCCTCCCTAGTTTCTCCTACCCTCTAAATCATCTCTGCATATTAATGCTCTATGCATCACTACCATCCAGAAGCAAATCTATATGCAAAGCATGCAAAACACTAAACCAAGACCTCTTTTCCATTGGTGGTTTATTAAATGCAAGGAGAGGAAGTGATTTCAAATAGAAGTGTGTGCTGTCACTTCAGTACTGTTGCCTGAAAAATACTTTGCACTTGATTTCTCATATTTGTATTTTGTTTTGCTTGAGAGAGAAAAAACTTTTAAAGAAATGATAATGAGCATAGTCATGTTTTTTTATTTAAGCATAGACACATTGTCTTCATTCATGCATGTAGTTTTCTTATGGAATTGTGTTGATTTATACTGAAGAAAATTTCCTTTCTGTTTTTTCTTTACCTAGCTGGAGGAAAATAAGAGAATACAAATCTCTTTTATTGTACAGTTCACAGCAACGTCACCTCTGCTGCTGATCAGAGTCAACCCCTGCACTTCCTCCATTTCTAGGACCAAACGTCACAATACTCATTCACCCATACAGATGTTTTCACATTGGTCCATAATCCAGCCTTGTCCCCTTATGCCAAGGATTAACACTGGCCAGGCCCAATTGGGGACAGAGGGGGAACAGGACAGGCACCCAGACATGGCCACAAACCAAAAGGCAAAGCTTAATAGGACCTGGACTCTTTTTTTATTCATTAATTTGAACTTTGGGGAACAACTTGCATTGTGTCAAAACATCAAATTGAACAAATTTAAACTATCTTTAATGCATTTCAAAAACAGCTGTACTACTCCAATTTTTATTTATTTTTAGCCTGGATTTGACATGTTTGACAATTGTAGTAAGTACACAAAACAACTGGCAAAACTTTGAGATACAATAGTTCAAAGTAACATCTGGCCTGATAAATACCGGGGATCCACAGTGCAACAGGACCAGGTTTTTGATGACAACAGATGGCTTGACAGGATTATGAAACACACAAATGCGTGCACTCAAGAGATACACAAGCGTAAGAGATGATGAAGGCAGAAGAAAAACACTGGAGAGGGGTGAAAGTGCTTGAACAGCTCTGTGGCTATTTCCCTAAATAACTCATCTTTATAGTTATATAGCAGAGAAACTTGGAAGCAACTTTTTGACCCAACTGTCTGCATCATGTTTAGTTTTAATTAGTTTAATTGGGTACTTAATTTGCTCTCTGAGACTTGGCATTCCCTGCACACCTAAGTGATATGGAAGTTGGTCTGTGTTCGGCCCATTTCTCATCCTTTAATCTTATTTATTTTGCTTCTTTTTCACTTTTCAAAAGTTAATTGGTTCCTTAATAGAAATAAACACTCAGACCAAAGGGCAAGCTGGCAACAGCACACCCTACCTTCCTTAGAAACCAATAAAACTGGTCAGAAACCCCTATTACTAAAATTGAATTAAAATTCAAGCACCTAAAAGTGGTTACATGCATATATTTTCATAGTTGTGGTCAAAGTTTAGTTTGACAGGCCTAATGGATCTTTGTGTAGAAAATTCACTGATCTACCTCGTAATGCAGCACAGCGCAAACAAAGCTTTGATTAAACTTTCACTAATTAAAGTCTTCCACATCTTATTAGCCCGACTAATTGATTTAATTTGTCTTCACTCAGCTATTGGCTGTGACCTCTACTTAGTTAATGAATTAATTGATTTTGCCCAAGTGCATTTGAAGGATTCAAAGAGGATTTTTGACATGTTGCCCCTTTAATCTTGCTCACTCTGGACAATCTTTGGGGCATGTTGGTGGTAAATGGGCAATGGTTCTCTTGGGGGGAGAGGGAGTTGGAGTTTGGATAACTTCAGCTATGGATTACCACTCTAAAAGACTAGAAGAAGCTGAATGAAGATGCAACTTCTCTGCAATGATATTTTCAAAGCAGCATTCTTCAGTTACTTTCAAATTTGAAAGAATTAATGATAATTACGAAACTAGGCAGAATATATTCTTCCTGACCAGCCTCCACCTTCATGAAAATGAGGCACATACTCTTATCTTCATGTTTTTGAGGAGAAAAATTTGATGCAATAATATAGCAATAATCCATGATTAGAACCAGTGTACATCCTTTACAAGGGTGCCTGGATGTCTAAATCACCAGCGAACACTTTATTGACATCGTTTTTCTTGGTAATGGTATAAGACAGAGCAGCTCGCTCAGCTTGGAAGCCATTATTAACCAGATGCAAGGGGGAAAGTAACATCTAAACTTGGCACCATTTGGGGGCATTTGTTGCTGTAATGGTGCTTAATATATCCATTCATCACAGAGAGTAATAATATAGGAGCTACGTTTTGTTAAAAGGGGCCTATATAGGAAGAAAGAGAGATAGCTTGGTGTTGTTTCCTTGGGTGAGCTGCTCTTCACTGGATTAAAAAGTGCTACTGGATGCATTGAAACTTGAATAAACAGCTCCCTCCAGTGGTGGAAAAGAAAAATTCAAATATCAATGATCAACTGATATTCACCGGATTAGATTAAACAGATTCATTCAGACTAAACATAAATTTGGATTTACAAAGTTCAAATACCATTTTTAAAATCTGCTGCATTTCAAAGATTATGGTTAATGAAAAAAGCTCTCTTTTTGATTTTCAAAAAAAGTATTTTGGCTCTTCTCAACACATGCATCCATTCACATGCATCCTTAACTGCTGTACCATCATTATTTACCCCTGAGCAACAATAACCATCAAGATATTATTTTAAATCACTAAACTTCCAACCTGAAAATACTCTTTTTGAGTTCAGATCACAAGGGAGCTTAGAGAAAGGCATGCTGAAAACTTCTTGGAGAAGTGGAATCATTTTGGCTGGAACATACAGTTCAACAATCTATGAAGTGGATTTTGGTAACTAATCCAGTTATTCAACCATCCAACTGACAGGAGAGATGATTTCTGCTAAAACCAGGTTTTAGGTCAACTGTGTGTGAAAATTCAGATTCACTGTACCTATTTTGTGAGCCAAAATATGCTGTAATGACCCTGGGTTTTTGTAAAGTTTTAAACACAAGCTTTTCATCGAAAATACATCAGAGTGAGATAAAGATATTCAAAAGATTTAGTCTGAAATGACAGACAGCACCTACAACTGCACTGATGCAACTCATCCCAGATCGCTGTGGCACTCTGAGGTGAGAGGTATAAACCATGTAATGCCAATCGGGCTGGACTTGAACCAACAAGCGAAAAACTTTATTACTAAACTTGATCATATTATGAAAGTAAAGTACAAGGATTAATTTATTAAGCCTCAGCAACAACTTTATATGGGTTTGATTAAAGTTTATAAGGTTTGTTTTTTTAATTTTACATAATTCATGTTTACATTTTTCACAAAGTGACCCAGCACAGTATCATCAGCTGTAATGAACTTCTTTTTTTTTTTTAAATGCCACCATTTATTATAACTTATTATGACCTACTGCCATCTGGCTTGCTGACAAATAGCGGAGATGTAATCCTTCATCCAGCCCATAAATCGGCCCTATGAAGGTTGTGCGATGTACAGAGCAAAAGACTTGAAGACACACTTATGAGTACACACAAGTGTAAACACTGTGCAACCTTGTGTTTGGTTTATAGACACATGAATACTGATGCACACATGCCCTTTGCAATGTCTTTCACTAATAATAGCTGCAGGCACAATCATATGACTCCAGTTTACTGGTTTGGTTAAACTCATGCACTCTAATATAACAGTTCAAGAAAGAAAAAAAAGTTTGTTGCATTAGTGTGTCTTTTATTCTATTTACCTCAGATATTTCAATTGGAAAAGAACAAAAAAAACAACAACACAGGAGTAGGCCTACACTCTAGATCTAGCCCATAGCTCCCATCTCTAGATGGGTTTTAGCTGTTAATGGTAGATATTAGTAAAATGGCTGGCATTAACACCAACTCCATGATGTTTCCAAGTATCAAATTAATTCATAAAACGTTGGATTTTTTGTTTTTTTTTTGCGATGTTTAATGTATAGCGCTTTGGTCAATGATGCTTGCTTTAAATGTGCTTTATAACTAAAATTGATGAGCCTCTGAATCTTCTTTATTAGGAGTTATGTATTTCTCTCATGAGCAAGGAATACATCCACAAATCTTGTGACATGCTCCAAGGATATAATCATGCACTGCATGTTGCTCTAAAAAAATGTCATTAGTGCTGCACAAATGTGGTCTAAAGACCAAATGCTTGCGTAATTGACCTTATTATTAGTTTGAAAGTTGGAGGAAAAAACTTTCTAGTGCAGATATTGAAACCAGAAGCAGTTGACCAGCATTCAAATCCGTCCATATCCACATGTAAGCAAAAAACTAACTAAAAACATGAAGTACTATAAAGTTACAGAAAGATTAGCAGCCAAATGTTGCTCGTTTCTGCTTGGATTTTGATTGCAGGCAGCATTTGCAACATGCTTCTGTCTGATAGTTGCTGAAGGCCAAGCCGGTTTGATCCTCTTTGTATATACCGTACACACCAGATAAATGGATAGCGACAGGTCACCAGTCATATACTGGATCATCAATAGCATATGCACTGTAATGAAATAATGTGGGATGTGTTTTGGTGGAGCTTTTAACCATACACTTCTTTTTGTAAGAAGTTGAAAAGGTTGGAAACCACTAGCTCTTCCCCAAAGTGCTGTGTTTTTACTGTAGCACAAAAATGTGGAAAGTCCTAAATCTAAAGTAAATGGGTACTAAAGCTGTCAAATACATTAAGTAGAGAAGAGAAGGAAGTTCTTCTTGAGGCCTGAATTGTGGTGCAGAGATTAAGCATAAAGGACCATAAAATAAAAAATGCTAAATAAAGTATCTCAGAACTATTCTTACGCTTGGATATTTCTTATTATTATTATTATTCTCCAAATTTCCCCATGGTAATTATAAGTTGTGCATATTGTTACTGGTGGAATTTTTCTGAACTTTCCCTTTAACTCAGCTACGGCTGACGTCACTTCACGATGACTCGTTTATTTTGCGACAGGACGTACAAGCACCGGCTCGCTGTCGCAGCATCATCTCTGCTGGCTAAAGCTATACCATTAAAACCAAAACTAAAAAAGAAGTCACATATAGTTGAAAATATTTTTGAAACCTGTTTATAATGTGATAAAGTCCCCCAGACGTTTGAGAGTCGAGCAGCCTCTTTGTGCTGTGGAGGAAGACGTCGTGTTGTTGCATGTAAGATTTTAGCACTTATTTCTAAAAAAAAAAAAAGGTGAAAGGGTATTTTAGATGGAGACAGTGCATGCTAGCAGCAGTTTCATCATTCAAAAGTAACTAGCGGCTTATGGTTTATGCATAAGTACCAGCCTTTATCTAAAAGTGGTATGCACAGACTTGTTTATTTGTATAATTTGCTCAGTGCTAGTGCAATTGTAAAACGCATAAATACCTCACACGAACTATTCAATTTTCTTTCAGGTTCGTGTTGAATTTTTAAGGAGAGAACTGGAAATCACACCAGCAGCATCCACCTTTTACTCCTGGGCACTGAGAACTACAACCAGATGAAGCTAACTTCTTCCTTAGTAGCAGCTTTCATAGTGGACCTCACCTGTCACAGCTGTGCACTATACTGGGCTCCAGTAGCCCATCCATGCCTGTGATCCCCATCCCACGACGGGTGCGCAGCTTCCATGGCCCCCACACCACCTGCATGCACTCGGCCTGCGGGTCGATGCACACATCCAAGCTGGTGCGCACCAAGTACAACAACTTTGACCTCTACTTACGCTCACGCTGCATGTACAGCTTCCTCCGCTTCCTCCTCTACTTCGGCTGCAGTCTGCTGACTTCTCTGCTTTGGGTGTCGCTCTCTGCCCTCTTCTTCCTGCAGTACATCAGTGTTCGTGTACTCCTGCGGTTGCAGTACAAGCTGTCTGTCATTTTACTTCTGTTGGGGCACCGGCGCCTGGACTTTGGTGTGCTCAATGACCTGATCATTTACAGCATGCAGATCACCATGTTTCTTGTGGGTGGGCTTGGCTGGTGCTTTATGGTGTTTGTGGACATGTAGCTATACTATGAGGAACATGTTGAGTATACATTATGATTACTTCAGTGTGGCGTGATGCTACGGAACCACACGCACCTGTAGCATGTCCTGTTGGACTGTCGCTCAGCTTTTTGTGACAAAGACCATTTTTAAATCAGCTTATAAGATGTTACTGGTTTAGTTCCAAGAAGATGAAATCAGGTCAGAATCTGCCTCTTATCAGTGTGATCCCTATAACGTGATGTGTGGCATAAAGATACTAGTTCACAATCCTTTTAAAAATGGTAGTACATTTAAGAAAACCAGTATGAAAAAAAATGTAGTTTGAATGTGATAAAACTTGAATCATAAAGGGACCAATCGAAACAAAACCTGTTATATTTATATTATATTTCATGCTATTTGTCAACCATTTCTACAAATTTTAAGTGGTGTCTTGTCAAGAAATGGATTTTTTGTTTACTATAATGGGAATTGTGAATGTCAATGTTGCATGGAAAACTGACATTATTGATGTGCATCACAACTCTGATGCAAAGCAAATCACTTGTGCCAACACAAGATGAGCTGGGGCTCTAAAATTACCCCAACATTGTTCTGATTGCATTGTGTGAACGCATTGTCATGTAAATATATATTTACATCCAAAATTAAGTAAGTTTGCAGTGAGTTATGAAATGAACCAAACAAGCAAACGATAAGGTGCATTGTTTGAAAAGTGGGGAAAGGGTTTTGCATAGCCCAAGTGACATACATTGACAGTTTTTGTAAAGTGATTTAATAAATATTCAGTGCTTTAAAATGGTTGGCCAAGTGAATGTGTTTACTGTACAGTCTAACGCCCATGATGGCATGCCTCGAGCTGTGTCATAAGAGTGTGTGACAGTTCATCTTGAGAACGGCTCTGGGTCAAGTGTTCCATCAGTCGCTCTTCACATGGTTTCAGAGTTGCTCTGACAGACTTCTCTGTTTAGCTTCCTCCCGCACACAAACACCAGCCACAACTAGACCCCACTGTTTCTGCCAAGTATAACAATGGACATGGCTGTGTCCCAATCACCTTATATAGCCTCATTTTCACTTGGCATGAATTAAGCTTGCAGGAGCAAATGAGGGCATATGTTTGAACACTAAACTGAGGATTTTAACTATTAGTTGTTTATATATGCAAGCATTAGGTTCAAATTTCACAAAGTATATCATGAAATAGTACAATAAACTAAGCAAAAGAGGCTGGGAACTAAATGCAAACTTCAGTTTTGAACTTTTGACACTGTAGCTGGTGGGCTGACCGAGACATGCTTGGGACCCGTATAGCCTCAGGCTGTAAATGGATAATCGGGGCAACAATAAGCTTTTGTTCTGAGGATAAACACATCATATGCCTCATATTCTGAACCTGGGCTGATCTAACTGCCCACTTACAACAGAGAGAACATAAACTGTCATGTGATATCAACGTAGTGCTTTAGGTACGCTTGACAAGCTAGATTGCACGTTTTCATTTCTTCTTTTCTGTTTGAAAAGCTGAAGTTTTTTGCTTAGTCTGAATGACTTGCCAGTTTCATTGACTAACATTTGCATTTCCTCTCCTTAAGCTCTGATCTTCAAATTTTCACCCCACATGTTGCCATATGATTAGATAAAATCAATCTGTTATGTTGTTGCTGGAGCTTACAACATCAGCTCTTCAGAGTTTTTACTGAGCAGTAAACCGCACCGGAGAAAGAAAAAGTTAGGTTACCATGCAGTTACGCCGATGATGTGAGCCTACATATCTCCAATATCACAAACAGAATTACGATCATTGTTTTTCATTTAATAATCTTTTGTTCGTTTATTGTATTTATACTATTTGTTCAGCTTACTCTGTCTCGCACAGATTTTTGTCTTAGGTTAAATGTTTTATAGTTTTCTTAAGCTCTCTTCGGCCATATCTGTTTCACATCACATGTGCAGTTATAAAATGAAGCCCTTTTCACCACTTCCATTACTTTTGTCATGACTGTATGATGATAGTTATGTATAGTTTATGTTAGTTCTTTTATCATGTTACTCTGCGTGCCTAAGAATTGCCCCTCGGGTCCCAATAAAATCTTTTTGAATTGAATTGTTACATGTAATATTGCTTTCATGTACTTTTAGAAGAGTAAATCCTATCAACCCCTGTAGAGTGTGGGCTCATAAAGTAAAATCCTAGAATTAATGAAACCATTTTTCATCATGGCTCAAACTGATACTAGAAATCCCCAAGTAAACAAAACAGAAAACCAAACCTAACCTCATTTAACAAACATTAAAAAAAAAAACCTTTCTTGTTATTTGACTTTTAAAATTTGGATTTATGTTAACAAAAATAAAGACACTCCTTCCTCATTGTGAATTAAATTTAAACAAACAATGTCAGATGAGATAAACTAGATAAATGAATAAACAGGACATCTGTGCAGGTAAGAACATAGCTAAGTGAAAGGAGGATTTTGCTTTCCTCAAAAGAGATTAAGATTAAGAGATGTAAGGCCCTACTTGAGTGCTTATATTGTAACAGAAAAATTACAGATGTTTAGACAATATATATTCAATACCAGACAGATGCAATCCTCATAGTTATATGGGGTTGATCCACATGGTTTTCATCCCATATACGGTAAAATAATTATTCTTGACTTGTTTACCAGCTAACTCATTCATTGAAGAACGCTGGCCAAACCTTTTATTTACTTTTTTTCACTATGTGCTTGGGTCCTGCCTGAAATAACATGTACAGACCATCATTGGCTCTGTGCCTGTCATATATGTTAACAAGATGAGACAGTTTATGCACTCTGTCTTGGTATATAGAAACGTGGAGCTTGCACATCACATCCTAATAGGCTGGTAATGGTCGACTAACTACATATAATAATTTTTTAATATTAGCAATCCTTTAAATTATTTAAATGATTTTTAAAACAATATTCTACAACAAATTTACTACATGTGCTGTAATCTTTAGTTTGTTTTATATTGCTTATAAGATACATTGTACACAACAATGCACTTTTTTCCCCACCCTTAAATCTTTTCTGATGCCTATATTGCCTTAATTGGATGGGTTAGTTAGGTTTAGACATGAGGTTTAGGCAACTACTTCCATACTGAATCTGACTCCCTGATGCTTACCAGCTGAAGATGTGACAATGTGGACTGGATCGTTTTTTAGGTCAACTAAATATGGTAGAGTACTCTCACATGTCACTGTTGATAACACAGTGTTTATTCTTCCCTGAACAGACCAAGAAAAAAGGGGGCCAGATAATGATTGTATGTCCACTCCTCCAGGCGTAAAGTGTTTTAAATGTGGATATTTTAGATTCATGAAACAGCTATGACAAAAACGTTCAGAAATGTCACATGGTGTGTAGAAGTTTGGCAAAATGCATGATAGATAGATAGATAGATAGATAGATAGATAGATAGATAGATAGATAGATAGATAGATAGATAGATAGATAG
>JAOXYM010000020.1:10319627-10341385 GCA_028567055.1 Leptatherina wallacei | reverse complement strand
GATAGATAGATAGATAGATAGATAGATAGATAGATAGATAGATAGATAGATAGATAGATAGATAGATAGATGGATGTGGTATTATATGTCGTGCCTGCTGTAAAGAAAAGTTGACTTGAGGTCACACCGCCAGCAGTTGGCGCTTGTAATTTAGCAGAATAACACACATGCGCATCATGTAGTCTGGGCTGTCATCATAGAAGGACACGTGAGATACCCACACATGTAAATGTTATTCGGGATCTCTACCATGCCCCCCCCCTCCCCCGTCCTACTTACATCTCCAAATGCATTCCTCTATGTTTAAATAAGACAGCAGTTAGAGTTGTAGCAGACTAACCCGCCCAGTAGGGTTTTGCTAAACTAATCTACAGCACAGAATCGTACACCTTTAAGCTTGCAGAGTGCACCGAGTTCATGTGTCCGTAAAGGCGCATAATATGACCGACTGATACTGACAGTCCGATTGCCGCGTAGACTACAGTAGGACAGTGTACCTACAGAATCCTGATAGCTCCAAAATGCCTGTGTCTTTAAAAAGAACTCTATACGGAATGGTGCATGATGTCAGGCTGCTCGCAGTGCGTATACTGTTCGCGTGAGCCGCGTTTTACTTCCTGCACAGGGACAGAAGCGGGCAGAGAAAGAGAGAGTGGGATAGCGAGATGGGGGACGAGCGGCCAAAACAGGACTAAAGTGATAGAGTGAGCCAGCGGACAAGGGAAAACCTGGGCCTGCTTTATTGGGGGGGGGAAAGAAATTAAGAAAAACACACCAGAAAGTTTATAGGTTATCCGAAGAGTGAGCCTGCCACATCTGCGCCAGCTTAAAGCCGTATTCTATGGAATAGCGACATATCGGGTAAATATATTGTCTTCTGTCTTGGCGTGAAATGTACTGAGCCTGATTTGTGTGACGCATAGGTTTTACCATGCATTTCTCCCTGGCTTCTCTGCCTTTGTGGGCGCATTTTAACAGCTTCATACTCCCACAACCTGCTTATATTACAGCTTAACTGTCATCTGTGATCAAAACTGTATCATAAACTTAGTTAGAATCTTAAAGTTTACTTAATAATATCACGAAATGTGAGGCTTTTATGAGGAGAAGGAGATGTATTTCCGTTTTTGTGTGTCACCACGCGCCACAAGAATTCATCCAACTGAAAGAATTGCAGCCTGGCAATGAAGTTGGGCAGCGCTATAACCACAGGAAATGGTGTTGACATTAGTTTCTACTGTATGACTGGTGAAAGTGGTCTGATATTATCGGTCTTGCGTCATGAAGTCAAAAAATAAATCTCTACCAATAATGCATCCATTGTGTTGCTATAAGTTGCATGTTTGCACACAGATCCAGTGCAATGGCTGCTAGGTTAATCATTTCACGAATTACAGTATGATCCATCAAATCCTCACAGCCTGTTTCTTGCATTTTAATCGTTAGTAATACTTTTTTTTAAATATTGTTTTAATTCTTTGTGTAACTTGTGTGCTTTTACATAACGAGAAGTAGGCTAAAGGTTATAAAGTGGAACTGTGGATCAAAGTGGATACATGTTGAATGGCTTTAGTGAAGTTAGAATGATTCAATGTTGGGTTTAATTTAAAAAAGTTCAAAAGAAAACCTCTTTTATACACTTTCCTGTCAGATGTGTTTACCTTACCTGAACCCTGCATGGGGAATAAGGCTGTACATACACTCCTACCCCCTTCTCCTTTGTGTACATGAATGCAATCTGTGGCTAGTCGGTAAGTAGTTTGTGGCAGTTTTCTTCATTTCCTGTCACTGTTCTTCCCCACAGCTCAATCTTTTTCTCTGTCACTCCTTTTCACTCTCATTCTTATGGTCTTATGTTCCATTATGTGTTTATCAAGATGATTGAATAACAAATCAAGTAGTTGAATTTTTTGTGGTCTATTATGTTTTTGTTTTATGATGGCCAACTAGAGTAGGTATTCGTATTTCTAGCATCATGATCCCCAACAGGTGTTGCACAGATGTGATGTTTAAATTGCATTTTGAAGCCCTCTTCAGTCAAGCAAATCATTGAAGTTTAGTTTCAAATCAGTTTCTGTTTCTCATGTGTAAAAACAGACAAACAAAATGTGTTTGACTTTTGTTGGAAGCAGCTTTAAAATCAATGCGTATCCATAGGTGTACCCGCCTGCCCTAAGGCAAGACAAAGACAGCTTTTATCAAGGTGGTTTATGACACCAACCCTCCAGTACAAGGAAATCAGTCCAGGGTTATCTGTGCGTGTGCTGGCAAGTTTCTATCTTCAGTGTAAAACACAACATATATAGAAAATGTGGGACTTTTTTTCCTCTTCTCTCTAAACGGAGGCCTTCCAACACCACTCGTCTTTGAATTGGATATCTGCCAAAGTGTTGTGATCGCTCTCAACAGCTGTATTTGTCTGTGTGTGTGTGTGTGTGAGTATTTGAGTGTGTCAGTGAATGCGTTTGCATGTGTCCTGGGATGCCCTTCCTCCATAGGCCTCTCAACTGTACAGCATTCCACGAGGGGGCCCGGGGCTGTGTGGAAGTGTGGGAGTGTCAAGGAGAGAGAAGCACCGCACAGATTCTATAACTGATGTGGACATTGAGTGAAAAGGTAGAAAGAGGGAAACAGCTCAAAGACTGTGAGATATTTGACATGAGAATGTACTTTATTAAAAGAAAACCAGGTTGTAGATTCTAGAAAAGAGATGCAAGGTTGCAGATTAACCTGAAGGTGATCTTTTTGTTTCAGGAATTGAAAGACGCCTCAATTTTAGATTTATACTCTCACTCGATTCTTAAAAAAAAAAAAAAAAAACATTGCATCAATGTGTACACATTTGCCAATCATGTGAGACCCAACTCATGTAATAGTTACCTAGATTGATTTGGAAGTTTTGCGCATCTAGGTTTTGAGGAGTGATTGAAAAGACAGAAGTACCAGAACAACATTCAATAGAAATCATCAAGTTTTTGTTCACCTTTCGTTTGTGTGAGTGTCCTAACTAGATAAGAGCCATTGGAAAAAGATACAATTGATTATTTATCTAAGAGCAATAGTTACTTTAACCAGCAGGAAAAAATATTAAATATACAATTATTATTTAAAATAAATTAGAATTAGTCTTATTAGTTTTTGTAACTGCCTCATCCGTTTTCATCCGTTTATGGTGGGTTAGCTAACAATGTGCTAGATAGGAAAACGGATGAGGATTTGTTTTCAGGGTTTTTTTACTGGATGTTTTGCTGTTTTATGTCAAACACGGTAGATTCTCTGCAAAAAACAAAAAGAAAGAAAAGTAATCAGAGTGAACAGTGATTGAAAAGACATCTTTTCATTCAAACTACACCTAGTGGCCATTTCTTTTTTGCTCTTATGTCCATATGCGTGCAAGTACAAGTTTATGCTGTCAGGCTTTGCACACTTCTCTGTATATCCGTGTATGCTTGTGTGGGGTGTGTGTTTATGTGTCTATAATTTTTATTTCCTTAGACTGTGATGAGTCACTGCTGATGGTATGTGATACAGGGTAACTATTTGTGCGTAATATCCTCAAGCCGTATGCTTTCTAGGTATTGTCGCACCTGTTCGGAGTAAACCTTTGAGGAACAAAACCTGTCTCAACTGGTTTATTTGTGTGTCTAGGTGTTGGTATGCATGTGGGTTTTTTTGGGGATTTTTTTGTCCAGATACCCTTACTAGAGATTGAACAAAACATGACCATGTTTCATTACCCCCTTGTGAAATAAATGGTCCTAACAAAATATTTACATTACCAAATACAGTACAAATTTATGATCAATATATTGACTCACTCTATAGATAGAAAAGTTGCATTGATGGTGCCTTAAGGCTGTCTTACATCTACAAATATGATACATTTCAAACTATATATTTATTGTAAAAGTAGAATCTGGAGGATTTTCAGTGTTGTCATGAACATAAATTGAACACAGACACATTTTTAAAAGTTGCTTCAACTTGAAGATAACATTTAATATAAAATGGTGTTGGAACAGTTCGGGCCTTTTTTAGTTATGGGGAACAGCTTCACTAGTTAACCAGCATAACTTTCATGTGATGTAAAGCATATATTCAAGAAGTTAAATGAAAGCTAAACTTGCACACTAACTTAATTATAGATATTGAGAGGGAGAAATGACAAATTTGCTGGTATTGTACCACCCAATTCTCTTTTCTAGCTTGTCAAATATTGAATACTGTTGCTTTGTCAGTGCTGCTAGCATTTCTAAGACATCCACAAGGTGTCCTTTGATGCTGGACTCTGGTGCATCGACTGCAGCAATAGCATACACAGTAAAGCAGATGGTATAAACATCATTATGCAACAATTACGTATGGAAAAACATGGGTTGAAGAAAGGTCACAGGACTTATAAGCATTAAATTGAAGTTCAAGAATACCTTGGAATATCATATTTTTCTAGGCCCCTGCTGTAACTGAATTCTCATTCACTGGTTAGGTGTAGGCATTACAGTTATTTGGTTAGGTTTAGGCAACACCGTTTATTGGTGTGTTTTTAGCACAGAAAAAAACGTTGTTCGATGTTTTAGGAAAAGTTAGTCCTCAGGCTTAAAATACACCAATTCGTCACAAGTGCTTCAGTGCTTCAAATGACACTGAAACAATAATCAGATTGGCTTTTTTTAAACAGCCTTTTTCATAGCACCTATCAATTTAAATGGATGGTTTGCAGTAACCTACTCCCAAACCCACTCCCTCCACTCTAGCTTTTGCTGCAGTTTATGCTAGTTTCTGTTTGAGTGTGTATTTGTAAACTTTTTGTCAAACGGCTTCATCTTAAACCTACTTCCAGAATATAATCACCCCTTTCCCAGAATTGGGTGTTTGATTTTCTTTGGCCAACATGCAAATGTTTTCACACTTATCTTTTTTCACAGAACACTTGTAGCAAATCATTGAATGTATCAAAGGAAAGTGTGACATTTTGGTTGTTTTCTGTGGTGGAACAGTGTGCGTGTGCATGAATGCCTTTTTTGTGCACTATTTAAATGTATTTCATCAGTGGTTTGAAGTGCACACAAGGATCATAATGCTGCAGTAAATCCAAATTTCCACAATACAAAGCTGTTTTACATGTTGTTGTAATTCTCTTGGCAGAAACACATAGTGTCCATGCTGACATATAGGGGGAAAGTAATGAGGAAGCAAATGGGTGAAAGAGAGGATCAGCAAAAGCCATTAGGAATCTTGAAACATAATTGGGCTGCTTTGGCCTGCTATGTGCTTTTCAGGAAGCCTTCCAAGAATTTAGACAATGAACAGTAAACATGGCATGTTCCTAGAACAATTCCACATCAGATCTTAGAGATCACGTGTCTCTTTTTTTCTCAGAATTGACTCCCCCCCCCACACCACACTCTGTTGCAGATAACTAGCAGCTAAGTCTCATGTTCCCTGTGTATGCACTGTACTTACACTTCACAAGGTCCTTTCACAAATGTGCACAATTTCTGTGTGTGTGTGCACACCATGCTCTCTCATTCTGTCTCAGAGATTTCTGGTAAGTGACATGTTTGGCCGTTGGCATAATGCCTAGCAAGATCACATGGCATGAGTGTCGTGCCTGTGTTGTGTGAGTGTGTGAGTATAGGCGTGTGATTGTGCATGTCTGTGCATTTGTGTCTGAATGATAAAAAAAGAAAGAAAAAAGAAAGGGAGCATGTGCACATTTGATTGTTCCAAGTATTTTCAGCATGAATAGAAGCACGTAGCCATGGCAGTGAATTACAGAGTGCTGAGAAGTATGACGAACATGTGTTGCTGGAACAGTCATGAGATCAGATTCTCAGATAGGATGGAAAATTAGATTTTTTACTTAATGATTCTTCATAGTCCATTCTGTTTTGCTTCATTTGACTGAATTTGTGGCATTGGGCCGTTAACGATTCATTAAGCCAACTCTTAAAGAGAGTTTTCTTCACTCTTAAAGTAATATGGATTACCAACTATGAAAATTTAGAAAAATCTACATTTCTGTTTTATTTCCACCTTTTGAAACATAGTAATTCCCTGTATCTTTGCGAAGGCTTGATTGCAACTAAAAACAGTAGCCTGAATAGGATTGCAAAATTTTTACCTGATCTTTAGACTATAAGTGCAAGGACTTTGATTTAATGGTAGAGTTAAACCTATGATTCAGGGAATGTATTAAAGACTTGCACACAAGTACCTAAAGAATGATGCAGATATACACTTACACAGAAGTAAACAGAGAGAGAGAGAGCACTGTGGATGACTTGATGACATTTATCTTTACTGCCCACCTCAATTTTCCATGCTCTTTTGCTTTGCACTGTACATAATTAAATTGCTGCAAACTTCAAGCCTCGCTCAAGACTCCTACCAGTAAACAAAGCTTGCTAATCAGTGCATAAGATAATAACTGAGGAAAGCAGATAGGCTGACCCCTCATCTGCGATGATGACCTATCTTTTATGTGCTCTTCATGTCCTAACAGCCTGGCAGAATGCCGGTAGGGGCCAGTGGAAAAAGACTGGAATCTGAGGCGGATAGTTTTCACTACCCCCCCCCCCCCCCCCCCCCCCCCCCCCCACACACACACACACACACACACACACATAGTGCCATTACCAAAGCTAATGTGTTAGTACATGTAGTCACAGTATAATTTCCCTGATGCTTTCATTAAAATTGCTTTTGCTTAGGAAAGACAAAGAAACTTGAAATTGTGTTGTTTTTTGTCAGGTTTTAATTGATGTTCAATTCCAGTTCAGTTGAAAAATGATTTAAAACAATTCTTAATTTAGTTTTGACAGAATTTGACAGAATAAGATTAAAGCAAAATAAAAACTATAAAAGTTCTGGGAAATACTGATTGATAAATACTGATAGATTAGTAGGTTTAGGCTTGGAGTCACCTTTTTATTTTTTATTTCTCAGAAATTCTGTCACTTTTAGAAATGCATGTTGCAAAAAATACATTAATTATTTAGATTTTTTTGTGCTGCCTCTCTTTTTTTGCTTATAATACAGTAATAAACAAGGCTTCCCTCCTTATGTCTGAAAACCCATGGTGTAATACTAATTGTTTTATAAGGTATATCTGAATTGAATGTACCGTTTACTGTTTAAGAATGCATATGAGATGATTCTCAAATAGTGTGTCTGCTATAATTTTTGCCACAAATGGCCTACTTTTTATTCAAACCAAAGCTTTCTTAGCCTCTACCTTTGCTGAGTTGTATCTTTCTCTCTAAAGCAATAGCAGCTATTACATTTTCAACTTTGTCTCAGTTGTCATCTCAAGGCTTCATTGTTTTCTCTGCTGTATAGGCGTTGGTCTTTGGTGATGATGGATCTTGTTTTCTCCTGCCCATTTAGAGTTGATTGGAAGTTTATTTTATTGGTTCAATGTGTGTTGGTTATTACATTAAATACATTTCTGATTCTGATTGCTACTTAACAACGGCTACTGTCTGTCTGTCCCTATAGCCTTCCTCAGTTACATAAATCAGTAGGGAAGCCCGAAGAGGCACCCACTAATTAAAGAAATGCATTTTCTGAAGTTGTTAATCAATTTTGAAAGAATAATGAAAACAAAAACAGAGGCAAAATCCACTCTATTTGATGTAATTTAAGATAATCAACAAACCAAATGCAATTGTAGTTCACTTTTTGACGTCAATTACACTTTGTGGATGCAATACATGTAAAATCCCCCACTTTTTCACAATAACTGTGTGCCAGACTCATTACCGCAGAAACCCATGTGCTCATGCAGGGGCATCAATACTGTTGCTGTTTTGCAAAAGCCAATGAAATGTGCACAACAGAATTTACCACATTTAACAAAGTGTTGTGTCTATGAGATAATTAAAGATAGATTTTAGCTAAGGTGTAATGGCATGCAACGCAACAGCAAGCTATTTGTAAGTCATAAATAAAGTTATGATGGAATATGATATTGGTGTGTGTATTCATTTTGGGGAACTACCACTCATTCGGCAATCATAATTTAGTCATCCTTGTTGTAGTGACCCAAATTAACACGTCTTGTAAAAACTCCAAGGGATTTTTTTTCTGTTGGAGGGCGCCACCTGTTTCAATGTTGCATGCTTGGTTTTGACTTGAGACAGAGATAAACAAGCACTCAGCCGCAGCCCATGTCAGTGTTTTACCAGTGTGATGTGGTTATCCAAGGTGACATGTTATTTGAGCACATGTATGGCAGCTTAGTGTGGTGCTGACTGGAAGATTCTCAGGTCACAGTTAAGTGTGTGTGGGTGATGGCTGGAGGAGGGCAGAGCACTTAAAATAAATGTGTATGTATCTCTGGGTACTGGGACAAACCACCTTTTGCAATACATTTTCACAACACACAACAATGATTTCAGAAAAACTTTGCCATATGTATTGAGAAAATCTTGTACTAACCTCCTTCAAGATGTCAAATACATATTTAATTTTTCTTGCAGTACACTTAATCAAAGCATTCTGTTTAATTGAAAGATGTATGTGGGGCTTTCAGTCATTGTGGGCACAGCTCTCTCTGTATGTCTTTGTCTCCGTGTGCGTGAGTGTATTTGTGTATTCCTGTTTGTACACAAGTGGGGCACTGATGCCGAAAGATGTGTCCTCATTTTTACATTGCACTCTGGCGGCCATGTTGGACTTCCCTGATGTCACACATGTGTCACTGTTGAGCATTCAGATCAGAAACAACAGCGTGGGGTGATCAAAATGGCATGTTTATTCTCTCTATATCCCCCCTCCGTCTCGCAACGACTGTGTCACCCTCTTCCTGTCACTTACTCCTGTGCTCACAGTTGGCCTTATATCAACTGGAAACTACAATACAATTTGTCACCAAGCTTCCCCAGATTAAAAAATGTGCACAAAAATGCCCCACTCTACAAGCAAAAGCAGCGTTTTTTCTAGGTGGGAAGTAAAAACTTTGAAGATGTATTGGTCCAAAGTATCTCTCACTTTGCATTATTTTTTATCCAAAGTTGCAGACAAATTCCTGCACACATTCCTGTTTAACTTGCAAAAAAGCTGCTTTTGGTGACATTTCAGTGCTAGATCTACATCTGCTACAATCAGTCAGAAAAAGGAATGCATCGTTCTTGCATGTTCTCTTTTAAGTTGTGATATTTTATAGCAATTTTGCAAATGTAATGTATAATTATGTGACATCTTCCTAATTGTGAGGGATTTTCACTTTCTATTTGCTTTTTCTTCAAATTTGCTACGTTAACGTACTTTGCGACTAGTTCAGTCTAGAACTGTCTGTGAGACTGATGTCATTCCGAAAATATTTACTTCATGTTATTGGTGCTAAAGATGGATGCACTCAGTAGTTTGTAATGCACCGCTTCTGCATTTTGACTTCATTTTTTCATTTTTTCGCGAACTAAATAAGACATGATATAATATGTTGTGTTCTTCTTCATCCAAGGTTATTTTTACATTATTTTAAGACCTGGAAAGGACCCTTGTTTTGGTAGGTAAAACCTTAGAATTAGCAAATTGTACTAGGAGAAAAGACTGGCCTACAGATGAGCAGTTCATGAGCAGTGACTTCTGTACGAGTGAATAACTCCTGTTGGTGTGGACTTTGCACTCTGTAATTTTTCACACCCCTAACATTGACACAATGCTGTATAAAACATAGCAAATAGTTTGCAGTTATAAAGCACCTTTTAACCTACCATAGGCTCTACTAAGCATTCGATAATATGTTTTTATTCACTGACTCAAGCACACACCCACTTACGCAATACTTCTTAAGCCCAATTCTTATTCCTACATGTGGCTTTATCACATGGACCTATCCTTTAGTTTTTAAAGGAGAAGATTTTTTTTCATATAGGCATCAAGCTGTCGTGTTCATTTGGCCATTTATAAAGCCATGATAGAATTTTCCCTGTAAGTATCATCCTGTCTAGTCAAAAAAATATGAGAAAGGAAGAAATCCATTTGAATGATATAGTTGCAATTTTGTTTTCACAAATAATGTTATTGAAATATGTTAAGCCCCTTAGTTTAGACTTTAGTATTGGAAGTGTGCATTACTAGCAATTTGATTTGAGTCCTTAAAATAATATAAGCAATACATTTTCAGTGTTTGTAAAATCTTGGTCCCTTTTCTGTTTCACATTTATTTTTATATATCTAATGTTTTTTTTAATACCTTTTAATTAGATTCCTCAAAGAGAGCTTTTGAAACAATATTTCAAACAGCAATTAGGAAAAACTAATTTTTTTAAAACTCCCCAACAATTAACAGAGCCAGCACAGCTCCTTTGATCAGTCTAAATCATTTGCATTTTATGGTCTGACTGTCACAAAGGAACACTTTGAAGATCTCTCTGCTAATATAGTTCTGTTTTAACGGTTCGATTGTGATTTAGATTTCTTTTTTGAGAGATACTTACACACACACACACACACACACACACACACAAAAACAGATTAAATATGGGCAGGCAATTAAAATTCAGTTGCGCACACTTAAAATCCTCCAGTTAAAGTGAGTTTGGAACTTTAATGCTTTCACAGGTCTTTTCATTGGTAGAGATCAAAGTATCTAAAACCAGCGCTTTCAGTTTTGTTTTATTATGATAATTGTAGTTTTCAAATTTTCATGCATTTTGCAGTGAGTGGAAGTTCTGTGCATCTGCACCAATGCAATTAACAGCTACACCGAGGGCCGGATCTACTAAGATCCCAATTTGCGTGTAGTAATTTGCCCGTGCAACCTAGAATTTTGCACGTGGGGCTGAACAACGGTTTGCGGGTGATTTACTGAGATTAATTGCGCAAATGCTGGCAGGTGCAAACGTGTTGGAGACTCCCTATTTAAATAAGGCTTTTGCATGTTTTGTGGTTTGCAGCACTGCGAGAGTTGGAAAAAAGAAAGAACAAATTGAAATTGACCGGGTGAAGAAGGAGATTTTAGTGGAAAAGACAAAACTGGAAAAAATATATAATAGATATTAAATGAAAATAATACAACCGGTGAGAGGCATCAAAGGTGGGGTACAGATGGTGGTGGGGCTTTCAATTCCAGCGGGTCTCGATCAACTTGGAGAGGGGAAGAGTGCACAAAGGAGGTAGAGGAAGGAGAGCCGAGAGGGGCCGAGGTTTATATTTTGTCCTTTTATTATAAAGACTAAACAGCCTGATCTTATTTATCTTATTCTCATGTTGACATGTAATTATGTCACGTCATGTCTCCACATGCTGTGTTCCATGCACACTCGCACACAGGTGAGCTACATTCCTACCAGCAGACAGAGAGCGGACATAAGACATTGTTGCATCAACCACCTGTAAATCCGACAGAAATATCAGGTTTAATAACATTTAATGATAAGAGCAGCTGGCAGAGTTTTTCTGCTTCAGTGTACAAAGAACTTCATGTCCATCTAAGAAACACGCACAGCTGAACAATCAGATTCCTTGTCATTGTTGTTAGTTCTGAGGCGTATAACTGCTCAAGAAGAACATTCAGCTTCTCTCATTGAACACTCGTAAACCAGCTAGCTAGCGTCATTTCACATCATGTCTCTACATGCCGTGCCGCGTGCACACACAGGTGAGTTACACTCCAACCAGAAGACAGAGAGCTGGAGTATGCAGCTAGATAGCATGTCTCCATACTTCTTTCCCGCCTGTCTCTCCTGACACGACAAGAGAGTTTTCTGGATGGGCGGAGGAGTGAGCTGTCTGTCTGCTGTTAGTGAGATAAGCTTAAGATGGTTTAAAACGCTGCTATAAGTTTATACTCTATGTTCGTGATATAACATAAAACTTCTTGAGATACATCGAGTATATTCGATATATCACCCACCCCTATGGAAAATTATTCATTTACAGCCAATGAAACAAATACGATTATGCTTGTCCAACATTATTTTGGATATCTTTTGTGCGAACAGGTGTGATATCTGCCCAATCAAAGCGCCTAAATAAAGCTCTATTCAAAGCCTCAATTGCATATTCTAGTATCCAGTGATACAGTAGAACCTGCTAAAAGGTAGCAGCACAGAAACAGTCATTTGCTGAAACTGATGTGTTGGATGCATGAAAAATGGGCAAGAGTAAGGACCTGTATAACTTTGAAAAATAGTCAAACTGGATCACAGCATTTGCAAAATCTCAGGTCTTGTTGAGTGTTGCTGGTATTCACTGCATAGGTAGTGTCCATTGTGTAGTCCTATCCCACCAAAGAGCTACTGTAGCACAGATTGCCTAATAACCTATTGCTTTCGTTGAAAGGAAGGTGTCAGCTTGCACAATGAATCACAATATGCTAGATATGGGACTGTGTAGCTGCAGGCAGATTGGAGGACCAATATTGACCCTTATCTAATGCTGACAATGCCTAGAACTGGTATATGGTCATCTGAACTTAATAAGAGCAATGTTAGAAAGTAGTATTTTATGATGAATCCCATTTTCTTTTATGTCATATGGACAGTTATGTGAGGGTTTTTTTTGTTTGTTTGTTTTTTGGGTTTTTTTTTTTTACTGGGGGGGAAGAGCTAGCAGAGAGCTAATTGGAAGAAAGAAGAAAAAGAAAGAAGCACTTGGATGCTATTTTGACTACCTGCATAAACATTGTTCCAGACCACTGGACCAGTCCATGAAGGTCCCACCTTACAGCTTACAGCACTTATAGAATTAGCTTCTAACATCATGGTTGCTTATTTAACAGGACCCCTTTAGATGTCTCGTGGAGTCCATACCAAAGTGAAACTGAGACCTACTCAATATCAGACTGGTGGTTTTAGCTTTAAGGTTGATCAGTGTATGTGTCCTTGCTTTCATTTCATGCTGATTCATTCTAGTTTTTCCATGGTACACTGTTTCATGCTTTATGAAAATCAAATCATGTTTGGAACAAATGCATAGGACTGATGCAAACACAGTGGAAAACATACAGACTTCCTGACATCTAACCTAATTGTGATCCTTGTGTGACAGTCAGTGACACTCAGCAGGCCATCTAATGGCCACTTTGACCCCAAATGAGGTCCATTTTAAAGAAGATATCTAAGACTAGATTAGCAACCAGGCAAAGTGAACCACTATTAAGAGAAGTAAAGACAGAACCTGTCTCAAAATTTTGTTTTAAGACTTTAAAGGCTGTCGTGTTATACTAGCCCAGAAAGAGCAAATAAAACACCAGCTGTATATCAAGCCTTCTTCATTGGGGTTATTCAACTGGTTGCAATTTGCAGTTTGTGCTGCCAGATGTCAGTATATCATACACACAGGATCTTTAATTCTTTTTTAAAAAATTTTAGTTTAGAGAAACTTATTGGTTTTAAAGACCCATTCCTTAAATTTTCGACCTTAAAACTCTGCGTTCCGGTCTCGTTAGATGGCACAGTGACATCTATTGTGTGCATTTCTAGAGCCGTCGGTGCCTAGTAACGTCCCGCGGCTGAGAAAACACACTGTACAACTTTTTCATCCTGGTATCTGCGTGAAGTTGCAGTTGAGTTTCGCTCTGCGCATGTGTCACGTGCTAGCAAGCGGATGTAAACAAACTGGCTGTTTTGAACGTGCACCGTGGCAGATTCAGCATAGAAATGTTAGAAGACATTATCGAGGAAGAGAGGAAATAAAAAAGAGATAAGACAAGAGTCAAGATAAGACTGTTTTTACTGTCTAGAGAGAGCTCACAGTACAGGTAGGATGCAAAATTGATGCGGAATTAGCCATCGATAGGGGGCACATCACAGAGAAAATGGCAAAAGTTACGTAGTGCATCTTTAAAGCTTTATTTCTTTTCTATGTTCAATAAGGAGGGTTTTTTTCTATAATGGTTCAATAAAGTTAATAATCCAATTTGTTACTGTCCTTTTTATATAGAAGTTGTTGGTCCCTAACAGATTTGAGAAATGATAAAGCTATCGGCTATGATTAGGGACTACTATTCCCCCCCCTTTCCACTGAAGAACTTGCATCCATAAAGATATTGGTAAAGATGAAAGTTCCTTTGTTGATTAAATTGAAATGGAAATAAATTCGGTGTGTTGGAGTGTGTTTGATTATCAGTTGTCTTGTGGTTAGGTGTCTTTCTAATTGTACTTGCAGGAATGAATTATCAAAGTTCTCTAAATGTAGGCATAAACTACCACACAGCCAATTAACTACTTCACTGTTTGGAAATGTGCACAGTCGAGATGGCACAAAAGCTCCCCCCAGGAGTAAACTGATGCCCTTGTCAAAGCAGTCACAAGGCAGGACTACAACAGCCCCACTGTGCTGCCAAGGGCAAATCATGTTTCATGTTTAGTTCATTTCTGTGAACTTATCTGTTCTTATGCACCTAGCCTTTTGTCCTGAAGATGTTTTATTACTTTCTCTCTTTTTGTTTCCATTGAAAAAGTTGCTAGCAGTGAAGTATTATTGATTGTAGTTAATTATAGACCTCTGTGGACTAAGCACATTAATTGTTCAGCAATAAATTCGGCCTGCATATCAGTAAAAATGTTCAGTTTTTTGTAAAAGCATTTACTTTCTATTTATACCAACAACAAAAAAACACAATCTCTGTATTCTCAATGGTCTGCTTAAAGAGTTATTAAAATTCAGCGCATCCATGTACCATAACTGACAATAGTCAGTTTTCTCTCCATTCATTGACTTTTCCTGTAATTTATTAAAGTCGTAGCAATCCATCATATCACCAAACCGTCAAAAGTAGGAGAAAAAAAAATCTGCTTGAGCCCATCAAAAATGATACTTTGCTGGCAAAAGCAGAGCACCATTTCATGTGCGCCAGCATGAAATTAGGTCCCTTAGGCTCATAGAAAATAGTTATGTGTTATATTTTTGACACCCAGCAGTCACATGGCAGCTGAAAACCACTGCCAAGGTAAAAGATTTATTAATTAGAAACCACCCCCTAATCCCTTTATCCCCCCCTCCCCCAAATAAAAAAAAAGCACACACCACAGTCGGCAGGTCAATATATAGAATCCTTGTGTTTACAGATGAAGCTGTTGCTGCTTAACATATTCTGTTACTGATATCAGTGGGCTTTCTATTCCCTTATTCTCTTCCTATCTTGCTTCATGTTGCTCCCTTTAAGCTTGTGGAATTTTTGCTCTTGTGTCAAATTTAACATGAAACTGAAGCCTGAAACTGAAGGTTGCTGTGCCATCACCCTAATGTGTTGCTATAAACTGGAACAACCCGCAAGTCCATGTGGTTCTGCAGTATCAGCTTAGTATTTATTAAAAAAAGAAGAAAAAACTCCAACCTGTCTTTTATGTTATTTACTAATTTAATTTGATTTATTTTAATCTTAACTTTATCTTTTTTATTATATTGTTTTTTGGTACTTAATTAAAGTCATCTACTCTTTTCAAGCTTTCCTGTTCTCTTTTGACTGTGCTTTTTCAACTTCTCTAATAATGTTTTCTATTTGCATCTCTTGCACACACCCTGTTTCTTTCCTCCCTTTTTTTTATCTTTCTGTCTTCTCACTTTCACTCACCCTGACACTTTTCCACTGCATTTAAGTCTTTTTTCGCCTTTCGCTATCACCGTCTTCAACTTTCTTCCATGTGCTCATAGGCTGTCATGTTATGTTTAGGGGTATTTGTTTGATATCTGTGAGAGTACTGTCATCTGCAACCACAGTCATCAGAGTTTGGTGTAAGGTAGTAGCCACTGAAACTGTTTGTTTGTTTACCTCCCACAGCCACTTGGAGTCCATTAGCAATGTCTTTGCCTCAGGAGAATAAATCACAAACACTCACAAATACCCATGCATGCATGCATACTGCACACACTCTTCCTCTGTGTTTCCTTCTGTCTGGCTTTCAGTGATAACCTAATACAGGGATCTCCAGCTTTTTGTTCAATACTGCTACCTAGTTTTTGCTCTGCTTTTGGTCTATACCATCCCCGGATGTGGCTATCTTCAGCTGCTGTTTCAATAGATTTATTACTTGTTTTCATTGTTGTGATTTTGTTTCCTTTTCTTTTTTTTTGTTTTTAAAATGGGTTTCCTGCTTTGGTTAATACAGGGAATAGATTATTAAAATAGTTAACAAGTCGTCTGGAAAAAAAAAAGAAATAAAAAATTTTTTTTTCCCCCAGCTACACTGAACAACCAATCGGAGTGAATGCTCTTGCTGACAAATCCAATGTCGATTCAACGTGCTGAATCGGGTAAAAAAGAAACTTTAGCAATGGAGATGGTGCAATACTCACCAAACGATCTTTACCATTGCAGCAGACATTCCCAATGGCCAGTTATTGGCTTGCCATATAAAAGCCTTTAGAATTCAGTTCAATTCAATTCAACTTCATTTGTATTGTCTATTAACAACAAAGTAATCTCAATGCACTTTTACAAACACAGTTCAGTACACCACAATTAACTGTTCAATTATAATCCAATTAAAACAAACCCATTGTATGATCCACATTAACTCAATTTATTTAAACTGAGTTCATCAATGGAATTCATAAAAAAGGATAAGGATTGAAGCAAATCTTCTTTTCCATTTAGTTTCCCATCCTGAGCATGCACGGGGTGACAGTGGAGAGGCAAAACTCCTTTTCAATTCTCTTCAATTCAATTAAATTCAAATGTATTTATATAGCACATTAAAACAACTTTAGTTGACCAAAGTGTTTCACAATAACATCTGCAGTCAACAAGATACAAATAAAACATAAATGAAATAAATACGCATATTAAATAAAATCACAATAACAAGTCAAGGTAAACTCCAGTTTGCTAGCATTAAAAGGCCAGGGAAAAGAGGTGGGTTTTCAAACTAGACTTAAATTGTCCTATTTCTCTCATAGGATCTGACATAATGAAGGAGGCTGTTCCACAAAGTGGACACTGCCACAGAAAAGGTTCTATCACCTCTGGATTTTAGCCTGGCTTTAGGGACAGTCAACAGGAGCTGGTCAGATGACCTCAGGTCTCTGGTCGGAGTGTTGGGCGGCTTCCTCTGTTTTAAGTGGATGGAAAAAACCTCCAGCGCAACCAAACTTAGGAAGGGTGTTCATCTGCCTCAACTGTTAGGGAGTGGAGAGGACCGAACGGAGGGGCCAACAGCATCATAACTATAAGCCAAGAATATGTGCAGAGTAAGAAAAAGACAAGCACAAGTTAACGACAGTAGTAATGTTATTGATCTGTACATGGAGAAAAAGAAATGGAGGGAAGTGCATCATGGGATGTCTCCCAGCAATCTCAACATATAGCAGCAAAACCAAAGGCATGGCTAAAGGCTTAACTTTATCAAAAAGGAAAGTTTTAAACTGATCTAAAAGGTAGTGAGGATGTCTACTTTCAGTGTTTTTGTATCATCCTCATTTGTTGTTTGGTTAGATTTTGACACCAAAATTGGTTAAGTTAAGGCATCAAAACGACTAGGTTAGGTTTGGGAAAGGATAATGGTTTGGCTAAAGATGTACTATCTAACACTGTTAAACAACATATTGCATAGTGATGCTGAGTACTATGTGGTTGGTTACATTCTGATGCCGAAGGGTCCTAACAAGGCAATGGTATTCGTGGGAGTGAGACAGATGTCCATATTACCATCAATCAGGACAAAATGAGAAGAATATATTCAAAGGAATGTGGCACTTTAGCTGAAGTGTCCCATCACAGCATGTGATTTTTCAATGTGAGTTTATAGTTTTATTATGATGGTTTTGCGTCAGACAGTGTTTTTCCACAGGTTAAAGCTAAAAGTTGGACACTCTTTTTTTTTTTTTTTTTTCCTTCAACAGACAGAAGTTAGGTCTAGATTTTTGGTGCCCATAATTGGTACATATTGAGTGAATACAAGTGGAGAGATAGGAGACAATATTCAGCCCACAACAAACCATTTCATCGTTGTCTCCTTGTTACATAACTGCATGAATCATAGATTTTTTTTTTGTGTAAGAAAAGATGATTTTGATCCTGACTATGTGCAGACAACTTCACCCAGCAGGGCCTATACTTAGAGAGTGATGTTGCATTACAAGCAGTGATCAGCGGTCTCTCTCTCTCTTTCTCTCTCTCTCTCCCCCGACATCCCATAATGCTACTCAGACAGACTCAGGCAGACACACGCTCGTTCCCCATTGGTAGAACTGTTGCCAGGGAGCGTTGCCGTCTCAACGTGGATAGAATCTGTTGTCTGGTACACTTTAGACATGAGAACAACTGCAGGATCTGAATATTTATAACGAGGGGACGGTTCATATTGAGATTGTATAGAGGCAACATAAGTAAGAGAGGAAGGATGTGCTTCTGTTCAGCTCGCTTAAAAAATTTCATTTCGGTTTTTGCAGATTGTTGCTCTTTAAATAAGATTTTAATTGATGTTTCTACTTTTCTCTGCCCTAGTAAGACATATTCTTAATGTTCAAGTTTGTTTTTTTTTTTCATCAGCATCCTGTGACACCAACTTTACTTTGAGACTAAACTTACTTGAACAATTCCAAAAAAGTCCCAAATAGTGAACATATGAACAAAACTTGCGTCTGACTTTTATTGCTTCATGTTTGAATATCACCCTATTGTCATTTGGTAGGCAGCTACAGTATAACAAGTAATTAAAATCTGTGAGTATGTGTGAATGTGTGTGTTTGCCATCTGGCAAATTCTCTAATTTCTTCATATTATTCAAGCCTGGATTTGCTGCTATACTTAATAACACTATGCGTTGGATGCAACACATTTTGAAGGGAACCGACAACAGCAATCAGAACAGCTTTTTTAACCTAAACTTACAAACTATGTCTGCACACACATGTCTGACACGGAGTGCCAAAAGTCACGGTCGGGCATACAATGATGATTGCAAAAACACGCCTTGGTATGCGAAAAACTTTGACATGGAAATGCAAACACTCGCGCTGAGAAACGGGGACACAGGTTGCAAAGCGGCACAGACTCACACATATAATCACTTGTTTGTCAAACAAGTTGAGGGAGTTCATGCCTTTATATTTTTTTATCAGGGATGTGCAAAGTCTATATTTAATGCAGGCAGCGGTAGGTTGGAATTTGCATGTGGATGTTTCTTGTGTGATATGTGCACATTTATGTTTGTGTGGATTCTTCTGCACGTTTTCTGGTAATCTACATGTCTCTGTTTTATATGTGTTGGTGCATACATTTGCATGAATATAAAGCTATGTGTCTGTGTATATGTGCATTGTGGCACACCACCGTCCTGTCTGCCTGACTCAACATATTCTCCATTCACTCTCCTTTGCTCTATCTCTCCCCCCTCCCTCTTCCTCTTTTCCCTCGCTCCCCCGCCCCTCCTCCTCCACCTCTCCCTCTCGCTCTGCCTGGCTGGCACGTACATGCATGTCTGTAGACTCTGTACTGTGCTTGCTGCCGTGGCACGCGCCAACCTCACTGCAATGCAGCCCTGTGTGCATTAATTGGCAGAGAGACAGTGGGTACGTGGAATGCAGGGTTGGAAGGATAGAGAAAGAAAAGGGAGGAGGGGGTGGGCAGGAGGCAATGTAACAACACAATAGTCACAATAACCGATGGACAGACCGACGGAAAGGCAGTCTGGCAGGTTCCCAGAGGGACAGACAGACAAACAGAATGTGTATTGCTGAGTGTGCACAGGGAGATTACCTGACTGTGTGTTGTGCGTGTGTGAGAACAGGCAAGTGAGTGTATGTCTGTTTGCATTAGTGTGTTTGCGGATTTGTTTCTCCGCCGTTTGACTGAGCTTTTTTTGTGTGTGTTCACTCATGTGTGCCTATATGTGCCGTGCAGATATCACACGGCTGGGGCAAAGCTCTCTAAACCAAAGTCTGACTCACTGTACTCAACGCTTTGTGATATCCTCCCTTTCATATTTCCGTTGTGACTGAAGAGTAAAAGTTTGCCCAGTTTAGAAAAACTTTCTCCACTTGAGGTTTCTTTGGCAAAAAATGAAATGCAATGTGTCTTAATACTTTCTGAGCTTGCGCTCGGATATAAAAATGCTTTGCATCAGCTTTATATTTTTTAACAGATTGCGTATTCTACAGTGAAAAGATGGAATGAGATTTTGAAGGTCATTTTAAAAAAAAAGTATTACTCTTATCTCTGCAGCACCTCAGTAGATTTTCTGCTTCTTTTTCTGACCTGCAAAGCTTACACAACATTTCTGTGTGCATTTATGTCTTCACACATACAGTAAAAATTCTCTTACTCATCTATCACAGCATTTTTACATGCATATCCTCCCACACACTCCTTTGTGTAACGTATCCTCTCCGTTCATAGTTGGATTTATTGTAGTGGTTGTTCTGTCACAGGCTGCGACATCTGGCTCCAGTCCTCCTTCGTCCACATCAAGTAACATTTAGGGAGGCCTTTCATGCATTGGCTAAAAACGTAACAGCAGAAAACACTGAAATGTCACCTGAATAAGCTGAGCTACCAAAGCGGAGGCGTGCATTAATCATTTAATTTATGAATTCCTGTGCAAAATAGCCTTGCATGGAGACATCTCTCTGGTTATGTGTAGGTGTTTGGCAGAGATGTCCTGGCATGATTCAGAGAACATACACAACACTTGCTCAAAAGTAAATCCTCTTTCTTTAATGGTTGTCTTTGAAAGTGGGAAATGCCTTACTGAGAACTTTTCCAATTCTACATTGTGAACATTACAGCTTTCTGTTTAGTGAAGCTTTGCTTTACCATCGGGTGACGCATTCTCTCCAGGCTTGCGTCAAACAGGCATTTTAGAAGTTTCACTATTCGGTGTCTAATTAATTACAAGTGGCTATGACCTCTGTAGGCTCTTCTCATTTCTTTTTTCTCTGAGTCATTCTCCCTCTCTTTCTGTCAGACCAAATAGACATCTGTGTCCAGGGGCATGTGGCAGAAGTTGCTTCAACCTAATTGTCTTTCTCTGCTCGTATTGTCCTCAAATGACTTTCTCTCTGTCTCAACTCTCCCCTCCCTCCCTCAGTCTCTCTAGCTCTGCCCAGTCTCTGTCTCAGTCTGTAACTGTAGCCTGTGTTTTTCTCTCCCTCCCACTCCCTGCGACGTATAGATACTGCATTGATCAGACACACGCGCGCAGACACATGCACACACTGAGCCTCCCACTCCTTTCATCATTGATTCGCTCTGCTCTCTTTTCCTCTCCCCCCCCCCTATTCTCTTTCTCCCTCTCCTTCTGTACAGCGGCACTTGTTGAATTCAGCCCTTGGAGAATAGAGAGAGGGGAGAGAAGCAGAGAGAGATAATGACAAGGAGGTAGAGGGAGGCTTTGAGACGGTGCTAGAGTAGAGAATGAGGTTTTGGAGGATATACAGATAGACAGGAAGACAAAACTCAGTCAGACAGCAGAGAGAACCATCCTTGGGAATGACACTTTAAGTGAAAGAAAGAGCCGGCCAGACGGAGAACATCAGAGTGCTCTCCTTCCATCTGTAACTACTCCTCTTCTGTCTTGCTCCAGACTGCCGCTGGTGTGTTTGTGTGTGTTAAGGCTCCATGGTGTGCTTTAACCAGAAGACTGGCTTACACAGGTCAGAAATGTCTGGGCTAACAGTGAGCGCTCTTTTTGTGCATTTGTGTGCATGTTAGTGGAGGAAAGTTATGTGCTGGTTTCTCCAGGTGAGTGTTTGCTTGCCAGGATACACAGTAGTTTCCTTATGCAGCCTACTCTGCTGTGTGTGTGTGTGTGTGTGTGTGTGTGTGTGTGTGTGTGTGTGTGTGTGTGTGTGTGTGTGTGTGTGTG
>JAOXYM010000020.1:10266491-10316442 GCA_028567055.1 Leptatherina wallacei | reverse complement strand
GTGTGTGTGTGTGTGTGTGTGTGTGTGTGTGTGTGTGTGTGTGTGTGTGTGTGTGTGTGTGTGTGTGTGTGTTTAGGCAGAAGTGTCTGTACATATACACGAGGATTAATCCACACATTCCAGTATGTGTGTAAGTGTGCACGCCTTCAAGTCATCTTTGAGGTTAGGGGAAAGCATTTTGGGAGGAAGAACCCAACACCCTGCTATGGATATGTCCCCCTCCAAAACTCAAGTTGCTGATGCAGCATTACAACTTATCTGAGATACATCTGCAGTGCTTTAAAACATTCATGAAACACAAAAAACTCTTGTGTCAGATTACCCCAAAATGCTTTGCTAACAAAATTGTAAAGGTTTTGTTTTGATTGGAAAACATACGGTTGGTATGGAAGCGGGTATGACTGCTTTTGAGCCGCATCCTCTGCAAACCGATTGAGGCAAACTCTTATATTTAGCTGTTTAGCTCTGCTTCACAAAACTGCTTGTTTAATTCAGAAATCTTTTGCTCCTTTTTGCTTTTATTAGTCCAAGACAAACCAGAGATGGGAGCAGTGCCCTTGGCCTTGGAAAATCGCAACTGTGTGCTGATCCGCAGAGACCTGGTGGCACTGCCTGCAAGCCTCATAAGCCAGATAGGCTACCGCTGCCACCCTAAGCTCTACACTGAGGGGGACCCTGGGGAGAAGTTGGAATTGGTAGCTGGTAGGCAGGCACATACGAACACACACATTCACTCATTTTTCATTTAGTAGCCTACATATTCTATGCACAAATTTGGAAAGTACTCAAACCGCCACATTTGATTTTGAGCATTCAGAATTGATGCTTGCAAAAATATACTTAACCCTTTGAACCCTAAGCCTATTTTTCTTGACAATGCATTCTTTTAGGAAAATTACTATCTCTGCAACCACAAGGTGTATTTGAATACTTTTGATGTGATATTGAAAGGGAACACTTAAGAGATTTGACAAAATGTTTAAAATACAGTATATTTTACACATAAGGGTTAATGTTTTAATGAAATTAGATTCTGACTTTTTTAAGGCTAGGAAAAGAAGATATTAAGTTTACCCAGGTCCAAGTGACTGACAGCTGTCAGAGGTTAACTTCTGGTCATCTCCACTCACTATAATTTGAGTATACATTTTGGTTAAATTATGTTTAGACGTCAGCACTATTAAATTAAATTCTTATTCCTAATTGAAAGACTATTTACTAAGGCACCATCTGACGCAAGTTAGCACAGGCTAAAAGAAGGTCATGAAGCAAGAACTGTCAGTGTACATGAAGTTATTGAGATTTGCAGCCATAGTGAGTTTAATCCATGTCAATTTGTCTCAGTTGGAAGCAATGAAACAAAGCTGCAGAGTTTCTTTACAGAGATTTAAGACTGTGATAGAAGGACAACCATCTCTGCAGTTATCATCAATCAGGTCTTTATGGAAGAGTGACTCGATGGAAGTCAGTCTGGAGTAAAAAACATATGACTGCCTTCCAGGAGTTTGGCAAATGGCCCTTACAGTTCTGAGAGTGTGAGGGGAAAAGGTTTTGTTTTTTTTCCTTGAGGTATGATGAGACAAAAAATGAACTTTTTGCCAAATGCTGATCTTGGCAGTCAGAACAGAAGTCTCTATTAGAAAAGTTTCCACTAAGCATCGAGGTGGCATAATGTCTACATTGAAGCATGGCAAAAAGTTGAATTTGTTGAAAACAAATCTTTCCAGGCTAAAGAACTGAGTGAATAATTCCCAGTGTAATTTACTGCGAGACACAGACACACAATGACACATGCAAGTTGTAGTCAATCATAAAAAAGGACAAGAGTTCAGAAAGGTATCACATGGCCAAATTCAATCTGTTCATAATGTGATTTCATTTAAAACAGAATGAAGCACAATGAAAATGTGTAATTCAGTCCTGCAGTCTGAAGATGAGAGTGTTGAATGCCAGTTTAATAGCTTGCTGTTTTTATTATGTTTTGTCCTTTCCCATATTTCTGATTCTAATTTAGTATGCTTGAACTTTAGTAACCTACTTTAAAGATTTCATATATTAAAATTGCCTGGGAGGGGAGGGGATGAAAAGCTGTTCTTGATGTAAACCTTTTTTTTTAACAAATCCTTCTCTGTCCGTGCAACACAGGTACACAGGTGTTCATGACACGAGGCCAGCTCATGAACTGTCATCTTTGTGCTGGTATCAAACACAAAGTCTTACTCCGTCGTCTCTTAGCCACATTCTTTGATAGGTGAGTGTACAGACAAGCACAAGTAGCTTGTGTTAAACTGTTTGCATGTTGTAAATCTCTTAGTCTGTAGATCTGTGTGTGACTCCAGCACGGATGCCGTTTTCACAAAACTAACTTTCACACTCCATCTGTGGCTATGTTGTGCAGTGTGGTTAGTTGTGTGTGTCCCCATGTTGATCTACTGTATGTTCTAGTTGTTGACTCTGCCCCCTGGTGTTTACTCTGTATTCCTGCAGGAACACTCTGGCCAATAGCTGTGGGACAGGTATCCGTTCTTCTACAAGTGATCCCAGTCGGAAACCCCTAGACAGCAGGGTCCTCAATGCTGTCAAACGTAGGTTTATTAACTAAATAACCTAATGTATGCAATAGACTTTGCACAGTTTACCACCAATAATTTTTGCTGTTTGTTTTTTTTTCTCTCTCTCTCTTACAGTCTACTGTCAAAATTTCAACCCCAACTTCAAAGAGAGTGAAATGAATGTCATTGCTGCTGACATGTGCACTAATGCAAGGCGTGTCCGCAAGAGATGGCTCCCCAAGATCAAGTCCATGCTTCCTGATGGCATGGAAGTGTATCGCGCAGGGATGGGCATGGGTGCTGCTGTTGGTCTGGGTCTGGCACTGGGTGCTCCTCAGTCAGGGGTACCCCTTCCCTTCGAGCCTGACTTCAAGACCCTAGAGCAAAGGTTGTATCCAGAGCGCAAAGACCCTCTCAGGACTCACCCACCACTTCCAGAAGGCAGCCCAGGGTCTGTGGCTGCTAGAGCAGAGGCTGAGGGTGAAGGTGAAGCAGTAGTCCAAGAGGAACAGGAGGAAGATGAGGATGAAGCTGGCTTGGAGGGTGTAGACAGATCACTTGGGGTGCCCACCTTGATCCCAGGCACTGAGGCTGGCAGCACACCACCTGAGCAGAAGGTGGAAAGTTTTGAACAAGGTCTGAGGGTGAACGGACAGTGAATGTCCCTTTGGGCTGCCTCTCATATCGTGAAATCTGTTTAACACACATTTTCTTTTGCTTGCTCTCTAACTCTAACATCTCGTCCACCACTATTTCTTCTCTTCTGTGCTTCCTCAACAGGAATTCATCAGCACAAAAAGCTGTACTCATAGATCTTATTACGCAGGAGTTTGACACACATGCATGCGCACGTGTGTGCTTGTGTACTCGCATACTTACCAGTAGTAAAGGAAGAACACTGATGGAAGTAGACACAGGCATGGCATTAGCACATTGAGAAATTCAACCTGTTCCGATCCGTCCCTTTCTTATTATACTAAGTATTTACTCAGTATTTGGGCTCCTGTGGCTATAATACAAAAGCCTGAGAGCAGAGCATATGGCTGTAATGATTCATCTTTTGAAAGCAATACAAAAGCAACAGCTGCTTTGCGGGCAGTTCATGGAGTATGTTGTAATGGTTTGTAAAGTGATCCCATTTTCTTGGAAAGCTTGAAAACAATCCAACCGTGACAGAATGCAGCTCCTATGTAGAAAGATGTTTGCAATGTTTAACCACTTCACATTACATTAGTGTTAATGATTATGTATGAGTATAGACATTGGGACATTTAAAAAAAATAAATAAATCATGCGCTCTCATAACAATGCCATCTTTCCGTCACTTGTTTGATCAAGATTACAAAATGGTTTTCTGCGAATGATAAACTTTTCTCCGGAATCCAAAAACAAATCTATCACATGCATTTGTTATTTCATGCATATCTGCCCGTGACATATCGAATTTGACTGTCAATGTGGTGCCTGTGTCTGCTCTAGACCCCCACCCCCCCACCCCCAGCTGCCAACCACACCATGCATACAAATACACAACACAAACACATATTTACCATTCTGTAATACTAGGCTTTAATACTGTATCTATATCAATGCATTCAGACTATACACAGTCCAAAAAAAAAAATTAAATAATAAGTTACAGTGCTTTTTAACTTTTAGGACCTTTTAAAATACATTATACTGTCTTGGAGATTCAGAGAGAGCCATGTATAATAACGTGTACTAAAGTCCGAGCTTGCATGCGTTAATACAAACGGTGAATAGAAAGAACTGTTGAAACAACAGCAAAGCCACAACCCTGCATCCAAATAAGATAACAGCTACTGCTGCCTGGAGCTATGCCATAAAAATGCAGAAGGACTTTACATTTCTCTCTGGGATCTGACTTCATCAGTCGCAAATGTTAGAACTGGCCTTGGTATAACCCAGCAATGACTGTCTTTGACATATTATTAGATCAAATTTCTGTTTTTTTAACTACAGAATGTGCTGTCACCGCAAACAGAGAAGAATGAATACATGGAGTATAGAGAGGAAGTTCACTACACCGAGTGTTAGAGGAAAAAATTTCAGTGAGAAACACTGTTCTATTTTGATCTGGCAGTGTGATATGTACTGAGACCACACAGCCCTGCTTCCATCATGTTTTTTTTTTTCTCTTGTGGGTGAGTGGGTAAATTATTGAATCAAACTTTTAAGAGCAATTTATGCTGGCTAACTGCATTTGCACTCAAGAAGGTAAATGAGTTGGGGAAACTGAAGAGTTTAACTAAATAGACCTCTAAAGACTGCAAACTGCCACCACATCACTGATTACATTCTTAATCAGGCATTTGTGGGTTTGGATCAAAGCAACAGGTCTTTGATGGGGGGAGGCATGTTTTGTCATATTCATTTTCTTTTTTGATGTCCGTTTTCATGCTTGTCGCCATGTATAGGATGCAGTCCTAACAGCCTTTCTTTACTGTTTCATGCATTGATTTTAAAAGATGCACTGCTGTATGTTTCCCTTGTACTGTGCTTTTGTATGTCTCAATCAGTCATGAGAGCACATTTGATAACAAGAATAGACCATTAGTGAATGAACTGAAAGTTATTTTTGGCCACCTACATTTTGGAAATTATTCTTTTTTTTATGTGATTGCCCCCTGATATATTCAGTCTGTTTATTTATGTTCCAGTGCTGTGCCACTTCAAAGGTTGGGCCGGATAATTCTCTTGTCTGTCCTCCTATTACATTGGTTCTTTAGGGTAAGCTTTAAGATGGCCCTGCACAAGAAACACAGGGTTATGATTGCACTAGGTAATGAAATTGACGTTTACAATTTTGTTTTCTCTTGGAAGAAATGTGGTCTGCCATAGATAAGCCAGGGTTTTGCCAGCATGACCGAGATTATGGATGAATGTACACTGTAGCACTGCTTTGACGAGGGTCCAGGCCATGATTGAATATAGTAAATAATTGAATCTCTTTTTAAAAAAATAGTTTTACATAAATTCCAAGCTTTCAGAAATGCACTATAAAATTAAATTATTATGACTGCGAGTCTGGATGATGGTTGAACTTAAAACCTTTTTTAAAGTGATGCAGAGAAGTCTTCCAACACAACAAACAGCAGGGACCATGTCACTAATATGTGCAAAACTGATCAATGTTCAAGTAGCCTGCTGCCATTTGTTACTCTGTTCTTCATTCTTATCTTTTTATCCCAACACTTGTATGTATCTAATGTTGAAATGGCAAGCTCCAGTAAATTATATATTTTATCGTTTTAATTTATTCAGCTTAAGCTGCTTTTGTAAGAAAATAAAGATATTCTCTACTCTATTGGATCCACCATCTCAATTAATGATCTATTCTGCTTTTGTCAAAGTAACAGCCATTTTAATATTAAAATTAATGAATAAATAAAAACATGAGTCCTCCACTGTTAAATTGATCACTAAGTTTGATATCTATATCTAATCGATTGAAATAAATCTTTGCTTTTGGTTTCCAAATTATAGTCTTAAAAGTGGAAAATTTCTGCATTGCTATAAAAAGCTTGAAATGTTTTATTTCAGCTCCTAACTAAAATAATGCAGTTACTACTAAAGGCTGGAAAATATTGATATAATCCACTGAAGTGTGGAGCAGTACCTTAGACTGGGAATGTGTGGGTGTGGATGTGTGCCATAATTGTCAGACAAGACAGACAAGACCAAGGACCCTACTGTATAGTCATTGATTAGACACTGAAAGATACCCCCCTATTAAATTTATTTTCAAAATTGTTAAATTGTCCTGGAAGAACCTTAACTAACTTATTCCAATATTTTCTGTCATGTCATTCTTCAACAAAGGTTGATCACCAGCTTTTTTTTAACTGAACTCATGATATTGATGATATTGATATTGCAGTCCTTTTACTCAATTCAACAGCTATTTTGACAATGACAGATAGCCTTGTTAACGCCCTTGCACAGTAAACAAGATTTTCAGCCCACCAATGAAAAACATACCAAATCTGACATTGATTAGCCAAACCCCGTTCATCCACTTGATTGTAACGTTCTCATTAAATAGAATAATATAAAGATTGGGGAAACACTGAGCTCTATTTGAGGTGGCTAAAAGAGAAAGTAATGTATATTTTACATATTTCAGTGACTGAAATATGTGTCATTTACCACATACTCATTCAACTAGATGATCACTGAAAATAAGAAACAGAATGGTGTTGTTGAAGAACCCATTTCCACAAACACTTTATTGCGAACAAATTCTTACAGGCTTTATAAAACCTTACATAGTGCTCAGTTTATCCCATTATCTTAAAACTGATGGGCTCTGTAGTTTTTGTTCCACTGAGAGCAACCTGAAAGCAAAACATTTATATGCAAAATGACACTTGTATCATAAAATGCATGCCATTCAGAACCCAACGAAACCTCTGATCTTTATGCACCATGTATTTTATGCTAAATAATTGTTGTCACTGTAAACAAGCAAAGACTGAGGAGTCTTGCCGGGAACAGGGCTGTGTTTTTTATTATACACCCTGGCCTTTCATTGAATGTTTGCATAAAGTGTAATCTCTTGTAATAATGACAGAAAAGTAGTGATAAAGAGTGAAAAACATAAAATAACTACCCAGTTGAGTGTGCATTTGAACCTTCAGCAGACTCAGAAAAAAATGCACTAAAAGTTTGTATGTATATGTGTGTCCTTGAACAAAATGCCAGCACTTTAGAACTTCTTCGAAACTGAAAGAAAAGAGAAACACATCAAGAGTGACCAAGGCTTAGGCAAATGAGGAGGAAATGCAACTTTTAAAGCCATGTGCTCAGAGCGCTGACAATCAGAAAAGGGATGAGACCCAAAGTGCACTATGGGAGATGTGACATGACTTGCTGTGCTCTTGCTATTTGCTTTGCCTTTATCCAGCTTGCTTTGGTCTGTGCTAGCTTGCTTTCCAGAGTGGAGGAACATGGCGACGTTAACTCCTGCCTTCTTGGTTATAACTGTGTGTCTTTGCAACAAGGACTTACTCATACCTTGGTGCTTCGTGAACAGTTATCTCATGTTGACATGGATCATATCTGTCATGCTCTGGTCAGCATAGGTCGAACTTAGCCCTGAATCTTGGCTTATGGGTACCCTCACGATGGACTACAATACGAATGGTAAGAAAAAAGATCTTATACAACTGTATACTATGATCATGATAATGTTCTTCACAATCAGCAATGCTTGGACCAGGCAAACTGGGATGGGGCAATTTCAGTGTTGATACTGCTTTGTGTTTCAAAAGAAAAAATGTCAAAATGTTTATGCGCCTTCTGACTCGAGCATCAATAATATATATGACAGAAATGCAAGTTGCCACTCTTGATGTTGCATACGAATCTACCTTTCATTCCCATCATGGTATCTGCCATCACCAGTTTTAAGTTGTGTAGTCCAAGAGTACCTGATTTCTTTAAATGCAATACAGAAAAATCTGCTTTCTAATAAAAGTCCTTACATCACCATTTATTGTGCTGCCTAACTATTTCTTTTCCCTTTCTTGGTTTGTTTTCTTAGAGCTGAATGGCTACCATTTTTCTAGTGCTGAAACAAAATATCCTATAAATCAGAGAACATGTAGAATAAGTCTTTGCAAGTTATGATGTATTTTAAAGATGTGCACAAGTGAAAACTGGCAATGAGATGCTATTTGAAGCAACACGTTGGTGATACTCTACATTTGATATGAACGCTTTCAAATTAGAAATATATTCAGTTCTGCTAGTTTTCTCCCAAACATAAATTTATGTCATGAGGATATTCAATACTGGATTTAAAAGAGAGGGATTGTCTGCTTTTGCTCTGCAGTCTAAAGTTCTCTGGCAATAAGGAAAATCATTATGCAAACTGAAAAAACGCAGGATCAAAATAGTACTTTCTTTAAGCAAAGATTTTGGCCTGTGTGGATGAAACGTAGGGGAAAATACTGAATAAATAATCAAACTGTCATGTGTGTTTGTGTGTAGGACTTAATGCAGGCTTACAGGCAGGTGAGTAAATTCATTTCAAAACGAAATATGCTCTCCAGTTGCTGGAAGTAAAAAAACATGCATCCATATAAAAGGCTGCACTAGGCAGAAACAATGCTTGCTTATTATGAGAGTTGAAAAGGAGCAAGTACAAAGCAATGAAAAACCTATGCATATATAGTCTATATTGATTATAGCCTACTGATACTAACAGAGTGTATGTGTGGTCAAAACTAAAACCATGATCAGGTGTGAGGAGAGAACAAGACAGAAAAAAAGAACAGAATGGAAATAAACAATGATATAGAGCATCAGAACAAAAATAAACATAAAACCAACAGATATCTAACACAGAAACCAGATGAAATAAAACATGAAATTCAGAAATCAAAGTTAAAACCAACTAGAAACAACAAAAACTCACAGACTGACATGAGATGGCGGCGATGACTCATTACAAACAGTATTGATTGTAATAATGAATTATGTTAAAATTTCTATTTATGAATCTATAGAGATGCTCAACATCATAGGCAGAAAATCCAACTTGTTAAGACCCGATCTTTGTGATAAAAAATAAACATTTCTTGAAATGATTAGTTGTTTACATTAGTCATTTTGCTTTCTCTGTTGTTTCCTGCCTATAGCTTCTACTTACAATCCATACATTTATATGTTAATGTATGTAGCGTTTATGTAATAAGTGTTTACATATGGTTGTGTAAATCCCATGTGGAGATCGATTTTGTGGTCTGCTCTGTCATCTACTTGTCATCCTTGTTTCTTTCTGTACGACAAAACCGCGCGGCGTGTGTTTAGCTGTCCTGATGTGGCTCGCCTGAACTTCGTCTTACTGACAGGGAATAAACGAAGAAATCTTCACGGAAGACACCAGCTTCTGTCCTTCAAAATGAGTGACGATACAGACTCCCCTCCTGAGAGGGAAATGAAGGTAGACTCCTACAAACTACAACCTGTATTGACAGATTTTAAAGCTACTGCGTCAGTTCATCCTTAATGGTTGTAACTAGCTTAGCTAGTTAGCAACTGCTCGAGTTTTAAGTTTCAGTTTAGTTAACTATAAACCCTTTTACAAAAGCATATTTAACATCCACACAATTAAAAGGGAAATACCTTAGTTAGGGTTTTTACATTTTACACGAAAAAGCTGTTAAAGCAACTTTAGCCTATGTTTCTAGCCAGATATGCTTGCTAGCACTGTAGCAGTTAGCATAATAATGAGATCTTAAAGCTAACGTTGACTGCATTTGAAATCCTGATTAACTCTTAAGAACAACAAATGAAGAAAGTAGATATGTTCAAAATGCTAACCTATCTTTTAATGCCTCACATAATGAAATGCATTTGGCTGTGAAAGCAGCCCTCAAGAGTTCAAGACATCTCTTTCTGCATGTTTGCAATTATTTTTGCCGAGAATGTGGATCAATTAGTCTGTTTTTACAAAACTGTCACCTTGATTTGCACAAAACAACATTGAACAAAATACTTTTTCCCAGACTTACCAATATTACTTTTTTCATGTGTTTTGTAATGTCAAGGATCATTTCAAATGAATTAAAAATGAATCTTTCCTGAAATGTTTTGTCTTTTATTGTCCAATTTTCTGAATTTCATGAAATGCCCAGTTTTATTTGTTGCATTAAAGGGTCAACAGCCAGGTATGCTTACCTGATATAATGGACCACTATGAAGTAACAGTCCTTGTTTTTCTTTTTAGGACTTTCAATTTCGTCAGATGAAGAAAGTTCAAGTTTTTGAGCCTTCTGAAGATTTACCAAAAGACAGATCTTGTCTGCTTACCATCTCAAACAAATTTGGTTTGACATTTGTGGGGCTTGACACAACATTTAAAGTATATTTAACTCAAGATATTCTGGCTGCTGATAAAGCTGATGGCAACTCCTACCAAATAGGTAAGAACATGAACATACATGTTTGAATCAGCATTTTTGTCTTTTGAGTTTTGCCCTATGTTGTTGTATTATTGAGTGATGGAAGAAAATTCTCTAAAGATGCTTACACACTGCAATTTTGGCTTTCGTATAAGTTAATTACAACCCACACTGTACCACAGATAACTGATTATCCTGGCTAGACTTTGGCTGCTGCAATTCAATCAAATTTGCCAATTTCAAATTGCATTTAGCTCTGTTCGCTTCTGTGCACATGCTTGTTCAGGCTTGTTTTGGTTTTTTGTAGAATAACCACAGTGTTTCGTTTTTCAAAACATTACTCTTGCTACATTCTTATGGGCTGGTGAATAGATGTAGATTGTAGCGGCAGCCACTTGCAACCTGATTGTCCTCAATATCTGATCATCTCAGTAATCTGTCTTTGGATGCAAGACCACATCAAAGGTGGTGTTTTACCCACTTTCACTGCCTGATATAGGACTACAAGTTTTGTTTGTTTTTTGATAGTTTTGGGGGTTTTTGTTTTGTTTTTTTGTCAACAATCAAAGATATTCTCACGATTCTTTCACTTTGATAATCTTTTATGTGGAAAAACCAAAAATCACACAGTTTTTAATCTCTTTTTAGTCACAATTAACTCAATTCTTCCTTTTTATTCTAGTCAAAGGGACACCAGCATTGGTTGAGGTAACTGTGAAACTGACTCTTCACCACTTGGCTCTCAGTTGTGATGAGCTCACTTTGTCAGTGTGTGGCATTTCTGAGGAGGCGGGTTTATCCCTCACATTCTATGATGTCCGCACTTTCATTAACAAGGTAACTTTTTTTGGGCTCATTTCACCATTGTTTTTAGCATTAGATGTACATCATATTTATTTCAGGTTCTGCCAGGGTCAGCAAAAAACCATAAAGATTAACTTGAAGATGAATTTTGCTGCATTGTGAACATGTATGGTGCTGCTATAGGTTTTTGGATTTTATTAAAAAGCTCCTTCCGATTGAGACAAATCATAGAAATGGTATTGCGTTTGTTTTCTTTTTTGTTTTTTTAAATGCAATAGTTGCACTGTATATAGGACATAAAGCCTTGGCTGGTCTGTAGGCTTTTAAGGGAGAGAAAGCAATGACAGCACCACACAGAGAGCACATTTATAAAAATGATTCAAACTACAACAGATGAGTAGCACAGATAAGCAATTGAAGAAAAAGGTATTAACCATTTATGTGCTGTATAAACTAGTGTAGCTCAGTATTTACTGATTTGGCTTCATGTAAGCCAGTCTTTCATCTGAGAGCTGAAAACTTTCACGATTGTTTTAATTTTTATTCCTGTTGACAAAATGATCCAAATCTGTGGATTTCCAAATGAAAAAGAAGATTGCCCAAGTGCTGTTTTATTCCTTTTTGGTTTACAAACTCCATTAATTGCTTTGCTTGCATTGTGCTGGCAATTTTGGGAAAATAATTTGAGTGACTAGTTTCAGAGTAAGGCTTTTTGACAGGTTTAAGCATATATTTTCTGAATAACATGTTGATTAAATAATCAAAGTTAGTAGTTGGAATGTGCACGACTAGTCGAAGTCATGCTCAAAATTGGCTGCTGTTTTTAACAGACGACTGTGTCCACTTTGTTGAAGCTGAACACTCATATGGGTGCAGTTCACCTGGTAAAGCAGCTGCCCCATAGAGAGAGGCTTCAGCTTCTTGAAGCATTCAGCTGTGGTTCTATCCCAACGTCTTTCTGACCCACTTTCTCATCTACTTACTACACAAGTACACCAGAGCCCACAGCGTGTTAAAAAACCTACACAAATAAAATAAAATAAACACTTATGTGCGTGTGGGGCACACACAAAATACCGCTAGCATTTCACATGCATTTAACAATTTCCTTGTGGGGATAAAGTATTTTTCATTAAAATTTTGATGGTGTCACAACGACATCACAGCTAATCAGTTTATCAATTTTAATTGGTCTGACTTGTCGACTTCAAAAATCACTTAAAATGCCCATCCCTAAATGGTAGTTATGCATTTCTTATTATCACAGTTATCTAGTAAACAATTTTTCAATGCAAAATAGAGATTTCTTTTTTAATTCATTTTAACTGTGTAGTATTAAAGCTTTTTTTTTTTTAAATGCTCAAACGCTGATTGAATGAGATTTATCTGCTCAAGTATCCAACTATGTATTATTTGATTTGTGTCTTCCTTTCCTTTTTAGGCAAGACCCCAGAAGTTACCGTTTGCATCCCTTCAGCCAGCAGTGCCCCCTGATACTTTAGTGCACGACCTGAAGTGGAATCCTGCTCAGGCGCCCATGTTGGCCGCTTGCCTGTCCGATGGCAGCATGATGATTCTGGAAGTAACAGATGTTGTCAAAATGCTAGCCCAGTTACCTGCTTTAAGTGGCATCACCTGCAGTGAGTATGACTCATAGCATCTTTTTTTTTTTTTTTCTCAATGATCTGCTCCATATAACAGGATTGACTCAGATGTACTTTGTTCAACACAGTTTGCTGGAGTCCAAAAGGAAAGCAGGTTGCTGCAGGAACAATGAATGCCACAGTTATTCAGTATACTCCAGTAAGTAACCCTCATTCATAATGTTGAAAGATTAAATTATTTTTGGTCTTGGAAAACTGTTACGGTACTAATTTTCCTACTCTGTTCAAAAGGCACTAGAAGAAAAAAAAGTTATCCCATGTCCACACTTTTACACCTCAGAAGAACCTGTCAAAGGTCAGATTGCATCTTTTGAAACTATTGAAATAAATTAGATGTACCATGAATCCCTAAATACATAGCTGGTCATCCTCCTATCAATATATTATTTTCAGTATATAATGTTAGTGTCAAAAAACATGGCATCCTCTACAGCAGAACCTGGGTCCTGGTGTAATGGCTGTGTTATGATGTCCGCTGTTTCTCTTTCTGTGTTCCCCTGCAGCTCTGGATGTGCTCTGGTTGAGAACGTATGTGTTTGCAGTGGCATATGCTGCTGTAGATGGGTCTCTGGAGACACCTCCTGAGCTAGTGCTGATTTCCTTGCCTGTGAGTACAGCAAACATCTGTGGTCCACTTGATTCACTTAATCACACGTGGATTTTTTGTCAGGTAGCAGCGGTCCTCAGTTTCACAGCACACAATTGAAGAAACAAATGCAGCACTTGATACCTCGCCAGGCACTGTACCGTAGCTTGGAGGAACAGATTGTCTCTGCATTGCGGTGCTATTACATTTTTTGTGTGGTGTTGTATTTCACCTGACGTGCTGCTTTTTGTTAGTTCTGTTATATAAGTTTGATACTTTATGCAAGTAATCACAAAGGGATTTAAGGATGTTGTTATTTGTATTTGTAGTTTGTATAACTTTTGTTTATATTAACTGAGCCATTTCCTGTCTGTTTAATGCACTTAGTTCAGCATTACACTCAGAAACTTGTTTATTTTTCTCAGAAGACCCTGAAAAACATTTTAACAATAAAAAAAGAATGTATGCAAATACGATGTTTTTAAACTAAAGTTGGATGTGAAAAGTCAGTAGGTCATTTACTGGTGAAATGTGATTGGCAGTTAACATATGCCTTGGTTGTAAAGTGAATTGTCACTTGATCGCTAATTTAGCTGTCATTTTAATGTATGTATTTTATTTTTCAGAAAAAGGATGAAAAGATGGAGACAAAGTATCTGAACTTTGGTGAGAGTGTCTATGGCAGCTGCACTGAGCGACAACACCACTACTTCCTAAGTCACATAGAGGAGTGGTAAGAAGGAACATAGTTAATTGGCGTGAGATAAAACATGTCCTCCATTGCTTTAATTTTATTGCTGTATAATTTAAACGTGATGTTACATCTAGGGACCTTGTACTTGCGGCATCAGCAGCTTCTATTGAGGTCAGCGTCATTGCCAGACAAGATGACAAGGTAATTAATTTGATTTAGACAAAGGCTGAAAATGTTACATGTGTAAAGCTGTGACTTTTGAATACAGATAGAAATGATAAATGTCAGATGAATTTAAACGCATCAGCTGTCATGAGGGGTTACATATCAAGAGTTCAAAGTTGTTCTTATTCAGATATTTTTCCCTTTTTCATTGTCTGCAGTCAAAAAATCTAATCACCAATACTGACCTACATTTCCTATAGACAACCAATAATTTCTGACATCTTCACTGCATAGTGTTGCTGTGGGTTTTTAAAAAAAAGTTAAGATGCTACTGATTAACTGCTTATGGTCTTCTTTATTGATGTAAAAATGGATTTTATTCTTATAATGTTACTGAAATTAACTAACAGCTTGTTTTAGATATTTGCTATAATGTGTGAAGAAAACACACCAAAGAGAAATTGTCTTTTGTTAACCGTGTTGTCCATTTTTAGATGTGGGAACTTTGGATTTTGGAGGATGCAAGTAGGGCTGAGCTTCCAGTGACTGAGACAAATGAAGATACTCTGCCCCTTGGCTTAGCCATAGACTACACCAGCCAGCAAGAGATCCACATCAGTAAGTGTATTTGGCTTTCAGTCTACTGAGCAGAAGCTAATTACCCTTCAGTAAAAACCAGAACTTGGAGATGGTTGATTGTTATTTCAATATTAAAGAGTCTGGTATAAAACTCTGAAGACATAAAAATTTCTGAAGGAAATGGTTATTTAAGCATTTGAATAGATATTAAATTCTTTCTATCATCAATCTTATTCTTGTAAAAACATTCATTACAAGACAAGTAGAGAGCTGTTTGCTTACTACTAAAACAGCCACATTGGTGAATCTTTTTCTTTTATTACTATTGTATAAATCAAAACAGACTTAAAGTGAAAATTATATCTTAAAATTCTATTTAACTTCATTTTAAAATAAAGTTGCAAAAGGCTACACAGGAGGCAGAAGTCCACCAAAAACTTGAAACTGAATTGATGTAGCTACAGAACATGGAAATTAATCCTAAATTATTTACTAATCGTCTCCACAAGATCATTTTAAAGCCTTTTATAAAATTAGTTTAACAGAAAAAGGAGGAGGCTATTCCTGATTACTCTATTGCAAACGCATGCTCAGCATTGATCACATTTTAAGTTTCAAAATGTTTCAATACTTTATGTGAAACATGTGTGTTTGTATGTATACAGTTTAATGGAAAAAAAAAAAAGCAGAACAGAGGATTTTTGATTTTTTTTCCCTCAAATATTCGTAATAAGTTGTGGATAAATTTTGTTTTCCAGGCTTGTAAAAAATTTCGGAAAAATGCATAATTTTGGAAACGTAAAGAAAACATGTTTATATACATAAATATTTAATTTGTAACTTGAAAAAATATGATACATTTTAGATGAAACTGATTGAGAGCAGATAAGGACTGAGTGCATTTAAATGACACTAGGAGATTTTTGTTTTGTTTTTGTTGAAGTAAAACTGGTTAGACTGACAAGAATGTTACAGAATTCAGCCTCCCAAAGCAGACCTAACATATCCAATTTAAGCTGCTAATGCAGCTGAATTCCCCAATAAAGCTGCTCTCATTCCCATACTTTTCAGTTTTTTCTTCCTAGATGGCTAAACTCATCAGAAAAGCAGCCTATCCAGACTTTGCTATTTGTGATCATTTAAAGTATTTCCAGACTGTCATACAGCTCTAATAAAGACCTAATTTGCATAATCACAGTGTCATCTGTTAAAAATCACCCACCACTCAAATAATCTCAAGAACGCATCTGCAGTATGTTCAGCTGTGCTTAGATGTACACCGACCAACCCCAGAGAAAGTTTGATGTGGCAGAATGTCTTCAACATTTTCTCACACATTCCTCAGCATCGTGGGGTTTCACTTAAGTCAATAACATGACTCTCCTGTGCATGTGTACTGTGACAAGGGCCATAGTCAAATTAAATGGTCAGGTGAAACTTATAATTTTAACTATTGTAGTTTGCATGTAAGCATATTATCTCAGATGTGATCGTTACAGGTGACATCAATGGAGTTTCATCTGGACTGACTATGGATTGTATGCTAAGGCTTTGCACAAAAGTATTGGGAAAAAAAAGTAGCATCGTTAACATGAGGGGGGTCATGCTTTGTAGGAATGGATTTATGGTTTTTCTGCATGTCTGATGACAACTGTGTGTAGGACAACTGTGTGTAGGTCGATCTTACCTACTTTGGCAGAAAAATATATGTTTACATTCATTTGTTTATCTTCATGTTTATATAAATTTTTTATGTGAATTCTTCAAGAATGGGGGCTGCATCAAACAATCCACAACAAGAGGCCCACATGAGTATTGTTTATGCAGCTATTATCAGAATTCAGCAGATATTGACTGTCTGCATTCGACTTGCAGTACTAGGCTGTGACAACTGCTATACCATCACTTCAAAGACACACAAATGATGCACCTCTGTTCAGTAATCAAGCTGCTGCACATCATCCAGTCTTTATTTAACACATCCTCTGCCACCAGACAGAATTAAACTCAAGTTGTTGTCATATTTAAGTTCTGCTTCATTATGGTTTATCTTTTGTACTGGATTTCATTTTCTCATTGTTGTAGTTTCCAAATGGTTTGTTTCAAGCACTCCCCTATTGATCAGACGAAGCTCAAATCCATCAGGTTGCTGTGTGCATACAGCTTCCACTGCAGTGCTGTATTGCAGCGTGTGTAAAGAATAGTGATAAGCTACCGTCTCAGTGCACTGTTTTATCTCAACTGGCCCAGTCTGCCAGACATTCATGTAGCACTGCTGTTGCTGTCTAGTCACATCTCTTCCCATTCATCCCCCAAACTCCCTCCACATCAAGAAGAAAACTTGCAGTTTGAACAACATGACAACACGATTGTTGTCTGTCGTCAAAACCTTGATATAGAGTGAGGCATAAGGTTGGCAAAGCAAAAGGAGGGGTAATGACAGTGTTATCAGTGAAAAAAGAAATGTGCTCATTAAAATTACTCAGACAAGCTAGAGGACCATAACAAACAACAAAGCCCAGACAATCTTTTAGTAGAATGCTGATGAGGTTTACCGTTCTCCTCCCCTGTCGTTTTTTTTCTCTCTGTCACTATCTATCTTCCTACTTCTCAAAAGCTTTCAAACTTTGCTTTCATAATGGAAAAGCAGTAGTTGCAACAATTTGCCCCTTTTTTTTTATACTTTATTTTTCTTTGCATCATACTTAATTGGATGTGCATTTTTATATATAGACTGTATATATATGTCTATATGCACATTTATTTTGTGTGTGTATGTATGTGTGTATGTATGTGTGTATATATATATATATATATATATATATAAATGAGAAAGAGCAGCAATTGTCATCATCCCCAGTGTTGCTTCCTCTTTTCTGATGTTTCTGAGTTGACGAGTGTCAACTCTGACTAATGCATCTTTAATTTGGGTCATGAGCCTTGATGTCTTATTTAAATGGTGGTTTAGAGTAGATTTGGTTTGTAACCAAATTTGGTGTGGGGAGCAGAAAAAGAATTTTGAGGATTTGGCAAGAAAAGGAAGGGAGTGGGATATGTTTTACCAATTCAGACTTCTTAAAATCGTTCTTGGTGCCCTTTTAAACTGAAGACTGGGCAAAAAGGGCCAAGGTCAATGAAATGGAAGCAACACTGACTTTCAATCTTTGTGCATAAATGTTCTTCGCTTTTTAGCACTTACAGTGACAAACAGCACTTGGTGTTCATGAACAGAGTAAATGTAGTGTGCTGACACTTCCTCTTCATTTCCCTTGTATAGCAGTGTTAATTGGAAGAACAGAGCTTAGCAGAGTGCCAAAGAATTTTTCTCTGGAATCTGAAACTGTCTGTTTTTAAACCAGATCTTATTGAATACTCTCAATTATGCATGTATTGCAAGATCTTTGAGGGTTACTTACCAACATAAGAGATGGAAAAATAAGAAATTAAATCAAAATGAACTGCGTATGCTTTTAAAGCAGATTTAATTTGAGACTTTGTAATTTGTAATTTGAAAATTTTTCATATTTTTGAAATTGCAGCAAACATTTTTTAAGTGTTTATATGATGCGTTGTGTGGAAGCTGAGTCTGTGTCTTTCTAACTTGTTAACATTTTTTCTACCCTCATTAAGCTGATGAGAAGACCCTTCCTCCAGCACCTGTAATGCTAATGCTGTCCACAGAAGGATTACTCAGCCCGTTTGCTATGCTCAACTTCAATCCTGGGGCTAAGCAGTTAGTCACACCCTGTACTGCCCTGGCCTTGGAAGGGGAGAGACTGCCAAAGCCAGGTATGAAAACCGGTAAACAGGGTGGAGAAGTTGTTGGGAGGGCTGCAGAGGAGTGTTTGCAAATTTCCTTGCTGCAGTGATGTTGAAAGTTGTCGGCATATTTTGACACATTTAATGCATAATTTGATTGGTTTCAGATGGACAAGCTCATGCCCAGATATGTCTCTGGTTAAGATTATTCAAATTTCCTAAAGGAACTAGATTTTTTTTCTATATTCTTATAATCATGAAGAAGAATGAACACCTTTTAAAGTCTAAAGTTCTACATTTTGGACATAATGAAAAAGAGTCATGTGGTCCTTATAGGGCAATTAAGTAAAAATAAACTCAAACATATTTAGAAGATTTTTTAACTGCATATGTGGTTGTCCTTTGTCTAGGTCTAAACTAGCTGTTTTAACAATGCAACCTGTGCTTTTGGAAAGCAATAACTCAACATGTAACAAGATTTTTCTGTTCGCAGGTTCGATGGCTACCCAACCACCTAAAATTGCTGCCTCGATTCTCCATATACCAGCAGCATTTTCAAACATTGGTGCTCCAGTTGCGTCCATTTCTTCAGCTCCTGCTGCTTCTTCCTCCACTGCCCCATTCAGCATCATCCCTACAGCTCCTGTGTCATCATCCTCATCAGCCTTTAGTTTTTCAATCCCAACTACCTGCTCTACTACCTCTGCTCCTCCAGCTTTCTCTCTGGGGGGATCTGCCGTGTTTGGCTCAGGGTCCTCAGGCTTCTCTTTTGCCTCCAAGCCTCCTTCTGACACTCCCACTGCACCTTCAGCATTTTCTTTTAATACCGCTTCCATCAAACCTCCTGTAGTGTCAGCCCCAGCTCCAACACAGCAGAGCCTTGCCACAGCCTCACCACCTACAGTCAAACTAAATCTAAATGAGAGGTACTAACCTGTTATATTTTAACTGAGATTTGGAACTTTTTTATTAATATGAATACAAATGTATACAAATAATTTTGCGATTTCTAAAGGTTTTCAGCTGTGGAAACTGCAGCACCAACTTTTTCCTTAAAGTCGTCGCTGCCCAAATCTGCTTTTCCCAGTTCCAGTACTTTGACTGCACCTTCACTTTCAGCCACTAAGCCACCAGCTGTTTTAGGTAAAGAGGTCTACTACGATCAGTATTATTTTTGGAAATCCTAGTCACACTTCTCATGGTATGATGTGTTACTCTATCAATGTGAATTGTTTCTCAGCCCCAGTGCGCCCTGTTCAGACCAGTATGCCTACTACAGTTGTCCAGAAACCTGCTCCTGCTGCTCAAACACGTGTCCAAACTCCACAGGTATGGCCTGCTTGATGTGAAAAAAATCTCACTGTTATGACAAAAATATGGTACGAAGTTCTTCAAGTAAAATTTCAGCTGGGTTAAACTAGAAGTTCCCTTAAACAGGAATTAGTACAGTAGAACAGTAAAGAAAAAGAAAAACATTCCCATTGAAAGATGGACAGGGGGGGAAAAGTGATGATATTAAATTGGATACATTGCATCACATTTGGGAAATAAATATTCAGTTCTCTATAAAGTGTAAACTAAGTCCAATATATGGTGGAATGTTTCCATGTTGGACATTAATTGAAGTAGTAAGACAAGTAGAAGTGTATTAACGATGGCCGCATCCTGTTTTATTAGCAGCATGCACAAGTGCAGAAGTAGAAACAGCATTCATAGATACAACTGAGCTCAATATATATACTGAAGTACTTCTTTATGTATCACAAGTCATATTGTCATCACAATATTTAACTGTTTTAATGCATAATACATATTTTCCTGATATCATTCATTACTAATCAGTAGGTATTACTTGGCTGCAAATAATTCATGGTAAACTTGTTTGCCATCACAACAATCAAAACTGTACTTCAGCTTTATAACAAACAGAATTTCTGGTCACCCCTTTCTTGCTGCATTTTCTGTCTTTGAGTTTGGAAAGCATACTTGCCTGTTTTAACTTTCTGCTCTGATTTGTTTTCTATTCAGAGGTCCAGCCCTAGCCAAGGCCAAGTTTTATTTTCATTTTTTCTGCAGAATTTACTCAAGAATCCTAATTCAAGCCTTTTCCCACAAAACTTTTTACTACAACACGGATGTTTTGCCCATACTTTAATGAAAAACAAAACAAAAAGTATTACCTTCCCATCACCCTGTTTGATTAGAAACACATTTTTACGCTCATTTATTCTTTCATTAAATGAAAACAAGTAGAGAAACTTGGTCTTGGAAAGCACTGGACTTTTCCTACAAGGCGCATAAAAAAAAAAATCTAAATTCTTGTGTGTTTTGAATAATTTTTTCAATTCTTGTTGCAGGCAGCTGTTAGTGTAAAGGCCCTTGAGAAGCAGCTTCAACAAAAGAAAGACTCCGATCCCATTATGGCTGGTATTTTGGAGGAGGTAAGAGATATCATCCCATTAATACTGTAACTTCACGCAGTGTTTATAGTGATAAGTACAAGCTAAGCCTAATTTAAGGCAATCTTTAACATTCAGTCTTCTTTAATAAAGATGTGTTTACTTCTACATGAAGAAAGGATGCCCAATATATGACTTTTTTTTTAATTTATAACTGTTTGGTAAACTTTAGATACCTCATGTACATGCACTCAGGAGAGTGCCTCCATCTTGTAAAAGCCTAAAAATTTGTTCATATATTGTCTTCACATTGATGTTGTAAGTGAGCTGCTGTGTGTTTATCTAAATTTGCCTTTAAGAAAGCAAAGCTTTGTCCTTCCTTTGGAGCAGGAAAGTAGCCAAGGCTTGTCCAACAAGTCACTGGATTTGTCACTTTTTCATCTGAACAACAGCAAAACCTTTCAGCAAAGCTGCTTAGTTGGCAAAAAATTCCCAGTAGTGTCAAGTTTAGTTTAGTTAAATTGGAAGAAAATAACAATATTTGACATTATTATTAATATTCTCATTTAGGTATGCCTTAAACATTTGTATGTGTAAAATTATGTCCACGTTACTCATTTTACAGCTTTGCTTGTACAACAATTTAATCAACTGTTCGAAACAGCTACTGTAGTAGTTACCAAGAGCTTATAAAGGAATTGGGAAAACTTGCAGATGTTATTGGAGGATTTCCAATATTTTAATGGAACTTATTACAGAATAAAGATGGTGAATTAAGCTGCCATGTTGCGCACACAGTGTTGAAATGTGTCTTGAAAAACGTCTCTCAAATGGTTCGATGATTATGCGTACCTGTGGTTGTCCATCAGATTGCTCATTTCCAGAAGGAGTTAGATGACCTGAAAGCACGCAGTGCAAAAGCAGATTTTAAGGTTGGGACTAATGAAGAAATGAAGGAGTTGAGGAAAGAGTCAGAGGATCTCCACATTTTCACCCTGGAGATTAAGGAAACTACAGAGGTAAGACCACATTTGAAAAACTAGAATGTTAAACTGCTGAGGCGGACCTAAATCTGTGAACAAGAGTTCACTCACCAGACAAATCGTAACTCCCACAGCTGCCTTTCAACCCACAATGAGGTGATCTTGTAATGACAAAATCACTGTTAGTTTACAGTATTGTGATGATAATTTAAAATATCATGAGTACCATTTGTCCTTGAGGCATTAGATATATTTTCAGTGATCATTTTTATAATTTTTTGGGGTTGTATTTCAACCAAAGAGTGCAGTATGAGGCCTTGTTTATGGCTTTTTTTCCTTTTAGGATTTGATGCCGAAAAATGTGCTGAAAAGAGTATTGTGGACAGTGCTGAATATTGTATTCAAAGTATATGTTATACTGTATATGAAGGGATTTATAGTCCCAAAAACATTGTTGGAATAACTGGCTGTAATGTAGAGGACAACAATAGCTAAAAGATCACTTTTTTTACATTAATCTTCTTTTGATCATATTCATTTATAATTACTAGACTGCTAAACCTGTTCAAACCACTCATCAAACCCTTTTTTTCTACCTCTGATTTGAAGTCACTCCATGGGGACATTGGTACGCTGAAGACCACCTTGCTGGAGGGTTTTGCTGGGGCAGAGGAAGCGAAGATCCAGAGTGAGCTGAGCAAAGACAGAAGTTACAGGCAGTTGTTGTACAAAAGACCTCTGGATCCACGTAGTGAGGAACAGCTCAAGGTAAGAAATGGAAGATAAGGTGACTCAAGCAGATTTTGCAAGAATGAACAATGAATCACCTGCATGTTCATAATATTTTCTTTTATTGTTCTCTCTGGTTTTTTCTTTTTTTTTTTCTTTTTGTTTATCAGGAGATTCGCAGGCTGTACCAGTATGTCACATTTGCTGTAGAGGATGTTAATGATGTCTTGGATGTGGAATGGGAGAAACATCTTGAGAAGAGGAAAAAGCACAAGTGAGTCTAAAACATGAACCTGCCTGCAGTTAGCCTAGTGAATGTGTCAAGTCTTTCTGGCCAATTGCTTTGCCAAATGTTTTATTACTCGAAGTACTGCCATCTGCTGGTTATGTGTCTACACACCAGTGGATCTGTAAACATAATGTGTTATCTCAGAATCTCCATATTAGGTATAGAAAAATTAATTTAGATTGATTTGTGCTGAAATCGGTATATCAATAAAGTACCCATCAATCCTGGTTTATAAATCAATCATATATAAATCAACTATGTCAAAGTTCTATTTGAAGCGTCTTTATTCATTTTTGGAAGGTATCATCTCAAAATGCTCCCAATCTGCCGATTTCCTTCGTTTTTTGGAGGCTTCCCTTTTGAGGCAGTGCTGACACTCAATCTCCTGCGCGTATTGGTCCTGGACATCACTTCAGATCACGCAGAACACTTCTTGTATTTCCCGCCCCATTTTCAGCGACTCGATTAAGTCAACGAGGCAGTCGCATGATTTCAGAGAAACTGGGCCTGGTTTGTCTTTGGTCACGTGATGTTCAGAAAAACAGTACGGGCCTCGATGCAGGCTTCATTTGGACACCCCCCTCATGTTGAAGCAGGCTTCGGGGCTTCTGTGTCAGACGTAACATCACTACATGCAGTTCAAGTATCTGGTCAGGACAGTATTGTATAGTGTACATTGCATATAATTTACATGTCTTCCTCACAGACACATGGTTGTACCTGGGCGAGAGGGTCTCTTCACTACACTTTCCAACAACCTGTACATCATCAACCAGCAGAAGAACAGATTGGATCAGTTGGTTCAGGAGCTCACATCACTGCGACTCTATAGCAAAGCGCCTACTCCTACTATAAAACAAAATACTACAAGAGCAACAACAGCTGGGTAAGGACTGGTAAAGATGTGGTTGAAGTGGCAAATTGGGATCAACAAAAAGCCATGTAAACTAACTTTTCTGTAATTCTTTTAGTTTGGAAAATGAGCTTGAGAGTTTAAAGGACTCACTCATGAAAGCTAAGCTGGATACTACCCCTCCAAAGACTAAATCTCCAGGTATTTGGTCTTAGATATTTTTATATTAGATGACAAAATATATTGCATTTGTGAAGTTTGACATTTTAACACCAGATATTTCTACAGCTGTCATGATATCTCCGGCTAAGCAGTCACAACTGCGCAACTTCCTCTCAAAAGGACAGATGCCTCCTGTGCGCTCAACTGCACCAGGTACATCAAATGATTAAAGTATAGAATGTGTCTTAGCTTAGCCATCCATACTTAAATTATATTCAGAGATCTTTGCAAATCTATTTAAGTTTATTGTTAATTAAAACATTCATAGATAAAGTCTGGTGCTTGTATCTAAAAGGAAAAATGTTTTTAAAATGTAAGCAAAATTGATCGTTATTGTAATATTTTGATAATTCAGATATTTTTATTTTATTTCTCTTCCAGCCAACTTGTCTCGTTCAGCCTTTCTTTCACCTAAATATTATGAGGACCTGGATGATGCAAGCTCAACGTCCTCCCTTTCTCAGTCCCTGGACCCTCACCCACATCTCTTGGAGCTGGAAGAAGAGGAGCTCCAACCACTCCAACCCCCACCCATGACTGCCTTGGCTCCAGCACTAACTACTCCTCGCCACCCCACAGTGGTGAGGACCCCCTCTATCCAGCCAGGCTTTGGAGCCATCCAGTCCACTCCTCTACCAAAAATTCCCTCGGTACCGGGTATGGGCTTTGGACTTAGCCCTATTGCCAGCCCTGGTAAGTAAATCATACCTGCTACACCTATGGAGATCTTCAAAGGCAAAGGGAGGCTTTGTTTTATGTTTGATTATATACATAGTAAGATCATTCAGCTTCTCAACTCTTGAAAACAGCTTTTTTTCACCAAGTTGTCTTAATATTTCAGTTCCAACCAATAAAATCAACCTCAGCGGTGCAGATAGCACTGCGCTTGCCACAAAGACAGTGAAGCATGGAGCTCCACCAACAGAGAGAGCCATACCTGTCACCATCCCTGCTCAGCAGGCTGCAGCTACTGCTGCTATGCGCAGACAAATGGCCAATCAGAAGACAGGTAAGAATATGTCCAAGTAAACAAAAAAAAATTGCTTATTAACCTAATTTTCATCATTTTTATTGCTGTACTTTGTATCTAGGAAGCTTCTTGTTAAAACATTTTTTAATATACCCCTGTTTTAACCACCAGAGGGAGATATAGACTTTGAGAATAAAGGGTATGACATTGGCAGCTTGCATGGGCAATAACTAATGAGTCATTGGCCATGTCTACATGAGAGTTTTAATTCCTCTTAAATTCAGAATTAAAGTCAATTCCACTTTAAAAAGATGAAAAATGACCATGTAAACACTTAAAGTGGAGATGAAACATGCCAATTTTGGCACAGAAATTCCTCTAACATACACGAAAAATCTTCCAGCCAGAAGCTAAAACAACCGATATGACCAATTTAATTTCGTAATTTTAGCTAGTTAACGAGACATCGAGCAGCCATCTTGGTTGGTTCTTTGGCTATCATTGGAATCCATAGGTTTTACCAACTACACTACGCTGCAACTAAATTGCCGTAATACATTTAAGAAGATAAATACAACGGAAGACGGAGCTTAAAGGCCTATTGAGCATCCAGATCCTATAGCCTATGCTTTTGTTACGCCGTGTGACTGGAGCAGTGGTACAGAGAGAAGACGGAGATGTGGGGCCAGTGCTTGTCTAGGCAAAGCAGGTCGGCAGCGCTCTCTGGTGGAGGTGCGGCTGCGACTGGTCTTTCTGCTGTCAGGAGGCTGATCTGGACCATGTCGTGCCTGATAAATCTTTCATAACTAATGTTCACACATTCGGATTACTGTGCTTCCTTTTTAGACATATATGTCTGTTAGAAACATCATGAAATTGCTGTATTTCTGTTACCAACCTTCTGATGTATTTTGTTTTTATCTAATTTTACTTATTTGTTTCCATACATATTTCTTGTTTTATTTTTTTTAAACATAAACACCATACGCACATTTTTTGTGTGAATTCCTCTCGTATGCTTTTGTTTGCATTCCAGCTGTTGTCAGCACTTCCTTGACAGAGTCCACCTTGAAGACTGTCCCCCAAGTAGTCAATGTTCAGGAGCTTAAAGACAAAGGGTCAACTGTGCCAGTTTCTCCCATCATCAGGTAAAAACTAAAATGGCACGGCCTCCATGCAATCTAATCTGAAGAAGAGGCATCTTCCTGCTTAAAAACATGACTTGTATAGTCTCCCCATATGAGTCAGAATCTTAATTACTGTTCAAATATTTATGGCTGATTGTATCCAATTTTTTGCTTTTATCTGAATTCATGTTTCCATTAACGCAGACTTTGAGCAAAAACTATGGATATGCACTCAATTCTTTTTGATCACATTTCTCTTTGGCTGATCAACTACTTTTCAGTCAAATGGAAGTAAATCCTCCAACATCACCATGTCAAAATCTCACTCTTTTCTTTTTCTTTTTTTTTTTAAAGCATGGTAAAACAAACTAGTTACCAGTGCATATAGTATTTTCACTTGTTTTAGACTGTATCTGAGTGTAACTTTTGAGGTATTTTAGATGATGACTTGGTCTCCTTTGCTTGAGAATTAAACAGTTCATTCTCTGACAAGGCCAAAGTAAAAAGCGAGAAGTCAGATTTCTGTTTCTGTCATCAATATATTTTGAAACATCTAATTTCTCTTAATAAAGTTTAGCAAGATATTTTAGTAAAATCTGCTCTCCCTCTTTTGTTGACTTTTCCCAGCTCTACCAACCAGGTTAAGCGAGTGAGTATGAGCCATTCTTCACTCCCCTTATTGTATGTCATCTTTTCATTTGTGTGTAGCTGTCACCTATGTGACACTTTGTTAATGTTTTTAAATGCATCCTCCCAAACATCAAATATTTGTGTAAACAGAGTAGTGGGTTAAATAAATGTCAGCATATATGCTTTTTAAAAAGTGCATATATACACTTTTTATTGTGAATTAAGAATTCCCCCAAAGCCTGAAATAAAGGGCTTTGGTCTATTTCAAGCTGTTTATGTGTTACTACTGAAAAACTCAAAATCAACTTTGTTCTCTGCTATTGCAGCACTTTTTCAAAACTTTAAAGAACATTTAGTGTGCGAAAATCAGCAGGTTGCTGATAGTTTGGCATCTAAAGACAGAGCCTTAACTGCATGGGTGAGAAATGTCTCAGGTCTCTCCCATGTTGATGCTACAAATAACAGTTGGCTGACAGGGGAACTCCTCATACAGATCTTGTCCTTGTATAGGTCCAAAAACCCTTTAATAGGAGTAACCCAAATATACTGATCTAATGCACACACACGTAGCTTGCAGAAATCTTTGTTATTCCCTAAAATTGAGATATAACTGTATTAATCTCTGCAGAATACTACCCCAGGTATCCAAAAGGTGGCCGCTGAAAGTACATCCATCCCACAAACAGGTTTTGTGTTTGGTAAGTATTGTCGGATATACTCTGAGCATATTCATTAACCATGAAAAGTGTGGACTCGTCTGCGTTTTAAAGATGAATACGAAGGTGTTTCTGTACTATTCACTGGCTGAAGTAATGTACAAGTTACCTCTTATCTACTGCCCTGATCTGGTTACTCATTAACAAATTACGGTCCAGTCCACAACTCATAATCATTGGTTATAGGTGTGTAAAATCTTCTAATTTAGATTAATGACACATTTATTGATGTCATGAACATTTTGTCCTTTAGGTCAGCCGTCCAAAACAGATGTTTCTGTGATTCCCGCTAGCTCAGGGGAGCAAAACACCAGCAAAGGTTTCTCTTTTGCTACTGGGTGAGTTAAAGAATTTGATATTTCTAGAAATATTTTGAGATTTTCTGCAGTTGTAATTCAGTTGAAACAGTCTGTTCATGATTTTTGTATATCATAAAGACTAGAAGCAATTAATAATTATTTTGCATCTTGCTTTTTGGGATGTTCATAGTATAAACATATCCCATCAAGTTAGATATGTTGCAACCTTCTTCAGTTTTTTCTATTGTAATTTTGCTTGATTGAAAGTTGTAGGAACAGCTGGAGCGATGTTATGTGGGTTGTTTTTCTTTTTTCATGATCTACATTTCGCATTCTGAGATCTAAAGTTGTAGTACCTCAGCCTACATCTCCTTAATCTAAGAGCACAGTTTGTTGACAAGGAGTTTCACTGCTTCAATTTCCCAAATATTATGATAATGAATGATCATTAAATCTAGCAGTTTGATTAAAAAACTTGAAATTGTCTCCTCTTATCACAGTAAAGAAGCCAAAGATGATTCAATTGTTGTGATGTTGTGACTTTAATGGTTGCCTTTGTAGGTCAGCAGGCTTCAGTTTTTCTTTAGTCACTCAAGGAGCTGGAATGTCACAAGGTAAAAAAAACAAACACAGCAGCTTGAAATAAAAACAATTATGAGATTGTTTTACATGCTCTCCTAATCTATTTTCCCCTTTTATCTCACCAGTGAAAGATGTGAATAAATTCTCCTTTGGTGGAAATGGAAAGCCAGTGTTTGGCCAGACTGGAGAGGATTCATTCTCTCTTACCTCAAAGTCCACCCCCTCTGGTTTTGGCACTGGGTCTCCCACTTTACCTCAAAATACATCAGGTGAAGCAGCCAAGCCCACCTCCACCACAACTGCTTTTATAACAGAGCCACAGCCTCCAAAAACAGTTGGAGGAGAGACACTGGGTAGTTTCTCTGGACTACGTGTGGGTCATGGAGAAGAGGCGAAAGATTCCTCCACAAAATCTGCTTCTGCGTTTACTTTTGGGGACACTGGACTTGGCATGGGAACACCACAGTTTAGCTTTGGTGTGGGTCTCCAAAAGTCTGCTGAAGATTCAACAACAGCAGACATGTCTAAGGGGGCAACATCAGGCAGTTTGTTCAAGCCTCCTGAATCAAACACAAAGCCAGCTTTCTCCGTTTCCCCATTCAGCTCAGCTGCCTCAGCTTTGCCTACATCTTTCAGTAGTCTTCTTGCTGCTTCTTCAGAATCATCAGAGGAACCAAAAGCTTCCCCATCACCATCAGAACCCACACCACCCCCTGAAAAAGAACCTCCTACCACTGAACCTGCTGTGGAAAGCACCAGTGTTGCTGTAGCGCCTGAACCTGCAGTTGATGCAGCCACCACAGATATCACAGCAAACACATCAACACCTGCTGCACCAACACCCTCACCACCTCCAGCCACAACTGCTCCTTCTCCAGACCCTCCTTCCACTATCACTGCACAGGTTGAAGCAACCTCTCCAACACCAGCCAGTGTTCCCCCCACAGTAGGAGCCACCCCCGACCCCTCAGCTACTGCTCCTGTATCCACGCCAACGTCTGCTGTTATCACTGGCATTTCCACAACTGCCACACAGGTGGTCCCAGCAGCAGTTCAGGTGCCCACTTCTGAAAAACCAGGTTCTATATTTACTCAGTCTACTCCTGCAACAACAGACAGCAGTTCTGTTGGAGTCACACCAGTTATCAACACGGTGGCTCCTGCAGCCACCACTCTAACCCCTGCAGTTGTAAACACTGCATCAACTACAGCCCCCAACACTGTGTTTGGGCAACCCCCTGCCCCTCCTGCTTCCTCAGCCCCAGCATCCACAGGATTTGGCTCATCTGGCTTTGGTACATCAACTGGATCTAGTTTTGGCAAATCCGTGTTTGGTCAGATGAGTGGCTTCGGCCAGCCTGCCAACAACGCTGGAACATCTGGCGGCTTTTCTTTTGCCCAGTCCACATTTGGAGCAAGTTCTAGTAGTGAGACTACTGGTGGAGGAGGAGGAGGAGGTCTTTTTGGTTCTTCTACTGCTAGCAACGGAAGTTCCTTCTCTTTTGGCACAAGCAGTACCAACACAGCCAGCAGTACTGGCTCAGGACTGTTTGGACAAAGTACAGCCCCAGCATTTGGCCAGAGCTCTGGATTTGGGCAAGGATCTGTGTTTGGAAGTAACACCACCACATCCTCGTCTTCAGGATTTAGCTTTGGACAGCCATCAGGTGAGTGTAGGGATTTAATTAGTTTAGTCATTACCTCCCTTCCTTTATTTGCCCCTATTTGCTGTTTGGACCACATCTAATATCCTTTCAAAATATTCTTTTTGCATTTAAAAAAACAAACAAAAAAAACATGTAGTTGTTCAGCAGGTTCATATCAAAATTGTGACTATTTCTACATGAGAAAATAAACACTTAATGGCTTTTAAAACTAGTTAAATAGGAAGAGCATCTTGTTCCTCAAAATGTGTTGAAGTTGGAGCTTTATGGCTACAAGCGGTTATATCTGACAGTCACATCTGCCGTCACTGAAGCTAACACAATCTGACAATCTATAAATTACATTATGTCTCTTAAGGAGAGTGCGTAGCGCAGGATTTGTGAACGAGATGAAATAGCTTTGCTGACTTGCACATGTTGTGGTGATTGAGGCCAGATGTGACACTGTTTCAAAGGGCATGATCTTTCAGCTGAGAGGACACCTGTTTTTATTTATAGTACACTGTCAGCCTGAGTGGGTAAGAGGGAGTTGTCCCATTCCCAAACATTCTCTAAATTCCCAAAGCAGTCTGGGAATGTTGTGTCCATATGAACAGCTGATGTCCGTGTATTAATTCAGCATTTAGACACAGCTAGTCATTCCTGTAACCAGATCTAATTGGGGGGGGGGTTCCAAGTTCCGAGAGTCAGCTCATTCTTTTCTATGGTATTGGGGGAAGAATTGGAAGCTATATAGTCAAAGCTTATCTGGTAACGTAGGGTTATAAATAATCCACGTCTCAATTGTTTTCCGCCTTTCATCACAGGGTTTGGTTGCTCTTCCGCCACTCCTGTGTTTGGCCAACAATCTACCACTGGGAGCGTATTTGGACAGGTATGTACTCTTTGAATGATAAAGCAACCTATAAATGGCATTTTCTTGCAATGAGAAGGATTTTACTTTTTTTCTTTTTGTATGACTAATATTTCTTCACCAGCAGCAGCCGTCAACTGGTGGGAGTTTGTTTGGTTCAAGTGCAGCCAACACAGCAGGCTCATCCTCAGGTGGAGGATTCTTCAGTGGCCTGGGAGGAAAACCAAGTGAAGATGCTGCCAACAAGAACCCATTTGGCTCTACTGTATCCACTGGAGGGTTTGGGCAGCCCACTCAGACTGGTATGTTTACATATTCTATTAAAGAGTTTGCATGGAATTTAGTAACAAGTCACAAAAACACCAAGAACAATCCATTGTTTAATAGTCTTTGAAAATGATGTAATCTTTCCTTTTTCTTCTCTAGGCGCCACTGGTCTTTTTGGGAATAGCGGCGCCAAGACCTTCGGTTTTGGTCAGTCGTCCTTTGGCGAGCAGAAGGCCAGTGGAACCTTCACTACTGGAGCAGGGAGCGTAGCTTCTCAGGGGTTTGGCTCCTTTTCGACACCTTCAAAATCAGGTAGATGATGCTTCCATCCTTATTTCATTATTTTCTTTTTTTTTTTTAACTCATTGGCTGCCAGCATTAAAAGCGTCTTTCATTGATCATGACACTCACTTTCACCGAAGAGCCACAACACTACTTTGCTTTGACAGACTGTCCCGCTGCCACCGCCCTCCATTAAAAACAGCAAAAGACGTCTTTTTCCGTCTCTGGCAGTGAACAATCGGACTTGAAAAGATGTCAAAAGACGTCAAAAGACGTCTTTGGCAGCCAATGAGTTAAGAAAAAAAAAAGCTGTGAATGCTCTCCTTTGTTGCAGTTTACTGTCAACGTTTTATGAGGATATTTATCCTGTGGAAATTCAGACTGGATTTGTTTCCATACACTTTTATATTCAGCTAGTTATATATGATAGAAATGGAAGTGTCCCAAGTTTTGTGTGATGGCCTTTGGTTTGTTTGACTCTTTTGAAAATGATTTTTAGTATTGTTTTATTGCCCCACACTGTCTGAGGGCTACTGCAGATGATAAGTGCTGTTGTTGAATGTTTCTGTAAAGTCATTATATTAATGTACATTTCCTTCTGTTCTTATGTTCAAATGATGATGACAGATGGCCCTTTTCACTTGAGTCAAATGACTTTGACCACAGTTCTGTGACTTCTCAAGTGGCTCTTGAGCATAAGACATTTTGTGTTGAGTTTAAAAATATGTAAGAGAAAACTTTTTAATCCTGCCCTTGTGTGTTTCATGGCAGCATTCGGCACGTCACAATTAACAATCATCTAATTGCAGTTACATGAGATAGTCCTGATGATGCACACTCGTCATAATTCTCTTCATTCACTTTGAAAACAGCTGAGAGAAAGTAACAGTGGTGTCATATGTCTGCATTGTATTCCTGTGTTCAGTAGAGTTGGCTTACTGACTGAAGGAGTGCATGCCCTTTAAATACTGTCATCTCATTGTTCATTTGTCCTCTGCTGTGCCACATGTGCAGTAAATGCACCCTTTTCCCCCAGATACTCTGAAGTCCACTACACCAATGAGCCAGACAAGTTTGACTCCATAGTCCTTAAACATGAAATAAACAGCACTGACTGCCATACAACTACGGCAAAAGTCACAATCTGAGTATAGTCATGTTGTGTTTGGATCTGTTGATTTGTTCTGCAGTAACTTGTGACTCAGTGCGCCTTGCAGGAGTTATGTTTTACCGTCAAGTTTAAAAATGTTTTAGATCATCTTTCTGATCTCCTTAGAATTGCACTGACATGTCCACCAAGCCTTATAATGTCCTGGTATTTATTTGTGTCAGTCAGCTGTTACAGCACATATGTAACAACTGGTCATGCTGTGTTTCGATGCTGGCTAATGCAGAATTGTAAATATTATCTAGCTGAAAAGTGGGAAGAGCTCTTTTTCCCTACCTGTTTAACCCTAACCCTTTTTTTTTTCTTTTTTTTTTTTTTTATCGTTCTTGGTAATGAGTATTTAATTCCATCCAAACTATTAGTCAGCTCTACTGGGATATTGGAGCTGTTCAGCACACTGATGCCCTATCAGTGGCCTATGTAAGGGGACTGTAATCTTGTTACATTAGCACAATCAATTATTTATTGGGGCATGCTGCTAGCCAGGCTGTAATTTCAGCACACTCGTTCTCTTCTGCTGTTCAGAGGCTTTGAATTGGTGTGAAGTGTTTGTCTTCTATGTAAACTGTCATTGTGTGCTGATCCTGAATGATGTGCCATACAATGTGTCTTACATTGTAATAACAGTCTAAACTGTTATATTAATACTCAGAAGCTTGCTGTTGGAAAGAAAAGTACTCAGTTTTATAAACCTATTTTCTTATGTACATAAACTGCAACACAACTTACTGTACCTTCTCTATTTTTCTTTGAAAATGCTTCTGAGTATCACTCAACACCCCAATGTTTCCGCTATGTTCTTTCAAGAAGTCATCAGGGTTTGTTTTTTTTTTTGTCCTTTCTGCAGGTGCTTTCGGTAGTGCTCCGGTGTTTGGAAGTCCCCCTTCTTTTGGTGGTTCCCCAGCATTTGGTACTGGAACTTCATTTGGTTCAAACCCTTCTTTCAGCAACCCCATGAGTTCCTCAACTAGTAAAGTGTTTGGAGAAGGAACAGTAGCTTCCAACATGGGAGGATTTGGGTAAGAATCTTGACTGTTTAGTTAAAAGTTGTGAAAAAAGGACAAGTTTAAATAAATAAAAAACGTTTTTTTGTCTGCACTTGGGAAGCATATTTGAGTATCTAAAACTAGTGCCAGTCCAAAAAAGGAAAACCCCAACCCTGGCACCCTTTTTCTTGGCGGGGGCCCCCTTTATCAGATTATATGACATTCATTGAGCTGTTCAGATTTTAAGTGAGATTATGCCTCTTTGCAAACTCATCCAACCCCTTTTCTAGTTTTGTCCACCTTGCCTCAACTGCAGATGATGCTGCATCCACTTTACCTCAGAAGTGGAAAGTTGAAACTTTTTTGCTTTTGCCTTTTTTCTTTTCCATTAACATCAAATTTCATCAGTTATATAATTTGCTCTTAACATACGAAATAAATGAGCTCTTAATACTTTGCCAGTACGTTATTTAATGTTTTATATCATAAAAAGAAAATCTGACATTTAATTTACATTCTTGAGTTCTTTTTACCAGTTGGATATTGTAAATTCTTGTTTCCAAGCTGACTCTAACATCATAGCACTGCTAACTACTACAAAAACAAACATCAGGGAAATATTGGCCATGTAACATGAGCAACACATCTTAATCTTAGCCGCTGAAAACTTAAACAGAACACAGAAGAATAAAGCAGGAGGGAAGTCCCATGTTTGTGGAGCTGATTTGACAGAAGAATTCTGACTAGGGATGTAACGATGCACTCAAGCCACGGTTCGATTCACAATTTTGAATTCACAAAAATGATTTATTCCGATTTTTCTCAACAAAAAGAATTGTAGCCATTTTATGGAATAATGTTTTTTTCATTAACATATGAGCTGAATTCATGCCATAAAAGCTGATATACATGTGGAAAAGTGTAAAAATGGAAAAGAAAACAACAAACTTTCTTGCAATATAACTTATGCTCCTCAGAACAAGAACCATAAATGTATAGAAAGACAAAAATTATATTGAAACAAAACACAAACTCAGTCTTCTCAGACTCTTCCAGCTTCCACCGTCATAAACTGTCCTGTCTTCCTACGCTGAGTACACTCCTCTCCACAGCTTGCTTTGTTTGCCATTAAATTAGTAGCAACACTGCACAGCTCGAACACCCCCCTGGTGGACAATTCAGAAACGCTGCGCTGCGCAGCGCCTGGTGGAAGCATTCTGACTTGAGCTGCCACGATTAGCCGTGAAGCTGCAGCGCTTCCGTGTTGGGTGGAACAGAGCGGTAAATGACTGAAGGGGGGAAGGCAAAAAAAAAAAGGCTGTCTATTCATTCCTAAACATCACATCCCTAAAGCGTCCTCTATTTCGAAGTGGCTTGCTGTTGCCATGCTGGCTTCTAGTTTGTTTATTGACGCTGCAGCCGTCCACAAATGCAATAGGCAATGACATGTGGGGCAGCGTATCAGATTACGTCCTTTACAGAAGTTTATTTCAAGGCCATTGCAAATCGATTAATTTATTTTCTACGTCGATTGGCATGCTAACCAGTTTGAACCAATTTTTTTTTTTACCGATTTTACAAAGCATTGTTTTATCCCTAATTATGACGTCCATTCTCTCTGGTGTTATTAACTGGACAGCAGCCAGTATGTTCTGCGGGCAGTCCTTAACAACTTGGACCAGTCCAATATATGATTCGATGCGAGGTTGTGGATAAAACAGGGATCCAGTGCCTACTGTCCATAGTCAAACTGCAGATGAAGGAGATGTCAAGTATTTGGATTTAGAATTGCCAGTCAAGATTTTTTTTTTGCCATCAGTTTGGCATGTGGTCTTTTTTCTGTATACTCACTCATGCTATAATAACATGCTCATACTGCATACTAGAGCTCTATAAAAGAAGCAGACCCAGAAGCCTGAGGGTAGAGTGGAGTCATGGGTCACCCCACACTCATAAAATGACTCTTGAATAGAAATGTAAATTATTGAAATAGAAAAGACCTCAGTTTATTTGAATAGATTGATATATGCGCAAGACTACGGTTACATTTTGTTTCACTTGGTATTAAATACAGATTTTATATTCTAGTGTCTTGCTTTAGTAGTGCATGTCATTATCTACTCCAACATTCAAGGTGGAAATCAGCAAATACTTATGAAGCACAATCTAAATGTAACATAATCATTTTCTACATCAGATAAACTCTTTATATTTTAGTCATTTCATTGTTAAAGTTCAAATCAAGACAGGTCGGTGTCATCAAGCTGTTTGTGCATTACAGAGAGAGGAACAGCAGGATTTTGCCTGCAGCATGGAGCAGCATTTTTGGAAATTAGAACATCTGTGTGCTCACCAGCACAACACAGAAAGCAAATAACAGGCTGCGTTCACCAAACTGTGAAACACTCTATTAATATTATGGTACTTGGAATGGGATAAATTCACCACTTACAGCTATGAAAGATTAGATTGATTTATTACTTTGTGCATTAAAGTTCATTCTCAACACACCGCCATCATTGCTTATTATTATTTTGGCTCTTTTTACTGTAATTTTTATTAAACTTGTAACATTTTCTGTGACCGTGTTCCTCCTCCAGTTATATCTTGTTTGTTAAATTTGTCTTTTATTTTGACCTTTTTTCAGTACATTTCAATTTGATCATAAAATGGGAGCACTTGGTTTGATAAAAAATAATATTTCTTTATGGATTAAAGTGCTGAAAATTTCTATTGAAGTAGATTATTTACACAGACCTTTCCTCGGCTACAATGGACTGACATTAGTCTACTATGTGTATTAAATTGCTGGTCATGATGTTCTTAAACACACCCATGAGTGAAATTCAGATTTAATTTTAAACTGCAGGACATTCAGTATTTAATCTTGTCCTGCCCCTTGTCATTTCCATTCTAATGTGTTTGTCGGCTTTACTAACCCTACTGTGCGTCCACCATGTGCATGCGCTTTGATAGCAGTAAGCATGGCTGCAAGCCTAAAACTATGGATCTCTGTGCAGAAGTAGATTATTCCCCTCAGATAATCTCACTCTGGGGTCATGCTGGCTGCAGATTAAACTGGCCTGCTCTCTCTATCTCTCTGTGTTTTGCTTATGCTGTCTTTTCTCTTGGGAGTCAGTGGGTGGTGGGTCCTGTAGAAAGGGATTAAATCCAACTTAAATCCCAGCCTTTCAATCCCACATGCAAAAACACAAAGTCTATCTTGCATCTTTTTCCTTCTTTACATGTTTATTTGGATCTGGAAAAAAAAGGTCATTTTTGTGCTCATGTGTCTCATTTGTCCATAAAGATGACTGATTTAAAACATAGCGCCCCCCCAGCATTATGAATTAATGTTTTGATACATTAAGTTCTAATTCCATCCATCTATTTATTTTCAAGTTAAAGATTTTGTTTTAATCATAACACACCTTCCATGATGGCCTCTGTTTTCAGGTTTGCCTCACCCCCCAGTGCCCCCTCGTTTGGCAATGTAGCCAGTCAGAATCCTCCTTCATTTGGGGGTTTGGCCCAGCAGGGTACTGGATTTGGAACTCAGCCCAGCAGCTTCTCAGGCTTTGGACAACAACCACAAACAGGAGGTGAGACAACTACTTCAGTTACATTAGCTTTTTTTTTTTTTCCCTCACCATCTTCAGTTGCCAATGAGTTTAGTGCAACACAGTCAGTGGCTGGAGTCAATAAGTCATTCCTCCACCATCTGGGCAGTTTCTGTTGTCAAACCATGTTTAGCTTTTGTCTAATTTGTTTGTGTTCTTTGAAAAGTTAAAAGCAAAGACATTTTGATATTTTATGTATTGCTCCTTTATTAAATGTAATTTGATTTCATTTTTACAAGAAATTTTCTAATAAGATATTAGTAATGCAAAATTCCCCCCCCCCTTTTTTTTTTATATAGCAGAAATAGTTTCTTTTAAAGTTTAAATAGTGATTTATCAGCTTTAGACCTCCATGAACTTTCACTCTGCATCCCCTCTGTATGTTTGACTTTACATGCATGCTTGACCTCAGTCAGTTGACTCGGCATCTTCAGCCCAGTTATTTCTGTGTGATAGCTTTTTTTCCCCTCTAGTTTGTCTCCCGAACTGGTTAACTTATTTTTTTTTTTTTTCCTTCAGTAGATTTGTCAATACTTATATGTACATCATACAGTCCAGTTACTGTCCTACACACACACTCACATTGGTCAGATGACAGCACTGATAAACGTACATTTATACTTTGGTTTGTTATATTTCAGCAGACATGGAGATTGTATTGATGTTATCATTCAATTTGTCAGTTTTCTCCTTTTTCTAGGCTTCTCTGGAAACACCTTTGGGTCTGCAAACCAGTAAGTGTGCACAATATGTTCAGTCTTAATTTTATGCTTGCTGTGTCCACTGACAATTAGACAGTAGGGCTGGGTATTGTCACTAATTTCCTGAAACGATTCGATTCGATTCACAATAGTCTATTTAAAAAAATCGATCCTTAGTTTTATGAATCGATTTTGAATTAATTTATCTTGAATCGATTTAAATCGATTAATCGATTTTTTTAAACCCACCCCTATTAGACAGGCACACATCTCTGTGTGGCTGCAGTCCCTGTGGGGTTAAACTCTGCTGAAGCTCACATCTTTTCTTCCACAACAGTGCTCCCTATAGAACCTCACTGATTTAATATACCACCTCATTTAACGTCATTTATGTCCTCCTCCTCCTTATCTTTTCTTTTCCTTTATCTTGAGTCTGGCTCAGCTCCACCATTTGGCTGAACTATTATACAGTGAATATTTACTGTCTGGCACACTGAATGAATTCATGACACAGTAGATCATGTTTAAAAAGATGATAGAATGAATACTGTTCAGTCCAAAGCATTGTGAATACACAGAACCTTCTACTGTGAAGTGAAGCGAAGCTCATCAGTTCTCATTCCCCAAGTTATTAGGTTTCCATTCCTATAGTGATGCATTTCCTTTTCTGTTGTTCATCCATCAGTACCACTTTCTTCTTCTTTTTCCTGTGCTCCCTCTGCTTACATGTGAGACATGGCATCAGTGTTAACCAGGGTGTGTTCAAGTGGAATGTATCTGTGTAGGAGTGTGTGGAGATCAGGAATAGCTTATTGGACACATTCATGTGGTGTTAATCCTTCACTTACTCATGTTTCTTTTTTTGTTTTTGTTGTTTCTTTTTCTCTGCTTAAATATTTGATACTGACCATGCTCTTGTATTTCACACAGTAACCTGTAAACACTTTAAGAAGGACTGCCAAGTCTGAAGAGGAGTCGCTTATATTTTTGAAGAATTGTAACTTTTCTGAAAATTTTTAAACACAATGGGAAAGAAATTTTAGAAGAAATTCAGAAATTCAGCTAAAACTAATGTAGCTGATATGAAATGAAGAAAAAAAAAGACTTTATTATTTATATCCAGTTTAGTAAAGTTTAATTTACTTATGCTCATCATCGTAGGCAAAAGTGGCTGCAGTACAATAAAGTAAGATTAGCAAACATATAAAATAATTTGCTACCCTTGCTTTTATTTATGATTGTTGGCTTTCATTGATGACTGAATTATATTACTTCACATGCAATTAACATCCATTCATAAAATTTATATTTTCAGTTTTTTTTCATTTTACACATTAAGGAGCTAAAACCTTATCCTTGTACAATGGTTTACCTTAAATTAGTTTCAAAATAAAACTGTCTCTGTCCACATGAGCATTTTATCTCTAAGAAATAGTCTACATGCATATAAACACACCTGGATCACATGACAATTAACATATTCTGTACATGGAATGTTTGTTTCTTTCGTAAAACGCAGCATTTTCCCCCTGCAAAAGTAGCTGATAAACCTCAGTCAGGAATCTAATGTCATTTGTTTGAAAAGGCCTCAGTTACTGCCTGTCAATCATCTTTAGTAGCTGTAAAGTGTGTTTGTCTTTTTAAAGAGAGAAAAAAAAGTTAAGCTATAAAAGATGCTTGTGTTTGTGTACCAGGCCACACTTTAATGTTTAAGAATGAAACTCAACATCTGTCTTTCTGCTTTTCTTTCTTTTTCCAGATCCGGTTCTCAGTCATTTGGTGGTTGGAGAAGTTAGTTATAACAAACTGCTGATGCTACAGAGATAGTTCTACCTACTTACAAGCTCTTTGTTTTATACCGTGGGAGGAGGAATGTACTGAGTTTGGGTTAAAAGGATAAATAAAGTGAAATAGAAAATGTATTTACAGGCATTTTCAGTGCAAAAGAAAAAGGAGAAAAGTAATTCTTCCAAGCAGCTTTTAGAATGCAGTTTTTTGCCTACATACCTTTTTTAAAAGTAACAGTAACATTACCATTTTATGTGATCTTCCTACGTATCTTCAGACATAATAGGTTTAATAATTTTAGTTGTACAAGCAAGTAAACTTAAGATTGCACAAAATGCTGTACAAAGACTTGTTTGAGAAAGTAGTTTCTGCATTTTGAAACATGCAGATGTAAGTTGATGCAGTTGTTTAAAAGTTTTGTTTACAGTGTGGGATATATTAAGGTTAATCCGAGCTTTATGCAGCTGTCAGTACAGCCTTCAACAAATACACAATATATGTCCTTTAAAGAAAGTGTTGCTTTAAACGAAACCATGTTTTTTGCTGAAAATTAAAAGAATGGTCTTTTTGAAATTATTTTCTCTGTAATGCATTTCTTTGATGGATATTTTTTTACATGAATAAATTTGAATTAAATGATATTTCTCAAATTATTTGAAGGTCTTTATGTTATTTCAGGCAAAGTTGATCAGCAAAAGTGGTCACATGATTACAGTTGTGACTGTTGATCATTTTTATCCTTAATAAATCTTTGAAAATAGAGTATCTTAAGTAGGAAGATTTTTTTGTTTAAAATGATTGTGTGTAGCTGCCTTAATGCAGGCTTTTTATTTTGACAAATTACAATGGTGTAAGATGCTTAAAAGTCCAGGATTTGCTTTCAACTTATTTGTGGTCACAAATCCTGCTTACAGGTGCACACGTTCAACACAGATTTTTGGTGAGCTTTAAGAAACTTTCTGCTTTGGAAACCGCCTTTTCCTGAACATGTATTTGGATTAGTAAAGCTCAAATGTCCAATAAAGACCAATAAATAACACTTTTTTGGGGGGGTGTTTAGAAAATTAACCAGTAATAGTTACTGTCTTAATGTGTAGTGGCATGTAGAACAGAGTAGCAGCAAACCAAAGGCCATGATCAGCTAGTACAGCAATTAATGCTCAATCCTTGTTTAAATGCAGCTCATTCCTATATCTTCAGTAAGAAGTGAATCCACTTACACAGAGATCTTAAGTGTGCTGTGGGAGAATGCTGATAGGGATGTAAGGCTTGTGTCCAAGGCACGATGTGGCATGTGGCCAGCGGCAGCAGAAATTGCATTTCCATCTTGTGGCTATGGAGCATGTCACTGTCACACTGTCAGCCTTTATCTTGCTTCTCTTGCTAAACGGATGGCAAAGGTCCTGGCTGCTTTGAAGTGGCTTAGGAATGTCAGGGTCATAGCATGTGACCTGTAGACACTTGCTAAAATACTAAAATCCACATTTGGTTTTCAGGATGTTAAAAGGGAGGCCAGTGGCACTGGTGTCAACAAGTGAAAGATCAACAAGCCAAAATAATTTATTTTTGTGCTTCTGTCTTAAGAGGGGTAGTGGCAGCATCACCTGCCCAGTAATGTATATTCAGCAACAGATCTATTTCACATCTTGGGTAAAGAATTACAATTGGATACATTGACAGATTACCGAGGTACACGGGCAAAGCCCAATGTCTGTAGAGCTTTCAGCCAAAGCGGATAAGCTTATGAGATTTTCAGCACCCACTCCGCAACTGCCCTCAATGAACGCATTAAAAGTAGAGCACGTTTTGTTATATTTTATTTATTTTATTTTTACCATAGATCCAACATAAATATGTGGAGATTGTGCTACTTCATGTTACTGTTACTGGTGATTAAGAAGAAGAAAAATTGAAGAGAAATGATCAAACACTGAGGTTTGCAGCTGTCTTAATGGAATCCAGATAAAAATAGTTTTGTCCAAACCAAACACCAACCTCTCCAACTGCACCCTCATTCTCTGTTTACTCCCATCCCCACCCTGATGGAGGGATGATTAGCTGCTCTTAGAGTAGAGTGCATCCTGCTTTTTTGACGTATTCATCATCTCTTCATGTGCCACTGTACTGCACAGTGAGTGCATCTTGTTGGCCTAAAGCATTTCTACAAACAGTGTGCTACTTCTACGTTGAGGGCTGTGTTAACTCAACCATCAAGCATACTGTACTCATTGTACCAGCCAGGCTGTTCAGGTCACACCATAGTGTGAGATGTTATGCTGAGCATTGGTGAATGCCAGTGTCTGGAGCAGATACACAGTTGACATTAATGGGTAATTTCACCTGCATGGATAACCTAAATCCAATAATCCACTAAAAATAAGCGCTTCTGATTTCAGTGTACTCTGTAGGTTGTGCTGGCTTGCTACTGCGATGTGTATCACTTATTTCAAGGCCTCGATTTCCATTATATGTACAGTATTACGGGTCCAGTCACAGGGGCAGCAGCCTGAGCAGGGAAGCCCAGACTTTCCTCTCCCCAACCACATTTGCCAGCTTATCTGGGGGGATCCCAAGTTGCTCCCAGGCCATCTGAAAAAGGTAATCCCTCTAGTGTCTCCTGGGCCTTCTCCGGGGCCTCCTCCCAAAGTGAGGTGCTCAAAATACATCACCAGGGAGGTACACTACGGCCTTTTCCGGCTGAGGACCATGGTTTTGGATTTGGAGGTGTCAATTCTCAATCCAACCGCTTCGCACTGGGCTGCGAATCGCTCCAGTGAGAGCTGGAGATCACGGCCTAATGAAGCCAACGGAACCACATCGTCTACAAAAAGCAGAGACCCAATCCTGAGGCCACCAAACCATAGAACTCCTCCTTCAGCTTGACTGCATCGTTCACTGCCAGTGTCCACCAACGAGTTTGGGGATCACCGCCATGACGGGCACTGACAACCTTACGGGCACAGCTCTGGCTGGCTGCCTTAACAATGCAGGCGCGGAACACAGTCCACTTGGACTCAATGTCCCCTGCCTCACACTGGACATGGTTGAAGCTCTGCCGGAAGGGGGAGTTGTAGGTCATTCTGACTCCGTTAGATGCTCCCAGCAGACTCGCAACACTTTAGGGCCTGCCAGGCTTGACAGGCATCCTCCCACACTATCTGAGCCAACTCAGTTGACAGCTCCACCCATCTCTTCACCCTAGTATCCACGACGTGCGGCCACAAATGCCATGATATGACTATCATTGATCTGCGGCCTATAAAAGTCCTGGTGCCAACAGCACATATTGACATGACGAGCACAAAAGTCCAACAACAAAACACCACTCTGATTCAGATCAGGGGCCCCATTCCTCCCAATCACGCCCCGCCAGGTCTCACTCTCGTTGCCCATATGGGCATTGAAGTCCCCCAGTAGAACGAGGGAGTCCCCGGGAATGAGTGCTCTCCAACACTCCGTCCAAGGACTCCAAAAAGGGTGGGTACTCTGAACTGCTGTTCGGTGCATAAGCACAAACAACAGTCAGGACTTGTCCCCCCCCACCTGAAGGCGGAAGAAGGCTACCCTCTCATCTACTGGGGTAAACCCCAACGCAAAGGCGCCAACCCAGGAGGCAATGAGTATGCCCACACCTACTCAGCGCCTCTAACCAGGAGCAACTCCAGAATGGAAGAGGGTCCAGCTCTTCTCGAGGACACTGGTTCCAGAGCCCAACCTGTGCATTGATTTGAGTCTAACTACAGTATATCTAGCAGGAACCTTGTGCACCAACTGAGGCTGCTTCCCTCCCAGAGAAGTGATGTTCCATGTCCATAGAGCTAGCTTCTGCAGCTGAGAATCAGACTAGGGTCCCTGCCTTCGGCTGCTGCCCAAGTCACACTGCATTGCTTGACCCCTACGGCCTCTCCCAAAGGTCCACAGGAGGGTCATTTCAAGTCATCTTATGAAACACACAATGTTCAGAGTAACCTTTGGTGTGACTGATAAGTTGCTTTTGTATTGGTCTGCATTCTGCAGGGTGATCATGGGTCTAAGGTGGTTTATACTCGTGTGGTGTCTGAGTCAGCTGACGCAGATGGAGTGTGTGATTATACTCCAGCGTAGGGTAAAAGTGTTGTGTTGCAGTTTCTTTTCCAGATCAGCAGGTGGCAGTTGGGCTGGTATATGCTGGTAAACTCCACAGGGCGGAGTTTTTTCGATGGTTCACTTCAGTTCTGGAAACACATAATCACAATCTGACCAATCACAAGGGAGTACATCTGCGTAGCTGCGTCCGCATAGTTGGGGTGCACATCAGGTCCGAAGAGGTGCACGTTGAGCCTCTGCGGATCTTCGCATTGCCTACGGCAGTTACAGTGTAGCCAACCTGACACAGATGCCACGCGAGTATAACCCAGTTATGTCAGATCCATTACTCAATTATGTCTAAACCCCCAAAAAAACAATTGATTTGGTTGTTTAATCTCGAAATGGCAAACTCAGGTCTTCAAATCATATGCATAAATTTATGAGTGATGTCACAACTGTTTTGTTTAATGTTTATGTTTGGTGTTAATTTGGATAACTCAGTTAAAACCTAAACTTTACAAATGCCAACACTGGGTTTAAATTGCATTCATTCACTTATTTTTCATGGTCAAAAAAGTAAGAGGATAATCTGATGAAAATGAAAACTGATTAGGATTACCATGCTATGATGGATTAAATAGAGTTGGAAATTGGACCTTAAAATGATATTTTCCGTTCCAGTTTTTTAATCTAAGTGAGGAAACCGTGTGAGTATGTGCATATTTGTTTTGTTGCTGTTCAAAAGGAACATAAGAATCTTACCTAGAAAATGAAAAAATATCAAAATTTCCCAAAATATAATTGTAGAATGTTTTATTAGATTAAAAAGAAATGCTTCACAAGATAGCATTTTATTTCATTCTAGTCTGAGAATAAATTATTTTTTCTTTGTTCATTGTTTATGCCAGCATGTTCAATTCAGTTTTATGTGTGAAACGCCAATTCAATACTACGCATCTCATGGCACTTTACAATTGGACTGAAGTGGACTTTTTTGAAAATCTAATTAAATCAAATTCAATATTTCACATTAGTGCAGTTCATTTAAATTGAGTATATGTAGACTAATCTAAGGACTAACTAAGGAAACTGATGAGTTGCATCAAAGGATATAGCTCAAATCCATTTTAGAGCCATTAGCATAAACATTTATTAGGTTTCCACCAGTTTACCATAATGTTAAATTATCTTCTAGATTATAACATCATGTTATCAAATGATGAGTAGTGAACCAGATTTCAAGTGTAACACAAGTCTACCTGTTATTGTTGACTTGTGTCCCACTTATCACCTACAGTTAAATGTTTGTACCTTCTTTAACCTTGTCCTTCAGTCCCTCATTGCTGCAACAAAACTGAAGAAAGAACAGTCACTCTGTATTTTATAATTCAATCCCAAATGCCAAGAACAGATCTTTGAATAAATTAACATCCAAGCCATTAGTTCCATCCTCACCCTCACAAATTTTAATTACCTACTTGCCTCAGCTCTTCATTCGCCCTCTCGCCCTCTGTCTTTAACTTACTTGGAGATTAAGCAGGTTGTTTATCTTGATACTTCAAGAGCTTTATGCCGAACAGCTTAATCTCAGTCAAATTATTTTCTGTCTTCAAAGTGCTCATGCAAAGCATTCTCCCTCTGCAGAAGATGTTGTTTTTGTTTGTTTGTGATAAAACAAGTGTATGTAACAGCAATTTCAGCACTTGGCTACTTTGCATGTGAATGGATTACTGAGAATGGTCTTAAAGTCTTATCTAATAGAAATTACAATGGATGTCAGGCATTACCACTGATGTCAGGGGGAAGATTTCAGTATTGTTAGATCTGCACAGAGTTGCTGAGGTTTTTGGAGAAAGACCAAAAGACATATGAAAAACATAAGAAACCTGTAATGGCAACATTTAGTTTTTCTTTTTAAAGTTTTCAGTTACTCAAACTTAGCATGATTGCGTTGGTTTTTACAAAATCTGTTTTGCAGCAGATTCTTTAGTTTGCTCGTTATTTCATCAGTATCCACTTAGGATTTTTTCAATTTGAGCTCTTGACTTAGACGTTACTTAGAATACTGATGATCTTATGGCTGAATCGAGGACTTTTACACTTTTTATGAAGCAAGCATCTTGTAAATAAATGCATGCCAAACACCGCTGGTGCAGCAGATATATTTTAGTTTTCAACTTCTCATACATAAATGAGCAGTATTCCAGTTATTCTATTCTTTCTTTTTTATATATTAAAGAAAATCTTCAGCTGTTTTGTTAAGTCATTAAAAACTATTCAGAGTGAGTTTTTGACTGTGTCTATTTCACACAATGCTTTCTGCCCTAACAAGATGCCAACTCTCAGTCAGTAAAAGACTGGCAGTCCAAAATGTGTTATCATTAAGGGCTTCAAACTGATTTATAGGGCATTGCTTTAAAAAGAAAATAAAGGAAAAAGAAAAACATTATCTTTATTATTGAAAATACTTTTAAAGAAAGTTATCTCCAAAATGCATTGACTGTGTTTCCTTCTATGTGGAGATTCTGCATATTATATAGCCCTGTTATATTTTAAATCATGACAATCAACTCTTGCAGACCTTAGTAACATAAGTCTGTAATGGGTTCAGCTGAAATCAAAATTCACCTCATTCAATCGTGCCCTCATCCCACTGGATCTTTCTACCTTTTGTTAGGCTTCTTCAAACTGTACGGGTGTTGAGATAGAAATTAAACTTACTCTTAAATGAAACAGATCTGACCCTTACATTTCATAAATGTGAATGTACTTATATTTTTTTTAAAAGTTAAGCATAGACTGGGGTCAGTTGAGGAGTTTAACATCTCCCAAAGTAGTTAAGCTTCTACTTGCGTAAAGGATCTAGATGCTTTCCCTCAGGAGCTGCTTGTGATGGCTGGGTTTATTACAAAAGCCTTGGCAGAGAGTGGGAGGTGTGGGATCCAACTCCATCACATGCTGTAATTACACAGATGGCAGTTAAAGGTTGCTGGTGACTACCCCTGACCCAGCTTGTGGGATGTTTGGACTTAATGGCCATCACTAAATAAAATGGAAAATGACATTTTGCTGTATGCTAATCAGTTATTGTCCTTATCCAAGGCTTAGCCGGACAGTCCAGATGTACATGTTTAAACATCCCTCTCTTATATAACTGCAGGGGCTGCAATGAGAGTGCCAGGCTAATGCTTAAGTGATTTACCTGCTATGTTACAGCATTTCATTTCAATAAAAGTTACATAATAGTCTCTGGATGGCACCTACAGGCACTGCAAAGTCTTAAAGCCTTTGAGGGTATTATAAAGTTTTAAATTTGATTTGCAGAAGTCTGCCCACGGCTTTAATGTCATTTATACAAATGTTAATCTATCCAATTGCACACTGGAGATGTGAAACTGAAAGTAGAAGTGCTTTTGCTTTTCAGTCTGTGTCATTGGTGTCTTTTTACATCCTCTAGCAAAAGAAACTAATTTGTTCATAATTATCTTACAGTTTAGACAAAATTTAGTACTCCATGTGGAATAGTTTACATGGAAGTCTTAAATCACTGTAAATTAAGTAAACTTCAGATATCCAGTGTGTAACACTGTATGTTCTATCCAGTCGAGAGAGATATGCCACTGTTGATATATAATTCTGATTTTGGCGTATGTCTGGTGATGTTAAACCACTGGCATTGTGAGACTGAAGGCAAATCCTTCAATACGTCTTCCTTCACTGAAGTATCTTGTTTATGCTGACTGAGAGTTCCACAGTCTCAACAAGATATTGGAAACTTAAAAGCACACAGAGATCCAAAAATAGTCTTGCAGTTCAGTAATCAATCCATAGCATACACACAACGTGGTATATAGCACTGTGCCATGCCTTTTTCCTTCTTTTTTTTTCTTTTTTGTTTTTTTGGGACAAAAAAAACATGGTTAAGATATAGAGATCTTCATTGATGGACTGAAATGTGTCAATATTGACATTAGGTAGGGATGTTTGTTTAACTGTAGGGATGATATTAACAAGGTGATACTCAGTGTCTGTTCGGATTGTGGTAGAGTTTTGTAAAGTACAATATTTAGCTTGAAAAAAAAGACTTGAATCTATTTTAAAATGAAGCAAGCTTGAAGGCTCGGAAACTTTGTATCTATTCTGTATGCCCATGTTTGCAAGTTGAGTAACTGAAAATCTTTTCATTTAGATGATATTGTGATTACGTTAGTGTGTAACTCTAGTCCTGCTTCAAGCTGCAGAGCAAGTGGTGGTTTTCTGTATCTGTGGGTATTAAGCTCTGGTATTGTTCCAGAGATCACAGAGAATGACAGAACAGTGTTAATACTTTTAACTCTAGCACCATGGCAGTATTAATAGTAAAGTCTTACTCAATAATGGTAGAGTGATTATTTGGTATAACAAATAGGGACAGGTGGATGTTTGCAGGGAGAAACTGCAGCCGTATAAATATAGCTCAGAATGTGCAGTTCAGGAATGTGACCAGGATAGCAAAGAGTGTCAAGGTTGTACATTTAGACTGAACTCAACTGGACTAAACCTCCCATGCCATCCACAGATGAATGAGCTGTTTAGATAACCTCACATGCAGTATTTTGTTTAGTAAATGTATACACTTTATTGTTTTGGAATTTGCTGAAGTGGCCCTAAAAAGGAAACCACCAGCCCCCTGCTGGTTTTGTACACTGGATATCCATTTTCAGCTCTTGCCTACATACAATCCCAATTCTAAAAAACTGGGATCCAAATTATAAATGGAAAACAAAAAGCAGAAAAACTAGTAAAAACCAACACAATTTTTTTCACAATGGAGCATAGAAAAATATATCCAATGTTGAAAGTGTATACTGCAGATGAGACTCTGCCTCTCTGAGGTGCTCTTTGACCAGTTGCCTGTTAACTAATTTCTTGCCACATGTTCTTTCAGCTGTTTCTTTTCACTTCCCCATTTTTTTTCAGTCTTATGTTGTTCCTGTTATGACAGTAACCAATTTACAAGGGTCAGGCAGAAAGGAATCTTGTGGACAAAATTATTACCATTTGATATTGCTAGCCAGAAATGTTTCTTATTGCACAGGAAACATCAACATCTGGAGACTGTTTCACTTCTCTTTTATTCTCAAATGGCACAGTCTCAAAGCATAAACAATCAATGCCTGAAAGCAAATGAGTGGATTTGTAAGGATTTTTTTTCTTCCATTTTCAAAAATATCTATCTACTTTAACTTAAAACAGCAAAGGAAATGTCTTAACTTCCTAATTTTTTCACTTATTCATTCCAATTAAATGAAAATACTATCAAATACTACCATGGAATTCCTGCCATATGCCTCAGGGTTTGTGTGTACGCACCCTGACTTTCATGATTTTCTAATTCAGCCATTAAGACTATATGTTTTTGTCCTGCCACAGAGAAGATTTGATTGGTTGATTTGTCGAGATGAGATCCCAAAACTATTAAGAAAGAAAACTACTGTATAGCAGTAGTGTGAATATTTAAATGTAGAGTTAAGTCATTAGTGGGACCCAAAATCAACACTTGGCATAAATCCAGAGTTGTTCTTTTTATTTGTACTTGCTAAGACTAATATGATTCTCATGGTCCACCATACTTATGACATGAATGAATCAGGTCAGAGCAGCTGACCATTCTTGATGGTTAAAGAATGGCTATTTTGCTTTATTGCCTTCTGTGACAGAAAATGGACTTGGATTAAAGAGACATTTGCATCGCACTACATATTCCGGATAAGCGGAAGAGGACGGTACGGTACATTTTAAAATAATTTGCCTATAAAAAAAGACAACTCTTAAAAGAAGCTCAGAATAAGTGGATCTGACATTGCCCATTCAGAACTGTTTAGTTGTGATAAAGATGAGGGTGCACCACAAGAAAACCAATTAATTAAAAAAACATCTTCACATGGAGGTTAAAAAGAAAAGGAAAGACAACAATTATTGTTTGTACTCTTTATTCAGTTGTGAAAAATACATACATACACACACACACACACATATATA
>JAOXYM010000020.1:10241864-10256332 GCA_028567055.1 Leptatherina wallacei | reverse complement strand
TAGAGATATATATATATATATATATATATATATATATATATATATATATATATAAATACACCTGGACAAAAGGCCTAACGTAGTAGATTCTTAAGTATTTTTATTAGCCTTGATCACACTCCACACACACAGTATTTAAACATTTAGCTGGTCTCATCTGATTTGACTTGTGGCAGAGTTTAGAGGGCCATCACTTAAACTTGAACAAAAAGTAAAAGGAGCTAGCAGTACTCACATCCCTTTGTCACCGTATGTATTGAAGAACTCCATGTGGTTACACGCTTGGATCCACCCAATGGTCCATGTTTCTTTAGCCGCCACAGGCGGTACCAGGATTCGGGCATTGGCTCGGAAGTGCGGGGTCCGATAGCGCAGGACCACGCTGGAAGCCTCATCGATGCTGGTGGGGTTGGAGTCGATGGAAGTCTTCAGCTCCAGGACGATGATACTGTCTCGGAAACTCTTGGGCTTACACCTGATACTCTGGATGCAGCCCATTGCATTAAATTGCAACACAATCCACAACAACGTCCAGAGGTCTGGAGGAGAAGAAAGACGCATGGAAACGGCAAGAGAATCACCACTGGATCCACATCATGCTCCCTTCCCCACATAAAAAATGTTTACCAACACAAAACGTGTTTTTATCAAGTGAAGACAGTCTCATGGGGGGTGAAAGCCATGCATCTTTTATGGAAATTGTCAAAGAAGAGAAAGACAAGCCTAGAACATCTTTGCAGTGCGCATACTTTCCGGTGCGTAAACGTAACTCAACAAGTCCAGCTCAGATAGCTGTTATAACTTATCCAGTGCGTGCACTGTTTTCATTTTGTCAAGTTAAAGGAGTGCACACCTCTAATTGTGCACAATTGTGAGGAAAAAGATTTGGCATACTATTGGCAACATGTGGCATCCACTTGAAAGGTGAGGTTCAGGATGATTATGCACTAAATAATTAACAAAAGTACTACTCTTACATCTTGGAGTCAGATTCCCTTTTGTGGGACTCCTTGTCACCCAAGCTGATCCCTGAACTGTTTATGGACCAATGGCGGACGAATTATGTCCAGCTGGTGACAGGATCATAATGCTAAAGAAATGTGATGGGCATTATAAATGACCAATGGCTGCTCAGAGGTGACTGTGGAGCGCGCTAAGAATATCAATTGATTTAAATAGCCTCCATTCCTCATAAAAACTAACAAAAAAAAACAATGATTTAACGATTGAAGAGCGTTATATATCCTAGTCCAGGTTTGCAGATTAAGGGTTCGTGCAGTGTAATTACATGAGTTGTGGTCTAAGCTGATAAGAATGTCATGCAAAAAGAAGTCTACCTATAAAACAATATACTGGAAAGTCTCCAGTGTCTTCAGCAGGGTGAAATCCCGGTGAAATTCAGAGCCAGCGGGGGCTCTCACAGCTCTTCGGTCAGAGGTATCCGTTATCCCCTCCACACTCACTCCCGTTATCTCTCTCCCCCTCTCCCCGGAGCTGCGGTTGAAATCACCGTCCCATGGAGAGAGGAGGCATTTCCATGAGCGCTAGTCCAGTTTGAAACGGAGCACCGCAACATCCGACGGACACCGCCGGGTCAACTTCTGCGCCCATTTCGCCGGGTCCATTCTTCAATTTAAAAAAAAAGAAACAACCAAAAAACAACCCCCCAAAAAAGAAAAACCAACAACCAATAATTGTCCCAAATAAAAGGGGAAAATGTTGCAGGTTTTTCAGGATAAATGCCAGTTGTCACATACTTCAAGCAAGCCGACAGTTGGTCCTCTGAGAGGTGATGCAGCTCTGCTTGAATTCCTGCACAAGCTGTCTGCTACGTCCTCGTCTCATCGCGTGCAGTGGCAGGTTCACCACGTTACGTATTGGTCTATCTGAGCTGCCTGGGCAGCAGCTTTATAAGCATCTCCATGACGACACTTCCACTCTGATGTGCAAGCATGCTGGGAAATGTAGTCATTAAGACTGACTGACGTTGCTTATTAGCCTACAATCAAATTTAAGAGCACAAAAGACACTACTAGCATAAGTATAAATTAGCATTAGCCTATCTGATAGCCTACCGACCCTGTTGCTTATAGCAAAACGGACACAATAACAAAACGACGTTTTTAGGCTTCCAACTTAAACACACATAGCCTAACTTAGTTTCACATCACTTTCAAGGCAATAGGCTATTTTACAAAGGCTAAGCAAAACAGAAAAGAAGAAAAAGTCCGTTTTCAAAACGCAGCAACACAGCATTTAGGGAAATTAGATAGGCTATTCGCTGAATAAAAAATGCAAAAATTTTGCATTACAACAAAAAAACAGAATAGTCTAAAGAAAATAATTAAATAATATTAGGCCTAATAATAGGCTTGGCTAATAGGGTAATATCATAATGATAGGCCTAATGATAAAAAATAAAATCAGGATAACATTCACAAACCAACTAGCCTACTTTGAATAAATAATTTAGGCTACTCCCTTAAAAGGACCCAGCGCATCGTGCATTTATTAACATATAGGCCTAAATGATTGCTATTACAGTGAAAACCCTTCCCCCTCGTGTCTGTGTTTGTGGACATAAGTGCTCGCTGGTCCTACGCTGTCTGTTTAAGCACCTTGGAGAACTCCTCTCCACAGCAGGGCGCACCGCACTCTGAATCTGATTGTGCGTAAACAACGTCAAATCCGCACGGAAGCACCGTGTGCCGCACCAACAAGGCTGCCATGTCTTCGTCTTTCCCATCTTTTGTTGATGGTTTTGTCTTACTGCTAACCTTCTCAGGTTTTTCTGCATCGAAAAACCCTCGCCTAGCTTTCTGGATGTCAGAGGTGTGATAGAGGCTGCGTGGAAGATCTAAAAGGATGCAGGGGGAGGTCATCTTCATCCCTTGGTAAGATTACAACAGTATGTCTTGTGTATTTCTTGTAGCCTACGTTTAACACTAAGATTTTATTTCCACAGTAGTAAGCAGGGAAGTTAGCGGTGTTTTGGCGGCGTAACAAAATGCTGATGTTGTTATTTTATCCCCATGCTGTAGATCGGTTGACACGGGATTGGCTGGAAGCAGATGTCTTTCAATAGGCTACACTCTGCCTGCCTGTGTGGTATAAACAGCGTGTGCATTGCACATTCCCGAATCTCTAAATATATCTATTAGGGCCACAGAAGGGGGCGGACTGGTGTCGGGGGTTTATTCTGGGACATTTCACTATCGTGGTGGACCTGCACCACTTGAATTATCTTCTACAGATTGACAATCGGTTATTGTACCATCTAAGGAGAACTCGGCCCTATCCAAACATGCCCTCGACTTACAATGTGAGATCCAGGGCGCGCGAGAGAAACAGCGTCCTGAGCAGACCTGAGTTCATGTCCCTCAACCAGCCCCTCCGAGGCGGCGGTGGCGGACCCTCAGAGAGCCGCGGTAGGTCAAAGCGACCGGGTCAAATCAAGCAGCAAACAAGCCAGCAGAGTGAAGAACCTACCGACAGCGGCAGCAAGGACAGGAGAGAGTCCACCAAAATGCCAGAGGAAGACTGTATGCAGCTGAACCCTTCCTTCAAGGGAATAGCGATGAACTCCCTCCTCGCCATTGACATCTGTCTGTCCAAGCGCATGGGGGTGTGTGCCTACACGTCGTCCTCCTGGGGAGGCTGCCGCTCCATGGTCGGCCTGTTGGCGCTCACGGGGCACGGTATCACGTGGATCATTGGCACTATCGTGTGTCTCACACGGAGTAACACTCTGGCAGGACAAGAGGTCCTGGTGAACCTGCTGCTTGGTAAATGCCACTTCACACTCACACTCATCACCTCTCCACATCTACACTGAACCACACTGCACTCTAAATGTGCCAAGCCACATGACATTTACTGAATGAATCTGATGCAAATTCTCATTTTGTCACAAGTTGCATCTTTTCTTCTCGCTTATCCTTCAATTTATTTAAAAGCCCTAAAAACTATTGTCAACAGGGTAATTTGTCTCATAAGTCATGTGTAAGTGTTAAGTTGTAGGCCTAATCTGTTAGCATGTCTTTTTTTATTGTACAAAAACATCTTTAAAACGGTTCTGATTCGGGAAGCTGGTTTACTGAAGTTCATCAAACTATCAGATAACGGCGTATAATGGATCAAAAGAGAAAAACTGCCAACTTAAACTTTGCTCCAAAAAAAGTCAATGTCTGGTCGTTTTTATGACAGCCCTGTCCCTAATAAACACTGTGTAACATGTAAATTAAAGCAGAATGCAAAAATGTAAGATATTATGAATCAAAATTTGATACTAGCAACACATCTCAGAGGAGTTTGAAGATGGGGTATAAAAAGCTAGAGGGCATTGGAGCAGATATGACTAGATATATATTAAAAAGAGTATCCCAGAGTGGCAGACTCGTGAAGTCAACATGAATAGAGGTTCACTCGGTGAATGACCGTGGGTAAATGTTTCAGCAATTTTGGAGAAACAGTTTGAGAGAAATCTGTGTGCAAATTAAGGACAAGACTAATATTTGATACACATTGATAATTGTGTAATGGAAATCACTTCATGGGTTCAGGAACACTTTTAAATCTATTGCATGTTGACATCATTTTGTTGTTGCATTCACAAAAGCAAGTTTGACTTCCACCATTCAAAGTAAAACATGTAAACAAGATCCAGAAACGTTACCTTCTCTGGATCAGAGCTTGATACTCATGCCATGTGCCTTCATAATCTGCATGTCATGAGTCTTATTCACCACAGTGAAACTACCATTACTGCTGAGCAATAGGTATTGGAATTACATGTGCTGTCATCCATATTTCACCTTTCACAGAGAAGGTCTTGTCTCTTTCAGCAAGGCGATGTCAAACCACCATATGACAACAGCATGGTCCTGTTAAAGAATCTGGGTGCTAAACTGGCCTGACCTCAGCTCAGAAAAATCTTACTTTCCAAACTGCAGTATTTCAAAACTGCAGTCTCTTTTTTTTTCAAACACTTACAAAATAAATGTGGTGACATACAGCGCAGCGTCACAGAAATGAATGAAGTTGTCATGAAATGTAATCTTTTGCTTTATTTATTATACAGCCCAGCGCATTGGGCCTTAACATATAATGTAACCTGACATGAGTGAATGACACAAAATTAGCAGCATATATCGGAATCCATCCTACTGTATTTTGTGAAATTGCCACAAAAGGAGCGTTTATCATCTTAAAAAGTCAAAAAGTCAACAACTGGAGGCTGGAAGAGTTTGGTGCTGATAACTGTCAACCAGGAAACTCAAGCTCCTCGTGGATCTGACCCAGAACTTATCATACTTATCAGATGCTCATTTTACATTAAAACTTCATTCTTGTCTTTTTGTTAGATTTGGGCATAGAAAACTACAAGATTAAGAAAACAATCAGGCTTAAAGCAGACAACAAATCTGCAAATCTGATTACAAACCTGCTTTTTCTGGTTTACCAGCAAAAAACACTCAAAATAAACCTCCCACTGAAATGCATAATTTTGAAAGATATGCTGGGTTTCATGGGGGGGGGGGGGAGAATCACTATTCATGTCCATTAGAAGGGATATAATGATTTTGGCCTTGTGTATTATTCATGTTGGTCAATGAGAGAGAGTTGAGAGGTGATGCAACACAGTCTGTGCAACATCCTGCTTTGAAACATGTTCAAAGTTAGCTCAGATTTTTTTTTTCAAATGGCAAAACATTTTATTTGCTGTTTTGGGACTATTTTCAGTTATTTAAATATTAAAATATTTGGCTTGCAAATGTTGCAACATCCTTTCTTTAAACGTAACATTATTACTGTAGGTTTGAATGTCTATAAGGAAATCTTATTTAACACAATCTCATGATGGTGACAGGTTGAAATTGTGTCATAGAAGAAAACGTTCAATAGTTTGCTTCATGTTCCTACATTTTCTTGCTTCATATCAGTGTTTAAAAGGGTTAAATAATGAAGTGCATATATCTGCATGCACTGTAGCATTGTAATGCAATTAAAATGGGCATTCACACATCACATTTGTTCTGCAGCATAGAAAGGATTCAAATTGTTCAGATTTTTTTGGGGCACTTCTGTGTTTTCTCACGTGCACTGGTACACACACTCGTAATCTCAACTCAAAATACAGATTATTCACCAAAAAGTAATACAAATCTACTGGCTGGAGCCATGTCCGGCACTAATTGGAAGCCTGTAAATCTGGGGATTTGGGACACTGTTGTATTGTGTTTAGGTTATTGTTTGGCCTCAGATGCTTGTTCGTTATTGGCTGGTTTGGGATCATTTCTTATCTTTTGAGGTCTGTCTGGGGAAAATCCACAAACACTTAACAGTGGTTGGAGAATTAATATTTGATGCTGACTGAAAATATGTTCTGTTTTCATCAATCAGGAGAGTAATCCACCATGACTGATTTATGAGGCCTTGTTTTCTTCAGTCCACTGATGTGACCACATGCAGAGCAGATATATTCATGCAGTGTTTTGACACCAATGAATGTGTCATGGTCTGTGGGTTTTGAATTATTTTTTCTATTGTGATCAGTTTAGTTTCTGGTTTTCATTGTCTGAGTCCCTTGTCTTTTTTTGTGTTTTTTAGGTTGATTCCTTTCTGTATTCTGCTTTGTTCACTTCCTCTACACACCTAGTCTTTATTCATGAATTGCTACACCTGCTACTCATTAAGTTAATGTCTTCAGTGTATAACCCCTGGGTTTCTTTTGTTTACTGCCAGATTCTTGTCACCCCCCATTCAAAGTTTAATGGGGATACAACCCACCACTATGTCCTATGGATTGAGGAGGTCCTTCAGTTAACATCACATGTACACTGTTGTGCAGATCAGTTTACTTGAAGGGTCGTGCTTTATTGTGCAGCCAGTTTTGATATATTTTGGTCTGTAAATGAAATATCACCTCACCATCTATAACGAAACCTCAAACGCTCATGGTGAATGCAACAGAGGCTGTGTTACAGTTATTCCAATAAAAGTACTGTAGCTTAGAGCACATTCACACCAGTTAATTCGGGGAATTTGGTTTGATTTGGCGGGGAATTCTGAAAGTTTCCGCACTTTTTTTTGGTTTGGTTTGCTTTCACTCTGTACTTTACTCATGCCGACCAAACCGCCTCGGCCATGTCACACAGCCAAAACAACTGCTCGTTAGGGGGCGATGTTCCCCAAAACGACCACCGACCAACAAGAAAGAAGAAGAAAATCCGGCTCATTGATTGGCTGGGACTGGAAACATCTCATTCATCGAAAGTAAACCGTGGAGCAAAAATAAATGTTGGGGTTTCTGTTTTTACTTTGGTGTTAAAACCTAACGTGGCTTTCACCAGAATCCGTCCAGTATGAGCAGCAGGAGAGACAGCCAGAATTCCACCATGTTGCTGTATGATGCTGGATGGTCCGTTTGAATTCACACTATCAGCGCACGGGAACAGGGTTCACTTGCAAGCTGACCGAGACCCCCGGTCATCAAACGGAACGCAGTTCACTTCTTTGGTCCGCACCTCTCCAAACGGACTGGGCTATCAGTGGAAGCTGACTAGGGTTTGCTTGGACCATCAGTGTCAGTGTGAATGCTCCTCAGTGGCTCTTCAAGTATGCACATTTGAATAAAATCAGGGGCTCGACTGTAACCAGTTTTATTGAGGTTGATAAGACAGAGTATACTGCGCTATGATTGCCCATTGTTTTGTTCTGTGGTGGAGGTGGTCATGGATGGGGGACAGTACTTGATATATTAATGCTTTGCTTCCACAGCTGTTTTCTTTGTGCTCTATGGAACAGATAACTCAGGATTTTGACATTATATTTTGAAGAACATACCTGTTTGACAGCTTTTTGCAAGAAATCAACATTTAATTGATTGCTGTGGCAAACTTTTTACACCATTTATATCAATTTTGTATTTCTAATCAAAGGTTTGGAAATCTTTTTTTTTTTTTACGTAGTCAGCATTGTTAGTTGGAAAAAGAAGACTGACCAATTATCAGCCACACTTGCTTCTTCGACTGAAGTTTTCTTTTTAAACTAGTTCCCCTTGAGCAGCAAATCTGACTTCAGCCCCTGTGTTAATTGACTGAAGGAGACTTTCTCAAAACTGATCAAATTTTTGTGTGATGACAAAATGGAAAGCAAAAGTCGTCATCGGGAAGTAACAACGGCCTGCACGAAATATAAGAAAAAATAAAATCGACATTGCAACCGTATTTGTTGAAGAAAAATGCATCTTTAGTGCTGGTGATACCAAATGCACCTGCTGGGACAAAAAGAGTCCTCTCTGGTGCTTTAGTCTGCTGAAGGGCATCACAAACAGACATTTGCTTACAGCTGATAATATGATGAATCACTGTCGGCTCGCCTCCTGTCAGCAATTCTGAGATGTGACAGCCTGATGCAGATACCCCAGCTGTCCCTCCTCACATCTCGCCAGCCTCTCTATTTGTTCTTACTTTTCACAAACATGCCCATCTCTTCTCTGCTTTGCAATCGTTGTAGGGCAGTAGGCAATAGAACGAGTCAGTCAGACAACCCACATTAACCCTATAATGCAGTATGCATCATACTTGATACATGCAGTTTTCGAAACTTTGCTCAAAACCCTGTACACAATCTGATACTTGTTTTTTTGTGTGTGCCCCCTGGTGGATACCGGGGAGCAGAAGACTACACTACAATAATTTTCACATGTCACATGGTAATAAATGGTAAATATACAATAATTAAGTTTTTAGATTTTCTTTAAAGGGCCAAAAAAAAAGACTTCAGAAAAAAAAAAGTGACTTTTTCCCATTTTTCTTGGGTCAGGCTTTCAGGGGTTGAGTTTATGAAGATGGAAGACTGAAGTGAAGTTTAAGAGAGCCACGGTAGAGATATTTCTGGGAGTGCCATGGAGCTATAAAAGGCCTCTACAAATCTCTGGCATGTGGACTCAGAACAAATTCTTCGTAGTATTGTTTGTCTTAGCGGTTATTCTTGGTCACTAAGATATCTATTTACTAAAGTTGTTTTCACTCACAATTTAGGTCATGATGTTCCTTACATCGTTTCAATTTTGTTTTACTCTATTTCACTTCACTACATCTCAATTAGAAATATTGCAGATTTTTTTAATGGCTCTTTTTTAACAATTTTTTCAGATGCATCCAGAAAATCCTTAGATAACAAGAAAGCTAAACAAATAAAACCAAAAACTACTAGCAGTATATGACTGCAAAATAAAGCAGAGTAATTTCAAATACTGAAAAATTCCAGCAAATTTCTGACTGTTAAATTTAAATAACTGAACAAGAATCAGGAAGTCTTTATTGTCATTATGCATTTAAGTAACTTAATCTATTTTGGTAACTCTCATCACACAACACACAATAGTCAAATCACACAATGGTAAAAAACACTTAAAAGTACAATATATTAAAAAGGAGTGTGCAAATATATGCAGTTGCGCTGTGCAAAGAAGTGTGCAATGTGCAATGAAGCAAATGGCACAATCTTAGACAATAAGAAAATATTCAGGGGGAAGTAAGTGAGTCTGTATGTGTGTTGGAGAGATGGTGGTGAGACAGATTTCACAGCTCTGGGAAAGAAGCTGCATCTCAATCTGCTCGTCCGAGTGCGTATGTTTCTGTATCTCTTCCTTGAAGGAAGAGGCACAAACAGTCCATGGCCTGGGTGGGTGGGATCGGCAGCAATACAGCTGGCCTTCTTCTGGAATCAGTTAACATAAACTGAGTCCAGATCTCGAAGAGGTCTTCCTAGAATCCTCTGTGCTGTTCTTACCACCAAGGCTTAGTATCTCCTGTCCTCTGCTGTGCTGTTCCCATACCACACAGTCATTCCCAGACAGAGGACGTGCTCTATTGTGGCCCTATAGAAGTTAGCGAGCAGATGAGAGGAGAGTCCAGCCCTCCTCAACTTCCTGAGAAAGAAAGGCCTCTGTTGTGCTTTCTTTACCAGTGGCGATGTGTGCAACGACCAGGTCAGTTCTGATGTCATGTGGATTTCAGGGAACTTGAATCCACATAACATCAGTGGGACAAAAGGCAAAGTTTCTGTTTTACTAAAGGACCTGAAAAGAAGCCTTGTGGATGTCAGTGAGACCAAGACATATTTCCATAGCACAGAAAAGGTCAAGAATGTTCGGCACAAACCTGGCCGCTAATATGCCAATGAATGTATGAATGTTGAATTAGGTGTGTTGGAGCAGGGAAATGTCTAATACCTGCAGGACTGCAGACGATGAAGACTGGAGCTGGACACCCCTGCATTAATGAGTCATCATGTTCACGGCCACTAACTGACCAGTACATGAAAATGAAGAATAACATCACTTTACGTCCTTAGAGATAAAAGATTGTAGGAAATTGCACTCTTTTTTTTAAGTAGTTCATGCGTGAAAGAGTTAGTGTAGTGCAGTATGGTGGAGATAGTATAATGATACCTCAAGGATGTGGGGGAGTAAATTTATAGATAACACCATGAATCCTTTTGAATATACCAAAGTACTGGCTGATAAGATGACTCCTTGTCGTCTCCTGTCTGTGGTGCCTGTTCTCAGAGGAGACTAAAAACTGATTTTAATTTATATTCTTGCACCAATGTACTACTGTACTTTGGATTTTGCACGAGTATGTGGTGATGTTAAAGTTGATGTGGGCTCTTGCATTTCTACATTATTATTGCACACTGAAAAATCAGTAGCATTACAGATTTTTCCTGTATTTTCAAATGCAGGGAAATAACAATAAAATTACTGAAATAGACTGCAAATTCCATTTTGAAAAGAAATCTGAATCTTTTAAATTTTTCTTAAACAACATGCAAAGGAAAAGTCTCGAACATATGCACACACAGGAGCGAGCAAGTACAGGGACCATGAGAACAATAAAGAAAGAAACTAAAGAACAGCAAAAATGTAAACAAACAAAAAGCCTGTTCTTTCTCTGTCATCATCGCCAATCCATCATAATATATACAAACACATCTATACAATGTGAAAAAATTGTAGGCTATTTATGTTTGAGACATTGTGAAGATGTTTTAGTAACTCTGCTCCCATATCATCTGGAATATAGTTAAGAAAGGGCCTCATATCTTCTGAAATTTCCTGTTCATATTCTGGAGTGAATACCTGATCTTCCCAAGTTTTAAACAGGACATAATGTCTGTTAACCACTGTTTGTGAGTAGGTGGGTCAGTGTCCCTCCATTCACTTAAAAATGTCCATTTCTAAAAGGAAATAGAATTTAATTCCACATTTTAAAAAAAGTATACTTTCAAAATTATCATAATTCCGCGTATTTGTTTTAAATCAGACTAACACCTAAATTCAAATTTAATTCTGACAATATTCTGTTATTTTACATTAAATTTCACAAGACACATATATATGTATAGGGTTGGAGATGGACTTGGGTCTGGAGGATCCAGGTTAAAGTCCCTAGAGTTGGAATGAATGTCAACCACTGTGCCCTTAAGTAAGGCCATTAACTAAATTGAAGGTGGTTTTATTGCAATTATATATGCTTCATTAAACATTTAAAAGGCCAAATATAACAAAAGATCCAATGTAATTGTAAAGGTATAAACTATATTTTCATTACAAAATTTTTCCTATTTTTTGATAATTATTTCTGGTGCCCCAGCTTTAATTTATTTATTTTTCACTGTGTACTGTTGATGAATTGTTTTGTTAAATACTTGTATTCTTTTTTTTTTCCTCTTGATTCTTAGCCCTCATCGTTGATGTCATGACAGTAGCCGGAGTCCAGAGACTGGTGAAGCGAAAAGGACCCTGGGAGATGACCCCGGGCTTCCTGGATTGTGTTGCCATGGACGTGTACTCCTTCCCTGCTGCCCATGCCAGTCGGGCAGCCATGGTCTCCAAGTTCCTGCTGTCCCATCTGGTTCTGGCTGTGCCGCTTCGCATCCTGCTGGTGCTGTGGGCCTTCCTGGTGGGCATGTCCCGGGTGCTCTTGGGAAAACACCACCTAACAGATATGGTGTGTGGCTTCGCACTGGGCATGCTCCACTTCAGCCTGATGGAGTCGGTGTGGCTCTCGTCAAGCACCTGTCAGACTATTATTTCCATAAGCACGCTTAGCTGGAGCCCATTTTTCTAAGCTTTTGATACATGGCTCTGCGAGGCTCATTTGATACTCCAGCCTTGCAGTATTAAAAACTTTTGATCGTTTTGAAGTTGTTTTCACAAGAATCAGACTGTGAACACAGAAACAGTAATCTTTGGATGCAGTTGGAGACTTGCATGCATTATGCAAGACAGGAAGGTCCTAGGACCCGTACAAGAATTTTATGCAGCTTCACAGATTTTAGTGTCACACTTAGTTCATCCCTCTATTTTCTCTATGTGCTTAATTCAATCCAGGGTTATAGGGGGGGATGAAGCCTAGGGGAGAAGTGGAGTATACCCTGGACAGGTCGCTGTTATATCGCAGGGCCAAAAAAGAGACAAAAAGACAAACAACCATGCATGCTGTCACATGCCTCCACAGCTAAGTTTCAGAAACTGAAGAATAAAATAGGACAACTGAAATATCTCCTTAAAGTGTACATGAAGGATGGAAGTTTGCTCTTTTTAAGAATTTTGAAAAAGTCTGTTCTATTCATTTATAATTTAACCTCTTTCATTTCAGAACTTGTAGTTCTGTTCTGCCTCCTTTTATTTTCTCCTTCTTTGACACTTCTTCATATTCTTTGATTGATTTTGGGCTTCCAAAACACTGAAACTATAACACCGAATAGAGTTTTGTCAGATTGTAGTATCATTAAAATATACAGTTGCTGATGCTGGCATTGCCTGCATCATCTCTCTCTGACACAGCTGTTGTACTTCTTTCTTTCTTTCTTTTTAAGATTTCTGTTCCTTTTAATCTACTTTTAATATCTGCAACCTTACTTTTTTTGTTGCAGCCAAATTTAGCTGTTTTATTCTCAACAATCTTCCACAGGGTTTTACTTTTTTTCTGATGGGGTTGAATGTGATTCCCTTCAGTGTGCCATGTTTGCAAATATTTTCCTTCACCTCTTTCATTTTAGGCCACTCCAGTTTGTAAGTTAGCCTTACAGATTTTAATGGTTTTTCAGTGAAAGTCCCACCTAACAACTGATGGATGTGTATATGTATATTGAGTCTATATATGGACTGTATGTGTGCATATTGGCACAGAGTAAAAATGTCTGGAAGATGAGTTTGGCAGTGATTCATTGATTCTGAATGTGTGTTTTTTAACCTTTGGATCGTCTTTTTTTTGTGGCAAAAACGTTTTCATGCACTGGTTTGGTGCAGTTGAATACAGTTTTGTGTACATGAGTTGGTTTTGTTCTGTACAGGGATGTATATATTATGTTTTTACTATGTTGCTCTATCTCATTAATAAAACAAGTAAGTAAAACATGTCTTTTATTGATTTTTTTTTTTAGGTATGACACAGAAGTACCACTAACAGTAAAATTAATTTTCTGGGAGTAAATAGTTATAAAAAAGGATTTAAAATTTTTTTTTTTATTATTTCATTATTTTTATTTTATTATTAAATTTATTATTTATTTATTCATTTTTGAAGCTTCATGACATTTTTCCATATCTTTCTCTTTAAATCTATAGTGCTATACTTTGCAAATATCTTCAGTTGATTTGTGAGCCAAGCAAAGAATATAAAGAGCAAGCTGAATACTATAGGAAGCTCAACTATTTAAGGCAGCATTACACAACATGTTTTGGTTGCTTTAAACATCACGTGAGTTGTAGGACATCACATGGTGTTCAACAGTGTCAGCAAAAGCAAGTGTGGTCTGTTGAAACCACAAGTAATGAGACAGTTTAAATATGGTCTCCACTTAAATGTACTTTTATTTTCACTTTTTTTCCCTCTCAGTTCTAACATTTGAATTCATTTATCCATCCTAACGCACTGGAACAGCATTATGACCCGTCATCAACCCAAAGGTGCTCCATGCAGAATGGAAAGTTCACTTGACCTAAACCTCAAGTCTAATATTAGCAGCAAATAGAGGTTCAGTGTTAATCTGATTATGCGGATGATAATTTTTTGCTGTGCTTATATAATTTTACAAGTTATTAACACAGTAATTATTCAAGCAACAAACATGAATGTTCTGGTACAACAATGATCTCTGACCATCTAAAAGAATGTGCAGATTTTGATCCTCATTTCTTGTCACACTTGTCGTCTGACAGGAAGCAACACCAATGAGACGTTGTGTGCTCTGAAACGGCTCAAAGAAGGAGGAACTGAAACTGCTTCAAAAATATTATTTGCTAAAGTTTTAGCTGGCATCATTTTTATGTTCTGTAGTTTTGTTTGCAGTTAGCAAACCTGAACTTCAGTAGTTACATTAAGACAGTTGTGAAGTCAGCCTATTATCACTTAAAGAACATATCAAGGATTAAAGGACTGATGTCTCCACAG
>JAOXYM010000020.1:10217771-10239294 GCA_028567055.1 Leptatherina wallacei | reverse complement strand
GAGTTTAAAATCCTTCTCCTCACATATAAAGCTCTCCACAACCAAGCTCCAGTGTATATTAAAGATCTCATAGTTCCTTATGTTCCCGACAGAGCATCAATAATGAAGATGGATTGAGCTTTTCCTCATCTTTAAAAGAAGGTATGTCTTTTTATATAGCTGAAACCGGTTGTATATATATATGTGTGTGTGTGATTACACACGTCATTAACAGAAACCATTACAGTATTTCTGAGTTTCATAGAGTAATGAATTTAATCATATCACTGTCCAGAAAAAATTAATAGCAAGTGAGTGTGAATCAGCTGTGTGCTCCCTGCTTTAGCTTGTATCATTACCCATTTTTTGCTGTGATAATTATTGCAGCTTTTCATCATTACAGTTATAGATTAATGATTAACAATCCTTTAGAATCCAAGTGAGGGGTAATAGCAGAAAGTCACCAGCAGGAGGCAATGTGTGAGCTTGTTTGGCGACGTGCTTTGGTGACGTATGACGCTCTGAGCCGAGCCGATCTAGCCTATGCACTGCCCTGTTCATTCTCAGGCCGGGCAAGACCCCAGCAACAACCCTGCGATCGGTTCAACCCGTGAAGATTGGGCTTTACAATCGCAATCCATCCTCTGAATAGACAAAATTTTTTGGAATTATATTACTGTTATTGATCAGAAGATACTCTTACGTTGTTGAATCCGGTGAGTTATCAATACGGAGCTGTGTTAAGTCTTCTGTTTTTTGTATTTTCTATGCTACCCAGTTTTATTGTTGCTTTGTTCTGGGTAGCAGCCATTTTTAATCGCCTTGTCCTACATTCCCATCGCTTTATTCAGCCCGTTCAGAAAACCAAGCAAGGTTGTAAATGATGGCATGGGTCTGACTGTTTTATTGAGAATTCAACATAATAACTGCGTTTTATAACGTTGCCTTAAAATTAAAGGCCCTGACCAACTCTTTGCTTGTATGGCTTGTTTAGCAACAATGCACTGGAAGTTTAACGGGATTGCCGTTTTGCTAGTTTTCTACAAGCTGCTACTATCGCAGGCAGTTAGCTAATGCTAAATTAATGCAATTGGTTGGTTGAATCTGCTTGCATGCTAAAGTAAACAGATTCCCCGAATAAAGTAAGTTCCAATTATGTTTATATAATTATAAACAGCTCCAAGAGACATTAGCTCTGATGTTTCATGGCATTTTAGTTTAGCCGCCACATAGCACAGTAACCAGTGATGCCTAGCTCCGATACAATGGTTCTTCTCAAAGCCTTTATTGAACAGTGTGAAGTAAATGTATTATTCCTCCTTTTTCATAATCGAAATAATCTGAGCCATTTCACAATAAGCCTTTCCTCTTGCAGTGGTTTGTTTTTGGGTAGCAAACTGTTGTCAGTTTCATGTTCTAGGATTAGCATTAGCGCTAGCTTCCCGTAAGGTAACCACCGAGAGGTCAAAATTTTTTCTGTAGATTTTCCTTAAGGATTTTAATTCAAAATATTCATTCTGACTTTTTGGTTTGTTTCTATAATGATGTATGTGTTACAGTGAAATTAAAATATGTCCGTTGTTTTGGATTTGAAAGTGTAGCCGTCATGGCGTTAGCTGTAGACGTAACTAAATTTGTATTTTGTTGGGTTTTCTAGAGATTTAAAAAAAAAATTCCCCGTAACTGATGAAGTACACGATATGTTTTTAAAAAATATATACATATAAACAGATCCATATATATATATATATATATATATATATATATATATATATATTAGTATCAATGAAATGCCAATGTAGAGCATAAAGCGTATGGCCTCCAACACGTTGTGGATTGACGGAATCTCAGCTCAAATTGCATAATTTCCCGTTATGTGTCGACCTTCTTTATGGTCACATTGCTATTTATATTAAAATAACAGCTGTGTCTTCACGTACATGAAAGCATGACCCTTTCCCACTGCTTATTTGGTGTTGTCATATTATATACATCATTAAATATTGTATTGCTTTTGTGCAGTGATCAGCAAAGCACGCAAATTTCAACATTGGCAATAACCATTTAAAAATATGTCTCTTTCATAATGTTTGTGGTGGTTATCATGACATTTAATTTTGTGGCCTGTGCACTTATAGTAATTGGATTGCATTATCAGTTTATCTTGTGGGAGAAGATAAATCTGAGTGTCTTCATGGTATCTTCATTTTAAGTGTTAAGTGAGATCTCCAAGTGTTTAAAATCTGGTCGATAAAAAAATTCATTGTTAGGAAGTGTCTCATTATGGTCAAATAATCTGGGATTTATTCATCTGGATACAGGATTTTTATTTTTTTCCTGTATCTGGCTTTATACATTTTTAAATCATTTTGCGTATCCATATGCAGTTTTTTATCTCTTTTTATTGTGGCTTCTTTTCAAACTGCAATTAGCTTATGCATGAACTTTTGGTTAAACATAGATGTGCAGACGAACACATTAGTGATGGGTTCCTTTCCCATTGTTGGTAGCAGCGTGTTTATCACGTGTGCTGAGGTTTATGCATGTACTTGTAAAATTTGAATTTTACCCAGAAATGTCATCCTAAATGTTCAGGTATACATTAGACATAACTGTCTTTTAAAAAGGGTTCATTATCTTTACTTAACCAGCGGAGTTGGACTCACACAGCGGGACTGAGTTTACTCTAAATTGTTATGCCCAGACTCATTAAATCAATCTTCTTTATCTGCAGGATGATGTTTTCAGTTTCAGAGCCTCTTTGTTAGCACTATGGTCAGTAAATTTATATCTAATAAAAGAAAAAGTCAACTGTGTACACTCCTGGAGCTCTGAGTGTAGCAGAATTTGGAAACATTAACATGTCCATCTGGATGTTTTGTTTACATCATAGTAGATCAGAATTAGTTTAGAAATATCCATATCTACTGCTGAAACATTTCTATTTGAATTGGGAAAAGAATTTATGCCCTTTTCTGATTGCAGACATAAAGCAAGTCTCTTTTTTGTATGAAATGATATTAGAACAGTATTTTTTTTAATGTGGAAGATTAAACATCTTCAAGAGCCGGAGTTTGATTTTGTATTGGTATCAAGTTTTATTATTTCCCATGGACTTTGAAACTGCTACATTCATTTTCAGATTATTTGTAGATTTACAACAATATTCGAACTGTATAAAACTCCGAAATATTTAAAATAGCAAGTTAAAAGGGTGTTCTGATTGATTGTTGTCAAGTTTAAGTGTTTTGAGAATGTGTTGGCATCATAATTATATTGTTTAAGATTAATGAATTCGAAAAGTTTAAGGCAGTTTATGGACAGTTATTTTCACATCATCAGGTGTTAACTTTGGATTATAAAAGAAGCAGTACTGATCTAATATAGTTTAATAAAGTCTTGCATTTAAGGTAGTTTATAGATTTGTTGATGCTGCGTTACTTATTTTTCACTTCTATCACAATGAATTAGCCCTGAAAATGTTTACTTGGAGCTATTTTAGCTTGCAGGACATTCTCAAGGCTAAATCATAGTTTACTCATACATAAACTTCTGCAAACTTTATGCAGACACACAGTGCTCTATACTTACTATTTGAAATGCATATTTGCCTGCTATATAAAATATTCAGTGCACACCCATTGCAAACAAAATCTCCATAAGTCAGTATGTGGCTAAATTTACAACAAATGGAATCAATAAATCATTTAAGTCACTGGGAACTCATTAGAGCTCACGGCATTCTGCTGTCTTCATAACCTAAATGCACCATCTCAAATAGTTAGGAATTGCATATTTCTCTGAATAAAAAAAAAAGAGAGCCTGTCATAAAAATGCGGTCAGACAATTCTAACTTTTTCCTTAGGCCTTACAGTTTATGACAGCCAGATGAACTACAGATAAGCTTTTTTTTTTTCACGTTTCAGTCATAAAAAAAGAATAGGTATAATTAAGGGCATTTTTTTTCTTTTTCTGTGGTCTTGGTTCTCTTAGTTCTCCACTGTCAATAGTTTGTTGTTCAAAACAGCATAATATTACAGAAAAATGTGTCTCACACACTTAAGATATTTTGGATGTGCTGTTTTTTCTGCCCTGAGGTCAAAATGGTTTAAAACATGGCTGGGCTTTAACTTAAGGTTTCACCGGTCAGTTATGGTGCCAAAGTTACCAACAAAAAAAAATTCATCCATTGAAGAGTTTGTAGAGTGATTCCTCTATTTAAAACGGTGATGACTAAAATATATCTTAATTTTGTTCTCATTTTAGGATACTTTTTTCCCCCTTTTCTTCCAGTGATGTCTTTATTTACTGTGGGAATTCTTTCTCCTCTTTGTAGAATCCGAAGGCACTGGGAAGAGGCGCAAAGAAAAATTTTCATACTCGATGACATTACATCGCAATGTCCGATCGTTTGGGGCAAATAACCAAGTCCAAGGATGGGAAAAGCAAGTATTCCTCACTCAGCCTATTTGACAAGTACAAGGGAAAATCAATAGAAACTCAGAAAAATACAGGTATGATTTGATTTATTGTTCCTCTCTCAATACTTGCTGCATATCTGTTATCTTTTTTTATTTCTTTAGAAATCTTACTCCCCTTTGTTTATTTGTCTGTGTTTTGTCTCCCAGTAGTTCCACGACATGGCTTACAGAGTCTTGGCAAAGTGGCCACAGCCCGGCGCATGCCCCCACCTGCTCACCTGCCGAGCTTGAAGTCTGAAAACAAAGGAAACGATCCCAACGTGATTATAGTGCCCAAAGACGGTACAGGATGGGCGAACAAGCAGGATCAGCCCGATCAAAAGAGGTAAGGAAAATGGTTTTCACAAAAGCACTCATTATCATAAATCAGATAAATCAACGTTGCACCTTTTTTTGGTTTATTTACAAGTTCATATTTGCATACTTTTTTCTGTATTGCTGTAGTATTAAAGGGATTCTGCCAACTTCACTGGTATTAAGTTACAAAAATGTTAATGTAAACAAGTTAACTATACTGGGTGAAATGGACATGTTCACCCGAAGGGCCATCATCAACTTCAAACCCTTTTCAGGAGGAAGCGTCAGTATAGAAAAGAGCTTTGAACTTGGTCATAGTCAGCTGTTTACCAGGTCGAGTTCACCAGGGACAGCCAGTTAAGAGTCTCATGACTGTTCTTTTGCCTTGAACCACATCACTGTATAGACACTTGTCTTTTTGCTGTTTTCTCTCGTAGTTCTATTGCATCAATACCACAGCTGCTGGAGTTGCAGCCACAGCTGGCTTTACAGAAATCTGTCTCCAATCTTCAGAAGCCCTCACCAGTAGCCAATCAGGAGGTGCGTAAGTGTTGGAATACTGATGATTATGTTTAATCTGTATTATTTTCTTACCAACATAAGTTTTTAAATGTTTTGATCCAATGTTGATCTTTGAGAAGCACGTTTTTTAACATGCCACTTAAGGTCTAGTACAGACTGATAATGTGAAAAATGCCTTTTTTGTGCAAGAATTCTCACATTTCAAGTTGGACAAGTAAAGAAGTCTATATGTGGTCTTAAGAACAATACTCATTCTTTGTCTTAAAGGGCAGCAAGACTTTATTGGACTGTGACCTTAATTTCATTAATTTCCACAGAACACAAACACAGGTGGACCAAAGCAATGGGCCCAGCTAAATGGAAAGGCAGTAGAGCAAGATGGTGAGTCATATCGGATTTATCCATCATTTATTTGCTGTGACTTGTTTAAATTCCCAGTGTTGTAGCTTCAACATGTCCTTAACAATGATACAGGCCAATAGAGCCACAGCTAACTGTGCTGCTGAAGCTTTTTTACGACTGATGAAACATGATGAACAAATCTTTTCTGTCTGCAGGCTAACATCTTGAAAGGAGTGTAAAAGTTTCCAATCAGAAGTGTCTGAATAAAATCTAAATGAAAATGGAATGTAGAAGTCATGAACTGCACCCTTAAACTAAATATAAGCTTTCTTTGTAAGCTCAATGAACAGCCTACCCTGTAGTCTGTTTCCTGCACTAAAGTTTCCCCCTAAGTCGAGGTTCACCTCCCTGGAAATTAAACTACTTCACGGTGACACTGTAACTGTAACAGCTGCTTTGGGAGATTGTAATAACCACCTCTTTCCATGACATCAGGTTCAAGGGCCTCAAACCGACTTCAGCCCTTCTCTCACGAGGAATTTCCCACACTGAAGGCAGCTGGAGAACAGGACAGGGTTGGCAAGGAAAGAAGCGGCTTCGATCCGTCGTATGGGCCCGGACCAAGCCTCCGCCCCCAGAGTGAGTTTTGTTACCGTTTCCTTGCTAAGGGAAATGGCTGGCAGGCAAATGTATAGGCCAATGTCTTTTAAAACAACATGCTCAACTGGCAGAAAACTTGTTGACCATCTAGACGGTAATAATAGTGTTGGGATAAATTGATGACTAATTGGTAAAAAAAAAAAAAAAAAAAAAGAATGCAAAGAAAAGTCAGATTTCTTTGGTATTTCTACAACTCAGTCTAAATGCCTGTTAATGTTGAGTGTTTTCATGCAAGTTGATTTCCACAGCAGACTAGGTGATTTGATTCTCATTAGTGAACACTCACTAGTAATGCATTACTTAGGATTATATTTCAATTACATTATTTGTCTGCTTTGTCTGTTAAGATGAAAAAATGTGATAAATGCCATTTATGTACTTGTCAGTAAGTTTATATCAAAAACACAAAACTTATTAAAGAATTGAAGCATTAAATATAGCAGTAATTACTTTTCATATTTCAGTAAGTCCTAGTTACTCTTGATGTTTTGCTGATTTTAAATAAGTCCAAAAGTGTAGCTATCATGTAAAAATATGTTCTCTTCCTTCTTCAAGATGTGACGAGCTGGAGGGAAGGTGGTGGCAGGAACCTTCAGCCCTCGTCCCTGACCCTCAGCTCGCCAGCAGATGCTGAGGGTAAGCTCACTGCCCTGGGTGAGACTGGCACTCCTCCAGTCTCATCTCACCCCTCCTCTGTCACCGGCACCACCTCATCTAGTGTAGTGACGGCTCAGTCACCAGGCCTTGACCCTAAGGAGCCCTCCCTCCGACCCGCCCAGCCTGTGCGCAGAACAACCGTCCCTACTGCCCTGCAGTACCAGCTTCACCACACTTCAACTGCTGTCTACCATGACATGTTGCCTGCATTTGTAAGTATTTAATTGCCCCAAGACTATTTAGGCAAAGCAAGCTTGTATCCTTGTTGGATTTTTTTTTTTTAGATAAACAACCTGTGTGACCTTGCTGTTTCCAGATGTGCTCTAAAGAGACTCGTGAAGCTACAGGTAGCGACCATGTTCCTACGACTGTAGCAGCCCCAGCCCGTTTTGAGAGCAAGCCCACTTTTAAGCAAGGCTATGCCAAACCTGAACTTGTCAAGTAAGTACAATCTGAATATCCCAAAAGTTAGTCATAATTATGTAAGCCCTCTGACATTCAGCAGTTGTTAATTTCTTGTTTCATCTGTAATTACAGTGGCGACGCAAGACGAGAGAACCGCTTTGTCCGTGGTCCGCCTCGACTCTCATCTCAGCCCATCCGTAGGCCTGGCGACAGACCACAGCGCCCAGCCATCATTCATCCAGAAGATTTGAAGGATCTGGATGAACTTGACAATGACTGTGAGGATGGATGGGCTGGTTAGTATTTCTTAGACTTGTTTAATTCACATTCAGCCCTTTTTTTCAGGGCAAAAAGATTAAACTTTAAAGTTTTACCTTTTGACGTCGGGGTGTTTTCCCTCTCTGAGTTTCTTTATTTTCTGCCATCATAATGTAGCTGAAGTTTGTCTCTCATCAAATGCGACCAATTGTTATACAAGTGTACCAAATTCCTATGGTAGGTATCTTGATTACAGATAAGCAAGAAAATGTCAGCAAATATTGTGAACAAGGTGTGATGCATAAAACTTTTGTTCTGCCTTCTGTCAACACATATATATGACATTGGAAAGAACAGATTATTGGGTTACTCAATCCATAACTGGACTTTTAAAAATGCACATAAATGTTCATCTGATCTGAATTATACAAAATTAACCAGAACAAAACAACCAGATAATACTTTTGATCTCCCATAGTCAAACATTTTCTCACACAGTTCAAAGTGTCTGATGTTCTTTTATTAATAATTCTGTCATTTAAACGTCCAGGTCCAACTCTAACTCAATTGTGCATGTAAATGCAGTATGTGCTGCTTCCTGTTTTTCATAAGTGTGATGCTTGACTTCTCATCTTCACAAAGTACTTGGCATAAAGTGTGTATTCAGAAGACAGGGAACATTATTGTGAATGCATGTTTCTTGCGTGTCTACAAAACTACTCAATGTATAAAAAATCATAGGAAACCCAAGGAAAATTGCACACTGAATCCTGGTATGTCAAGGTGACTGTGAAACCAGTTGAGGTTAGTTTCTTTTTAGTCTTGGAAAACAAATATCTAAATTAATTCTGCCTAGCTGTTATACTAAAGATGAGTTGATTTCTGCCCAGAAGCAGCAAGCAATTAGTTATTCACAGTCTGATTAATGTAAGCCCATGTTTTACAATTATTTAATTTAAAATTAAAATAGTTAAGAGGGTAGGGGCCATGACTTGCAATATCAATACCAAGCACGGTAAAGGAACTGCTTTACTTAATTTACAAAAGTACAGTAATACTCATGTCTGTCTTTTCAGTTTCTGGTGACAGCATTCATAAGACACCATTAAGAGTTTATAATTCAATTCTGATACTTAATGCATCACTACTACTCTTGACTATTTTCTTTTTTCTTTCTCTCCCCCCTCTTCTCGTAGGACTTCATGAAGAAGTTGATTATAGTGAGAAGCTCAAGTTCAGTGATGACGAAGAAGAACACTCTACCAGTGACAAAAACAAGCTATGGTAAGAGTGTTTTCCATATTGCTCCTCCTCTTACACTGTCACAGCTTTATCATTATATAAAGAGCTTTTGGTTCAACTGTTTCTTTTAAGGGTGGAATGGGAGAGGGGGAGAGAGATCCAACGGGATTGCCATTCCTCCCTCAGTTCAGGGGAGGCATTGTATCCCCTGGAGGGTCCTGAGGAAAATTATTCCTACCAACATCACCACCATGAACCTACCAGGAAGCCTAGCAGCAGATATCTCTCTACAGACAGCCAGGTAACCACATACAGTGCAGTGTTTTCCTGCTTTGATCCTTCCCTTTTGAGATTACTTATCTAAGATTAACTCATTATGCTGCGTGTCACAGTTAAAATGCACCTTATTCTTTAATCCCTCTGTGACTGTGGTTCGTGTGCCAAGCACTATAAAGCATATGAATAATAGTGTCCCTCCAAACACCCTTAAGTGTGGCTGTCATTGTGAGTTGAGGGAGATGACCTTGCAGTTACCATAGCAATTTGTGTGTCCACTTTTTTCTTGTTAAACCTTTGTCTGAAAACTTTACAAGATGTGGCACACATGATGGAAAAAAGGGTTCTGCCTTAGTCTTATATAGTTTTAATATGAGAAATTTGTCAACCCTGTCATGTACGGTCAGCGGAATAGTGAAATATACACACAATATTATGTCACTAAACAATATTAAAAGTTTTTCGGTGTGACTGTCTAAGCTTAATAGTTATATTAAAATGATTGTCTATGTATAATTGGTGAAATGTATTTATTTTTCATTTGAAAAATTAATAAATAGATCAAATATGTAGTCTGTGGTGCTGTCCTCTAACTTCTTTGAACAAGTTAACCTGTATGAATTCCTTCTGTTACACCTCTAGGTCCATCAGAAAATCCACAGTGAGCCACTGGCTGAGCAGGATGATCTCCAGCGACAGACTCAGAGTCAGGCTCCGGCCAGGGCAAAATATGTGTCGCCCGAACTTTCTGAGGCTGTCGAGAGAGCCCGCAGACGGCGAGAGGAGGAGGAGAGACGTGCCCGTGAGGAACGGCTGGCTGCATGTGCTGAAAAACTCAAGAAATTGGATGAGAAGTTTGGAAAGATAGAAAGGCAGATTTCAAGGACCGAGGATGGCCCAAAAGAGGCAGAAGGCAAAAAAGCCCCACCGTCTCCAAACAGGGAACAGAATAAAGGCCATCATGAGACCTGGCAGTACAGCACTAAAGGTAAAAAATACATTAAGTAGAAAATTAAAGATAAAGTAGATTTTTCTATAAAACCTACATATGATGCATTCTGGGTTGTTTTTCTTGTTTGTTTTTTTTTAAAGAGAAATGCACAAATTTCAATGTTTTCTTTTAATGTGGTGAAATAATTTCCAGAAGGAAGTGAGTGTCTGCCCGACAACTCCCCTGAGCATAGTTATCGGGAAGAGCCTGGCTTCTCCACACACCGCAGCAGTGAGGATGATGGCCAGGAGCCCTCCTCTCCCTCAGGAGATTACAGTGGGCGCCATTCCTCAAAACCAATCCCACCCCGCTTCCAGAAGCAGCCACAGCACCACCAGCAGCAGGTGAGGACATGCTCACCTCCTTTTTACCCGTTAAGCCTTAATCTCAGACTAATGTGTCTATTAGTGGCTTTGATGTTAAATTTACACACCAAACCCCCACCTGCACTGTCACAGTTATATCTAACATGCTATTTAACATATCTCATCTGGCAATACACACTGTGCAATAGTGTGTGTGTGCGGGTGGTTGTGTGCGTAAAGGTGTTTTTATGTTATAGTTTTTCATTCAAGTATGCTCGCACAGTTTTTTATGGCACTGTGGGAGAAAGCCTACCCAATCTAGTTGAAACAACTGTCGCAATGACAATAATTCTATTCTATTCACTATTTGAGATTTTTCCAGAGCTTCAAGGAAGCAAGAATATCAACATTTGAACATGAAAATCATTAAACCATATGAAATTATTTCGACTTTGTTTGCAAATTGAATCATTATGGATAACAGGTTTATTTTAAACTGACATAATACCAAAGTTTCTTTTATATAAAATGGTTAGAAATAACAAAATTCTTACATGGTTCATTCACCCAAAGACCAAATCTGTTACTTTTGGACACAAAGCATTATTGTGGAAATTGCCCAACATTCTAAAGTGTCTTGTACCCACTTAATAGGAACAAGTGCTCAAATTGCAGCATTGGCAACAACCAGGCCACCCCGCTCCATCAGGCTCAAACCATGCACAGCGGGGCTATTATCCCCCACATGTCCTCGGATTTGATCCCCGCTGGATGATGATGCCACCTTTCATGGATCCCCGCATGGCCCAAGGACGATCTCCAGTTGATTATTACCCTGGTTCTATTCACTCTTCAGGTAAACACTGCATTGACACAGATGATCTAGCTTCAGCAGCATATTAGTAGTTTGAGTTAATAGGATACAGGGAATTTTAAGATAAGCTTTGAGTCACATTATACAAGAATATAGTGAATGAAAATTTTTTATTTATTTATTTACTGTATTTATTTTTAATGTGACCTAAGCAGACCGTTGTATTTCCTGAGCTTTTATTATTTTTATTAGGTATGGGAAAACCTGTTTTGCACCCAGACCACTTGAACAGTCCTGGTTCAGATGAAGGATGTCATTCTAACCTACACCAAGAGAGACGAGCCCAATCTACTGAGCCTTACCCAGTGTGGAATCAAGATGGCTACCCCTTACGCAGCTTCACTCCACCTTACCAGAGACAGCATGAAACCACAGATAGTGGCCAGCTTGGTGACAGGTCAGCTATTGTATTGGAAAAATATTTAAGTATGCAAATTTGAAATCTTTAATTTTAGGCAAAAGGCAATCTTGTATTTTTAAGTCCTTGTACATTGTAACGCTAAGCAGAATCTTGAAGTGCAATCTCATTTCATTACTTAACTTTTTGACTTGGCCCTACCACTTTATTTAGCATGTTATTGCTAAGGGTGTCCTAATTCATTCAGGGATTAAAATAAAGGGGAAAATGTAAGCCTATGAAGTAGGATTGTGCCTCAGTCATTAAATACTTTAGCATCTTCGGAATTCAGTGATGATTGTGGAATAAAAGGATAAGATGACAAAATGGAGAGGAACAGTAAAGGTTTTAAGTGCTTCTGTTATGGTCATCCCTCAACTTTCCCCCCCCCAATTTTCACAGAGGCGATACTGCCCCTTCCCAACAGGACTCCTATGATGATGGCTCCAATGAATGCTTGACCCATTCTCAAGATGATCTCCCCCATCATTCTTACCAGAGTCGTGGCTCAGATAAAGAACACCATGACCAAGGCCTGCTCACCACTGCTCAGAACCTCTGTCAAAATCTTTCAGAGTGTGAATTCATTAAACAAGACTCAAGAGACAAGCATCTGAAAGACTGTCTTGAGTCTCACAGTGAAACTTTTGATGGCTCCAAGGATAACTGGAAAAAAGATGGAAGCCAGAATCAAGATGAGGGAATCAACAGTGCCCAAAACCAGTGGTCTGAGGCCAGTTCCAGTTCTAGCAGCAGTGTCAGCCAGCCATCTGAGACCAGTGGTCGAACCTTGACTCGTAGAACCGGGCCAATCAAGAAACCAGTTTTGAAAGCCCTCAAGGTGGAAGACAAGGAGAATGAAAAGCCTAAACCTGAACCTGAGGAGAGACCTGTCCCCTACCGCCTGGAGAAAGAAATCCTGACTAATGTTTATGACTTGAAGAAAGATAACCAGCCACCCAGCAACAGGCGTTCAGCCTCACCTGTTGTTGAGAAACAGCCTGAAGAGAGGCAGCGTCTATCACCAGCTCCTAGCAAAACAGAGAGGCCCCTCAGCACCCATAGTGATGATTTCCCCAAGGAAAGCACCTGGGGCAGTGGCAGGGTCCAGTCACCTCGAGAATGCTTGGAAAGCAGAGAACCCCAGGCACCACGGCGCAATAACTGGATCTTCATTGATGAAGAGCAGGCCTTTGGTGCAGTCAGGGGAACGGGTAGAGGGCGAAGTCGGGGATTTAGGGAATTTGGCTCTAGAGGTGGAACCCGTGGTGGCCGAGGTGGAGATAATATTAGAGGTGGATATAATAATAACAGCAGTGGCACCCAGCGGGCGGGTCGAGGCCGAGCACCACCCAGGGACCTTGTTAAGGTTGATGAGTTTCAGAGGGGCAAACCTCGCAGGAGAAATGTCAGTGAGACCTTGAGTGAAGCCTCAGAATATGAGGAACTCCCCAAGAGGCGGCGTCAGAAGGGATCTGAGAATGGAGATGGATACACAGAGTCTGGAGAAGTCCGTAAGGCTGATAGAGATTCTTGGAGATCCAACAAGATCTACTCGGATGACCAGACAGCTTCAGACTCCAGAGAAAAAAACAAGGCCAGCAGGGGCTTTGGAGGCCGTGTTCTGCCTCCCAGACTGAATACCGCTGGTAGCTATGGTCGAAATTTTGCAGGATCCAGAGACATTTCTACATGGAGGGGTCGTGGACCCCAGTTTAGCAGCAACAGTGGCTCCATGCAAGAAAATGGTTATGGTCCTGGAGCCGAGACTACCTACTCCCGCAGACCTTTGGTTGAACGTGATACTCTCAAATACACACCTAAATTTACTGGCTCCTTCTTAGAAAATGGCACTGAGGACCGTGAAGGCGAGTACTACTTTGAGGGCGACAACCCCGACAGACAAATGTTGAGGAGACGACGTCCTCCACGTCAAGACAAACCTCCCCGTTTCCGTCGTCTTCAACAAGAACGGGAGCCTGGTTCTAATCAGTGGACAAGTGATGAGTACATAAATGGAGACTTTGCAAATCCTTGGACAGGTCGCTCCAAATGCAGTGGAGATGACAACTGGCCCAGTGGCCACTACTCTGGGCGTTCTAACCAGCATGGACAGACAGAAGAATGGGACACTGGATCAGACAATAGTGACTTGGGTGACTGGAGGGAGAAGCGAGGTGGAAGTGGAGGTATGGCTACGCAGGGTCATGGCGACATTCCCTCAGACTCTGTCCACAGTGAAGCAGGCTCTGGAGAGAAGCGGGAACTTTCCAAGAGAAGCTTCTCCAGTCAGAGACCACTGGTGGAGCGGCAGAATAGGAAAGGAGAGCCATCAATGCTGGATGCGAGCAAGATGGTGCGCACACCTGATAATCCCCCCACATCCTCATCGAACAGAAGTGACACCTGGCAGAATGGAGGAACTTCTTGTAAGAGGTAAGGCAATCTATAAAGTTATATTAAAACAGATTATAATATTCTTTGTCAAACATGTTGCGCTTTTAGTTTTTTTCTCATTTTATTAAAGAAAACAAAAGGAAGATTAAAATAGATTTCTTCCTTTCTGTCTTCAGCAGGAGTTCAGATGAATCTGGCCCAGTCTATACCATAGAGCCCCAACCAGAGGACAGGGAGCCCAGTGAACCCTCAGGGAAGAAATCAGACAAGGAGCTGAAGCAAGGACCTATCAAGACTGATATTGATGAATCTCTCTCCCAGTATGAGCTAAGCAGCTATCCAAGTGAGTCCAGCTTTTTTTCATTTATATCTTATATTTCCATTTGATAGAAATTAAACAAAGATTGCAAAAAGGTAGATTTTTGGCCAGATCAACAGAGAAAATGTCCCTGGTGTGTCCATGATGCAGTAATGTTGGGGTGGATACTGATTGATTTAATTTAAGTTAATACACATGGATTCTGGTGCATTTTCTTACCGACTCAGATTTAGATGAACACTAATGAAACTCCACTCTGCAGTTGTTTAATATGTACAGATGTTTTGTATTGATGGAACACCTGTTTTGTAGTTGAGGGAGACACAGGGGGACCAGGATCAAATCCAGATGGATACCAGGATGCCTTGTCCAAAAAGCAAAGACGCCCGCAGGAAGATGAGAGAAGGAGAAAAGAACAGGGAACTGTTGTAAGTGAAACAAATGTTGAATATGAATGCTTGTTAAAGTGCAGTCTGACCAGTACAGGATGCTTAAACTCATGATTTTGAATGATTTTAACATGGAAAATAAAGATGAACTAAAATGAAATATGAAGCTTGAAGGTCATTAGTGGACTTTTTGAATAAATCTCTTACTACAAATTTGTGACCACAAATCAGTGGTATTGTTCTGACTGGATTAGCCATTTTATGTGTGCTAATCAGGCATTGCACTCAACCACCCCACTTTAGTAATCTGGCTTACTGACTGTTTTCTGTCGCTTTTCATCCATCTGTAAGCAATAAAGGAAAAAATAAACCATACATACAAAATATTAACCTGAAACTAACCTTTTAACTGCTTAAAAGATGATACCTTTTCACATGTTAAAAACTTGGACTGATAAACTTTAGTTACACATCATTTCATGTTTGAAAGTGCAGATTTGGCATGAAGATTGGAGTGGGTTTGCCACTGATACTCCTGTGAGCTGGCAAGGGAGGTAGTAACATCTGAAATGAGCTTACACACATCGTACTGGCATCATGGAGCTCACTGCTCTAACCAGCTCTTCTGTTGTCGCCTTAGTCTTAGTTGCCTCTGTTTGGCATGTGTGAATTATGAGTAAGAATTGCAGTTGGTTCACAGGGTCATCTGTATTTCGCTATAGATACTTTAAAAATCAAAGTACGATTTCTGTTTGAAATTGTGTGAAATAGAAGTGGGAAGATAGAAATACTTAAAATACAAGTTTCATTTTTAAAGTTAGAACTCTAATCAGTAAAGTTAATGTTTAACAAAAGATGTAATCCTTTGCAATATGTATGTCACTTTTGATGTATAATACAGTGGTCACAAGCAATAACTCTCATCTTTTGCATTATATATTCTGAAAAACAGTTTTAATAATGACGCATATCTGACGACAGAAACGGTTAACATATCTGTAAAAAGGTCAAATCTGCAGATTAAATGGGTTCAACTCATTGGCAATTATGATAAGAATTTCAGCTAACTTTTAACTCCATTTTAGGTGCCAGTCAAAAACAGAACAATCACATCCAAGATACCACCACGCTTTGCTAAAAAGCAGGGAAGCATGAGCATTGAACAGCCAGAGGAAACGATTTCTTCTAACAACCTGGGAACCGAAATCTGGGAGACAAACAGCTCAGGTAATATCAGACCCAGTTATCTCTTTAATATCTGATACTTTTGGTGTTGCTGTTAAACAGAGACCTTAAAGAAAGTGCATTTGCTCTATGGCAGTGGGTCCCAACCCATTTTCTTTGAGGACCGCCTTCAGACAAATGCTAAAAAGCCGTGGACTCCCTGCCCCACCTCATGCTGAAATCATGCTTGGTTTTTACGCTTTCATTTGCGGGATTTTCACCAGAAATACCGTATTCTGACTGGGTCTGGTCCTTCGACAGAGCCAAAGTTAAATTGACAATATAGACTTACTTTTTATTTTTAAATGTGGACAAATCATCTGCTCTGTGGTGTTTCTCAGACACATTTTATTAATGAAATGTTGCAGAAAATGGACAAAAATTAATTGGATGTACAAGTTGTGTCCTAACAAGTGGCTTTTTTTTTAACTTTTTTTTTTGGTTTCAATTCAGGAAACGGGTGTTAAGATATTGATTAGAAGATTTTAGTGACTCCCATTTATTCACTTTGGGATTTGGTTGAAAAAGTTGAGGTTTTTAGGCTTCCAAAACACCAATTCCTTGTGAAGGAAATGTCCCAATGATTTAAAAAAAAAAAAAAACTTGAGCGGACAGACTTCAACTCATCTCTGTGTGGACATGGCCTTAATTTTTAATCACAATGGCTCTGAATAGTCAAAGCCTCGACCCCCTGTGCTTTACCCCCTGGTTGGGAACCACTCCTTTGAGTTAATTTGGTCTCCATTTAAATAAGAGTAAATGTGTCATTTTAAAACAAGAATGTATTTCTTGTCATTTTTTTGTATTCTTGGCAGATATTAATTTGTGGTGTTTCTGTATCTCTTGTAGCTCTTTCAGTGCAGCCTTCAGCTGGGGATTCCTGGACTAAACAGGTGTCTTACACTGGGAGTGAACCTAACTCTGAGGTAGTGCAAAGCACTTATGAATGGGCAATGCTTCCTAAACATACATGCCTTCTATGCAATGAATACAGTCATCCTCTTTTGAATGTTTTTGTTTTGTGCCTCAGTGGTAGAAAATGCATTGTTTTAAGATTTATAGGATTTCTTTCAGAATTTTGAATGACTTTGCACCTTTATTGTGGCACTTTGGTCAACTTTGTTCTTTTTTTTTTAAGTGCATTATAAATAAATATGCATTGCATTTTTCTAATCCTTTCCAGGACTCTGATGCTGGCCAGGAACAGAATAAAGAACAGCACAAACCTGGACCCATCGGAAATGAACGCTCCCTCAAGCACCGCAAGGGCTCAGAAGGTGTTGACAGGATGGAAGGTGGCCCTATCACACCAGTCAATGGTGTGGATCTCCATGTGGACACTGTGCTGCCTGTTCCACCTATCGAGTTTGGTGTCAGTGCCAAAGATTCTGATTTCAGTCTACCGCCGGGCTCTACCCCAGTGCCCGTATCCAACCCTGTTAAGCTTCAAGATGCACTTACTGCTAATGTGAGTGACTAACTTCTGTTGTGTCATCTTGTAAATAGATAAAACTATGAGTAATCCAAGTACAATCAAATATGAAATTTGGTCCTGCATACTTCTTTGTTGTAAGAGAAAAGTGTTCTTATGCAGCTTTTTTTTCCATTCCTAAAACAGACATCTCTGAATCAGAGCATCCCTATTTTGCGGTCCAACCACCTGCAGCCTGGCATTAACCTGAACACCATCTCCTTCCCAAGTGCTGACCTCACTCTAAAGGTATTTGTTTAGCATTCCTGTGGAGAGATTACTTTTTTTGCATGTGGCACAAAAGGAATTATGAGGCTGTTAATGCAACTAATGCATTTTGTGTATAAGGATCATTTCTATAATTGCATGAATTAAATTAGATGAATTAATTAAAATAATTTATTAATCTCAGAGAAAATGTATTATAATAATGAATTAAAATGATGGATGATGTTAATAGGAAAATAATAAATACATAACAAAAGAGTAAGTGAGCTTTAAATATTTCTTTTTGCAGATGGAATCTGCACGCAAGGCTTGGGAGAATTCACAGTCCCTCCCAGAACAAGGCTCCCCCGGTGGAGGTGCTTCTGGTGCTCAGCCTCCCTGCAGCTCTGGTTCATCCACTGGTGTCAGCTATAGTTCTTTTGGAGTTTCCATGCCTCCCATGCCTGTTGCATCAGTGGCACCTTCCATGTCCATGCAAGGTAGAATTTCATTCTTCTTTCCTTGCTTGACAAACACTCAGTTTTGGAGAACTAAACTCAACTCTGTTTTGCTCCTGTGCCTAATGTAGGCAATCCTATTCCCCCATTGTATCTGGATGGTCATGTCTTTCAAAGCCAGCCACGCCTTGTGCCCCCCACCATGACCCAGCAACAGACGTATCCCCAGGTAGAGAAATAAGTTCACATAAATGCACCTTCAATGTTATTGCATCTGCAGATTGTAATAATACAAAGTGTTTTTGTGTTGTCAGGCTGCTGCAGCCCAGCAGATTCCCATCTCTTTACACACACACACGTCTCTTCAGGCTCAGGCCCAGTTGGGGCTTCGAGGGGGTTTACCAGTCTCACAGTCCCAAGATATGTTCAGCTCCATCCCCCCATTCAGGTATTGGATGCACAATTTATCAAGGGTTTTTCAAAGGTCATAATCAGTTGCACCACATTTTCATATGTTATAATTGTCTACTTCCTGGATATGGTGCAGGAAGCTAGTTTGACTCAAATGCCCTCTTTTTTTACTTCTTTCAGGTCCCAGGTTTACATGCACCCAAACCTGTCACAGCCTAACCCCATGGTGCTCTCTGGTGGGGCCCCACTCAAGGGCCCCTACTCGGCTTTCCCCGGCATGCAGCCGTCAGACATGGTGAAACCACAGTCAGGCTCACACTATCAGCCTATGACTGGCAGCCAGCAGCTAGTCTACGATAGCCAGATGAACCAGGGGCCTGGTATGGGGTCTTCACAATTAATGGACTCTCAGCTAATTCAGGTGAAGCTCAGTTACATGACAGGTCAAGAAATACTTTTTGTTATATTTTGAGGGTTAAAGAAGATTTTAAATTGCATGCAGTATTATTGGGTCCTAATGTTCTAATCAGAGCATCATGAGATTTTTGACAAATGCTTACTGTAACAATGTCAATTTCATTCCATCAGGTTACTATGCCTCTGCCTGGCTCTCAACTGCGGTATGGTTCAGCTCAGCAACATCTCATTCTCCCACAGTCCATCCAGCTGCAACAAGGACAGAACCTCTCAGTGGGAGCACCACGTCGAATGTTGCCACCAGGCTCCCAGCCTGCTGTCATGACTGGCAGCAGAGAGGTGAGCCTTGCTGAACTGATGTTATTCAACAATATTTAATCATAATTGTAGTCCTTCTTTATTTCAGTAGAGCACCCAAATCTTAATATCTCACTGTTTTTGTGCTGTTTTTAACAAGTTATACCCGTTCTCAGTCTTTTTTTATTTAAAAAGAGCTGGTTAAATATGTGTGTGTGTGCGTGTGTCTGTGTGTATTGACATTGTCTTTCTTGCCAATTCTCAGGGCTCACAGATGGAAATGAAAGGTTTCCAGTTCTCTGACAAGCCCAATCATTCCCCTGGCTTATCTGGAGGCTCCTACAGGTAGGTGGAAATGAAATACTAGAAGTTAACCATGTAGAGCCATAGGTACAGATAATACTCTAAATGCACACACATGTATTGGGGTATATTCCCCCCCAACTAGTCTGCTAAACTCTCTATGATTGGGGTTTACAAAATTTTTTCCATCCGCGTTTGCTTTCATACTGCACTTAAAGCACACTGGACCTTTTGAGTGATGTATTACTGTTTTCGCCAGAGGCGTTACTACATCAAGAATTACTGAAGGAGAGGACAAGAGGAACAAAGAAAAAAACTCCCTCACCTATTGGTTAATTCAGGAAAACTTCTTTGTCCACTACATTAGAGTAAAAGATGGAGCTGCATCAGACCCTAGCAGTCTTTGATTGATCATGTATCTGTTAGAACTTTTACCACGTTCTTCCATGTCTGACCAGTTATCGTGGCTATCATCCTACATGGGCGTATGTTTTGGTCGCGTTTACCCACAATGCTGTGTTGTACCAGCCATCCCCTTTGCATTGTCATCCACTTCCTGTATTTGGTTCACTTGAAGCAAACCGAGACCTACGGACCAGAGTTCACTTCTTTGATCCGCATCAGATCATTTACGCATTCACATCTTCCCAATCTTACCGGACTTTCTGAGCAAACAAACTAGGGTTTGAATCTGAAGGGCTGGTGTGAATGGGCTTGTAGTATTCCCCAGGAACTATAAATAAAAAAAGATTTTCTTCTTTGTTTTTGCGTTTCCTCTTCAGACCTGGCTCTGCTAGCCCCAGTGGGAAACCTTCCGGTCCTGGGGGCCCTATAGGCCCTCTACCTACACATTTTACTCAGCAGGTTTGTATTCAGCATACATAATTTAATTTTTTTTTAATTTATTCTGACGAAAGTGAATTCCAGTCCATCTTAAAAAACGGTAATCCAGAATAAACCTATAAATATTATAGTTTGATGATAGAACTTTTTAATGCTTAATGTTACCATTGTTTATTATTGTGTAATTGAAATAGCACATACAAGCTAATAGAATAAGATGGGGGGAAAAAAATATATAAATCTGAAGTATATCAACAAAGTTTGAAAATGCCCAAAAACTCAATACTGGCATGCTAATTGTTTTTATTTTTTTCCCATCCCTTCATCCACCTTTCCCCTCTTCTGCTCCCTTGACCAACAGGTCGGACCTGCTCAAGGCAGCATGGTAATGCACATGCGCCCCCCTACCACAGGCCCTTTCCCTAACCCTATCCAAAGACCTGTTATGCAGGTCAACAAGCCTGTTATCATCCGCTCCCCTTCTTACCCCAATCCTGGCCGTGACCCTTCCCACTCTACCCCTCCTTCGGTCCCTGAGCCCCCAGTCAAAGGGCCAGAGGATGTCATGAAGGTGAGCCACCCACTGTAAATATAGGTAATTCCATTTAATCTTTTTTCTTTTTCTCTATTTGATTTGTGTTTTATTATGACTGCCTTTGACTTTAAATTTGTAATAATGGTCAAAAAAAGAGTTGTTGAATATATTTCTGTCATGCAAAAGTTATCTGGCATGGTTTAGGTTTATAATAGAGACCTGTAACGGGCGGGAATTCCCAGGGGACCTGTCACAAATCCTGGAGGAATCGGGCGGGATTCATACAGCCTCTGGTGGGAGTGGGTGGTCAGACCAAAACATGTCTGGTCCCGCCCCCCGAAAACGTTCCGAATGACTCACAAGACAGCATGAGACGGAGAGAAGCAGATGAAGATGAATGACATGAAATGAATGAAAATGAAATGAAAAATACTTTATTTATCCCTCTTACAGGGAAGTTATTGTTGTAGCAGTTTTTTTTATTTTTATAAATAATAATAATAATGATGATACAAACAATTAAATTAAAGTCGAAGATAGGGCCTTGTTCCGGAGGGTGATGGCTG
>JAOXYM010000020.1:10175352-10217671 GCA_028567055.1 Leptatherina wallacei | reverse complement strand
GAGCTACGAGCAAACCAGCCTCCTAATACGTTCAGGTTATACGGAGAGAGGGGTGTCTCAATTCATAGGGCTGAAAATATTGCCCTTTGCCCCCACACTTTGTTTAAAGGCGAAGGGGTAGGGCTGAGGGGGAGAATTGAGATTGGGCCTAAGATTTAGTGGGAGAAAGTTTTAAATTAATATTTTGATAAAGATACATTTGCATTTAGGCTACTGTTTTTTTCAGTAAAAGCCTAACAGAACATTACATTTGTGGTGTAGTGTTAATGTCCAATCGAATTATAGTAACAAGTAATTGCCAATACCACATATCTCCAGAATAACAAGCTGTATTCAGAAACTGTAGACTGGTGTTTCTGAAACACTTGTTATTGAACAAATGGATCACTTTTCAGGCACTGCTCTAGGTTTTACTATGGGTGTTTTCTTTTTGCAGAGTAAAGCATTGCGAGAAGTGCGCAAGGCAGTAGTAGAGGGCAAATCACCATCTGGGAGCATGACCAGCAAACTCCAGGAGCCGCTACCCTCCATGGGTCAAACCAAACCAGCACGCACTGGAGCCATCAAACCCCAGACTGTCAAAGTAGAAGAGGGCAAGGCATAGCAATGGACCTTAAAATCCTCATCACCACCAAGCCTGCCAACCCAAAGTTCCTTGACCATTGTCTGAGCCTTCCACTTTATCCCAAGGCACCAAGGCAAGGGGCATACACATACAGATATAATGAATTACCCTTCTTGGACTTTCAGAACTAGGCACTATTATTTCACACCGCATATAGAGTTATATATAAATAAATATATATAAATATATAAATAAATATATACATACACACAGACCGTCTTTCAAGCAGATCTCTTCAAGGTCCTCTTTAATTTATTATTAGTCACTTTTAAGGGGAGTTTGGTGAGGACAAAAGATATTTTTGTTTTTTTTCTGGCAAATGTGGGGTGGGGTGGGGGGGACTGGCCAACTCAGATGATTCATTTTTCATCCCGTTTTGCCAAACTGTATTTACTCACTGTATATGGACTTTAGCCCTGAATACCAGGCAAAACAGTTGATACAACTTATAATGAAGCAAAGTCTGTTTTTTTTCTTTTTATCAAATTTGAAATGCAGTGGGGCACTTTTGTGGTTTTCTTTGGTATTTTGCTGGTAAATAAAGGTTATCATCATGACCACCCATTCAAGTCACTGGTGAAGGACTTATTTTATTAACCCTGAAAAACACTTATCTCCACTTTTTAACATGCTTGCATGTCCACATGGTAAAGTGCATTACCCCAGAAATGGATCTTTAGTGTACCGAACACCCCTCACACTGTGGCAAATCGGTTTAGATTAGTAGAAACTATTTCTTTTCTCAAAACCGTTCTTTGATTTATTTTTTATTTTTTTAAATTTTGTTTGCTCACTCTATTCTACTTGTAAATTCAACAGAAAAGATGAACATTTACCAAAATCATGTTGCTTCCATAGGAACTTCACTGGCATTGACGCAGCGTGTGCATGTGACGTGCTGAATGTGTGTAAACCTGCAGGACTATTTAGAAACTAGCAACAATTCTCAAAGACTGTATCTGAACTCGGCGTTCATGATACTGACATCTTTATGGATTTTAATCAACCAAGCTTCAACAGTTTTGAGCTCATTGTGAAGTTTAGGGGGGGGTAGGGGTGGGAAAGGGGCGCAATCAAAATTGCTGTAAAAAAAAAACAACTTAAATAGCTTACTGAAATGTTTGCTTTCTTCTTGCTTTGCTTGGGTTGTAATTAATCAAATTATTTGTTAATGAACATATGATGTAAGTGATTTTTTTTTTTTTTTAAACATCCTTCACCTTGACCTGATTTCCTCAATTTTCTTCCGATGTTCCTAGGTGAGTTCTTTTAAATTCCATCGAGATCCCACTAAACAGTAATGTGGGGAATTGAAGCAGTTTATTAACATCTGATTTCTGAGGTGGCACTAGCAATAAATGCAGCCGAACTAGAATTACAATCAGTGTCCAAATAAATTTTTACTTTTTAGAGGCAATTCTCACAAACGAACAGTCAAGAACAGTCCTTGCTTATCTTCTTTTTTTTGGTGAGCACAGCAGTTTCATTGGACTATGAAGGACTTTCAGTGTTACATTTGAAATGTGAAGCTGTTGGAGCCATTTTTTTTTGTTTGGTTATGGACACTTGTTTTTAAACTTAAAATACCAATGTCAGAACTGGTTAGATGTTTAGATGTTACCGCTTACTATAATGCTCCATGACACTACAAAATGTTTATCTTTATGACTGTGTTTCACTGGTATATGTGTATATGCATACTTAACTGTACAGTCGAGCCTTGTCGATGAGGGGAGGTTTAGACATTTCATTTTAGATATTGTGGCACTATAAAGGATTTAATGTGGAAAAGGTCACGTTCTCAAAATGGACTGCTTTCACTTCTCAGTAGGTGTGTTGGGCTTTGAGTGTTTTAGCCTCTAAACCCTTGCTGCAAAAGATCTTGATGCTTCTCATTGTATCTGCACCAGAATGTTGCCCTGACTTTTTTTTTTTTACTTTTAAAATGCATATTTCATCATTGTCAGAGGACCAGTGCTTTCTACATCTGATCCAGCATTCAGTTGATCCTACCTGACCTTTTATCCTTTCAGGTATTTGGTCATTACTCTCCCTTGATTTATAAAAAAAAAAGAGCTTATTGGAAAAAAACAAATAAAGCAGTTTGTTTTGATTACATGTTTAGTATTAAATCTTTTCAACTTTTTTTTTGCTTTGAAAATTGAAATGACAGGGAATCAAATTTGTGGAATGTCCAGTGTCCCTTTGCATAAGATTTTGCAGTGTGTCCCGTTGACAATTTTTTTTAAACTTGAATATTGTGGGGTTAAGGCTAATTTGACAAGTTGTCTGTCATATATTTAAAGCAGAGATTATCAACTTTGGTCCACACACCAGCATTTCCATCATACATCTGCATACTGCCAGCTTGGAAATTCATTGTTATGGCTATATGCATTTCCTTAATTGCTAGGTGCAAACCAAAGTTTATCTTTGTTCTAGATAGCTGCGTCAAAATTTGCTACAAATTTATTTGAAATGCAGTTTTTGTTTCCTTTTTTTAAAAAAATAGATTGCCCTCAACCAAGCACTATTAAAAGACAGTTTACATTTTTAAATAACTTATCAAATCCTTTTGTCGTAATGGATAGTTTTTGGTGTGCGTCGTTATCCCATAAAACCACATTTGGAATCAACATTGTCCTCCTTTTGTTTTTGTTTTGTACACATAACGTCTTTGCACAAAATAGTTGTGAATGTACTAGTTTACAAAACAGGTAAAATGGTAGTTTCATGTTGGCACTCGGTAAACTGCAGGTTTACAGTGGTTGAAATAATGGCAAGAGTCTCTGCAGGCATTGAATTGTGTTTGGACTTCTTCGATCAGGAAAGGTTTTCCCATTTTAAGATAAATCTTAGGGGTCCAATGAAGATGTAAAGGATACGAGAGTACAAAATCTTAAAAAACGTTTGTTCATTTATATTCCCCTAGACTATTGTGCCCAAAAATTAATTTGCGGTTTGACAACACTGGTCAACAACACACTGTAATTTCAGGACTGTCCAGTTTAAAGGATTGAATATTAAATGAGCACAATGTTTATTTTATACATGATATCATACATATTGATGAGAGGTCCTGTTTTTGTCATTGGTAACATTTGTGTATGATTTACAGATGGATTAACTACCTAAGTGTTGTATTATGTTTATTTGATGATACCTTCTAATTATCGTCATAATGATCCCTTGTTTGTCCGTTTATGTTTTTAATAAAAGTTCATGTTAAACCAGAACAATACCGCACCTGTGAGAGCCCGTTAACGTGACGTCAGAAGTGTCATTCCGCACATTTTTGCAGGACAAAGGCGAGTCTGGGAGGAGAGGAGAAAGGAAAACAAGAGGCAAGTTTTGCGAAGAGTTTTCCTTCGCGACCACGCTGTGAGGAAGTTACGTTCATTTCCGAAGAATTGATCAGCGGTTCACAAACAAGCATTTTGAGCATCTTTAGCTCAGATTTAAAAGGTAACTTCCGCCTTTGTTGACAAGATTTTATCGCCAGCGTCAACTTCATAGACCGAGTCCGCAAACTGGTCTCGCGAGTGTCTTTGCAGCTATTTGTCTTGCCTCATGTGCAAGTAACATTAAATGATTTTAATAACCACTTTAATAGTGTCAGTCTGACATATACAGGGCATTTTCCTTTTAGCTTGTTTTCACTTGAGGATTTCAGTAAACTAACGTGATGTAACTTCATACACCGCGAAGCTGACGAAGTGCATTTCACAGCAGAAAATGTGGCAGCCATCTTACCTGGATTTGTTAAGTTTTTTTTTTCTCCCTTGCGTGAAAAGTCACGCAAGCCAACTTGGCTTTTGCTTGCCCTATAGTGTTGCGAGTTTGGGCATAAATTTAAAAATATAAAAATAATCAATTCAGATGAAGGTCGTAGGGAACTTAATTCTTGCACTGCTCATTAAAACATTTATCAACCTGAATTCTGACCGTGTTAGTTCATTGTCTCCCAATTATTCACATGATGTCATCACCGGGAAGGAAAATAAATAGAATCAGAATGATAAAAGATTTGAAATAGTGAAATGGCGAACACATTATTGCTGCTTACCCTTTTTTGATTGATTTAAATAGATTTTTAAAAAAAGATAATACATGAAGGAGGGGGATAGTTAGGGCCCAAATAAGAGCCTATTAACATCTATGCCCTTTTTTAGGGTAAGGTGACCCAGGTTTCATGCATAAGGTATACAGTTGTGTACATTTATGTACCAAGTGTCAACTTCCATTATGTTGCCATCTGTAAAGAGTCAAGCCACCAGTGAATAGACTGGAATACTTACCTTTGGTTTCACCCAATGAATGAGGAATTAAACATACAAGAACATAAAAGAAGGTGCTAATTAGTTTAAGTTTTCTTTTTCATGATGTTGATGACAAGAAAGCTTTCTGAAGACATCAGAAATGCTATTGAATGTGTATATGCTGCAGAAGCAACAATATTGTTACCAAAATACAATACTTGCAAAATGACTTCAGTCTTCAGAGGAATGCTCTGTGGGAATGTAGGAACCTTTTCTACAGCAGAAAACGGTGAAGTTTCTGTCATGTTTTTGGGATCCTATGCTGCCTGTGATACTGAGTGAGTTGGAGAATCAAAATATTATCAATATATTCTTTAAGCAGAACGAGGTGCAAAGTGGCAGAAACTAGGTGTTATGTAAGAAAGTGAGCCTTTCAGCGAAACAGCCATAAGTAATATTCCAATTTCACAAAAGAAGAAAATATATTCTTCTGATACAAGATTTGTTTCCTTTCTGCACAGATGAACCTTCCTCCTGTTAATGTGTGAAATGAGAATTAAATCTATATGATTGCTTACACTTGAATGTCAGTGAAAATGCTCTGTAAATCTGAAAGAAAAGATTGTGTTATCACTGAAAATGCATCACTAACTGGACAAATGTATATGAATCTTTAAGTTTATTGGGTTCAAATAATTAGCCACCAGATTGTTCTAGGTTTAATGTCAGTACGTTGTAACTGGTGAAATGTCATTAGCTAATACAATTGTTTTGATTCAAAAACAGGTCTGCGAGTGTCATCCAGGATGGCTAAAAGAGGCGTTGCCAGGCTTGATGAAGGCCTGATGATGATGCAGGAGCTTGATGATAATCTGAAAGAGCAGATTGACAAATTGGAGCATATCCGTCTTGCTGCTGTTGAATTGAAGGACAAGTTGTCTGGGGTATATAAGTTAGAATCCTCTTCTGTTGATCAAAAACTGTGTGGCCAAAACTATTTTAACTTAGATTTACTATTTTTGCCATGGTTTTCTTCTCATATAGAGCAACAATGATCTAAGCCAGTCTATCGGTGACCACCTGGAATGGTTGAATCATTTGTCTGAGCGAGTGGAGACACTTCACATGAACACAACTGTTTTTGTTCAGGTAGTAAACAAGATTTTGCAATGGGTTAATTATTAGATTTTTTTTTTATATCGATTAAATCAGTATAAGATTTATTGCCAAAGGCTAAATGAAAATGATTTTTGTTTTGTTTTCATCCTTCTTCAAAGCTAGTCTAGTATAGTCTGAATAAAAAAAAAAAAATTAATTCAATAACTCAATTGTGTATGCCTTGAAAACATAAACCATGTAAGGTGTATTAGTCTTTTTTTTTAAATTAGTCCTTTAAATGTTTTCAGATGAATCCAAAACCTCGCACATGGGCAGCAAAACAAGGTTCCAGGCAGGGCCACCGTTGGGGACGTCTCCATCAGGCAGATGATGCCCTGTCAGAGTTTGGTTGGTCCCCAATTCGTACACGACGCAACAGCGATGCAGCCTCTGAAATGTCCTGTAACTGGTGACAATAAATCATGTTTCATGTGTCAGCTGATGATGCAACAACTTTCTAACCCTGTTTGTATGTCATTGTTACCTTTTTTGTTAAACTTTTGGGAGATTATAGAGTGAAGATAGTGGCTTATTAAATTTGTCGAGTCTGGATTTGGTTATTTGCTTTCAAAATGTTGTAAAAGACACAGCGAACTGTTATTTTGTAACAATTAGGTAACCAGTATTTTGCTGTTTTTTTCTTCTTCCCCAGTTTCTGATGTAATGGACGTTTTGAACGTGAAACCATCATTTAGCACTGTCACGTGGTGTGTTACTAAGTTTAGCCAATAGAGGGTGCTGCTGAAATTCTCCCATTATGTCGCTGTTAAAAACACGGTTATAAATAAAGCTTTGGCAGAACGCGTGTGTGATAATTCTAGAAGGAGCTGACTAGCCGAAGTGGCACTACCTTCTCCGAGAGAAATACAGTCAATATACTTTGTCGAACTTATTTTTGTATCGATATAAAACATTACGGGTATTACAGTGAACCCTTGGAAAACATGGCAGAAAGCGACTGGGATACGGTAACTGTCTTGAGGAAGAAGGGGCCCACAGCTGCCCAGGCCAAATCCAAGCAGGTCAGTATGAACACATGAATTCGTTTTTATGATTTGAACTGAGTATTACTTCTATGGAGCATTAAAATAAGCTTAAATCGAGTTTCATACTGTAACCGAGGGCAACTTCCCTGTCAACAGTATTTATAGAAACAGTTTTCTGCTTATGAAATGAACTGTCGAACTGTGGCAGACACCTTTACGTCGTGGTTTACTATTATCACAGATATGACCATTTGTTTCACTTAACCATTAGTTATAGTGTGAAGTTAGCAAGCTAGCTAACGGAATTGACCAATTCAAACGGGTGTGTGAGACCTTTAGTGTGACGTGCAGGGTTGTTTTTCTTAATAAATAGCTCGTAACTCCAAACTTTACTAATACATGTTCAGTAAACTGAACCTCACAGGCAAATCGGGCTCATGTATCTAAAATATCACTTTGGCAATATCTCCTTGCCAGCCCATACCATCAGTTATTATGCTATTCCTGGTTAGCAGCAATGCTAACCAAAGTGGCTACCTAATGGTGTTTTGTAGAGGCAGCATGTAACTTCCAACAACATTATGGCACGTTTCTGTAACCTACTCGTTAAGTGCAACTAATGTTCAGGAAAAACACAATGGCTTATAATGATTGTTCAGCAGCGCCGAGATCCAAAAACGGCAAATGGCATATGTGTTTTGACAAACGGCACACCGTTTCCCCAGGCCAGAGCTGCTTCCCACCGGCAAACTCCGTCCCTCACTGGTTTGCTACAGTGGACTGGCACAAACCAAGTTGGTTTACAACAAAAAACACTATAGATAGACATTTCTTCCTCATTGAAGCGGAGGATGTTCTTGAAAAAAAAAGCAACGTAAAGAAAATCATTGTGTTCTTTTGCATTAGTCAATATTACGGGATGGTAATATTGAGTAATAAGGTCTGTCATTACAAAGTTGTTTATTTAGCTTGAGCATTTTTTTATTCTCTCCCATAGTTTCTTATTTAGTTTTTTCTTGTAAGTGAAGTCAACAAGTAAATAAATAAGAAAGTGAAAGTCTAGGGACTTGAAAAGATCATGGACATGTAAGACTTTTTTAGAGCAAGTAATAAATGCAATATTCTACAGCAGTGACCATTTTCAAGGAAATTTCAGTGCAAAGCTTAAAGTTTAACACATTTCATTTGGATAAGTTGCCTTTGGACAAGAATTAGCAGCTAAACTTTAAAAAAAATCTTGTCATAATTTACTATAAAAGTTGCCACACAAGTAATTGTCATAATTGATTTTGTTATGTAAATTTCAGTTCATTATTTGTCTTTGCCTCCAAATCAATGGGCTCCTTTTATTTGCTTTTAATAAAACTTTCCAGAGTTTATTTAAATAGTCTGCTGAATATTATGAATTCAGCACGTCAATGCGGTTTAATTATGGCTGAAGAGAAGAACAGTGTAGACATGGTGATAGTGATGGAAATGCAACTTTTGCTAATTCCATGTAGCTTTTTTTAAAAGCAGTTGGATGGAAATTATTTAAAGAAGTTATGCAGAATAATAGTAGTGAGCACAAATAATTATCAATTATCTTTGCATTTGTGATAGGTCTACAGGTGATTTAAATTCAGCCTCCCATATTCATACAAAAATGGGAATATCAACGTTTTGAACTCATGTTTATGTCCATATATCATTCTGTACAGTGATGAAAGCCCTAAACATGTTTTCGTACTTAATTTAAAATGTGCTACAGTAACAGATGTGTATGGGAAACAAACTCTTAACAAAGCTGAAAGATTAGAGGCTCAGCGATTGGGAAAATGATAAGCTCTGTGTTCAGACAATATTGGTGTCATGCTATCATTTTCTTTAACTGAGTCAATATGTTTATATAAGCAGATTAGTTACTTATTAACTACATGATAGGAAATGACCAGCTGAAAGCAGGGGAGGGTGTAAAATGAGCCTGGTCATTATTTAATTTACCACCAATGAAACTGAGATTTGTTTTGACGCTTTATGATGTGTACGTGTTTGTTTTCTCCAGGCTGTCGCTGCTGCTCAGAGACGAGGGGAGGACGTTGAGACAACCAAGAAATGTAAATTTATGCTTTTTAATTAATAATTAAAAGACCATAGTTCCCTACTAGAACTTTACAATATCTGATACACCTCTTGGATTCCTTTCTGCGCCACACAACAAACACTAAATGAGCCTGTGTTTTAAATATGTCATTTGTTTGTCAACCAGCCCTCAGGATTCGTCACTTTGACCCTCTGCTTGTTTTGCAGGGTCTGCGGGGCAGAACAAACAGCATCTTGTGACAAAAAATACAGCCAAACTTGACAGAGAGACAGAGGAGCTTCACCATGAAAGGGTTCCGCTGGAGGTGGGCAAAGTCATTCAACAAGGCAGACAAGCCAAAGGACTTACCCAGAAAGACTTAGCCACTGTGAGTATACACACTTTTCATCGTTGCATGCAGGGCATAGTGGAGAAAATGCTACAGGACCATTCCTCAGAATCACATAAATGTGGTTAAATAGAAAGGAAACAAAAGAAAATAAAGCTAATCAAGGAATGGCAGCACGGTTTAAAAGTTGTGTTGAAATCAGTCTCCTCAACAATATTCAACATGGTTATTTTGGCTTTATGATCTCTAGGTCAGTAATCATCTGTCAACCATCTAACTGAAATTATCTTATTTTAATGATCTCATTTGAAAAGCCAATTCATGTGAAGGCTTAAATTATTTTTTTTATCATTCGCATTATTTGAAATGCTTTGCAAGCACTCAACCTTTAAGATTAAGAGCGAATGGCCTCGTTCACCAATATCTTCTTACGAATCTCCTTAGAATTGTTTTTAAGTTGTACTTCAGAAGTTTTTTTACAAAAACCCTCTGTCTGGAATGTGTCTGTAGAATTGTTTGGTATTCACAAATCTAAGGGGAAAGATACAATCTCGTGCAAGTTTAAAGGATGAACCAGCTGGCCCTACTTTGCATAGGTAAACGTCCAAAAAATACCCAATAAAGGGCAAGATTTCTGGGCCATGTCCAGACACAGACAGAGGTGAAACAGAAGAGGAAAAATAACAAACATAATGACAAAAGGAATTTTGAAAACAAAAAATAAAGATGTGCAATGAAGCCTGAGTTTCCTAATTTATTAAGTGTTTGTTTGATTAATGAATTATCACATAAGCTTCAAATAATGTATAAAAAATGGCTTTATGAACTTGGACACCAGCATGCAGTCTGGCCCCATCAGCGCATCGAGACGCACATCCTTGTGGTGTCGTGGCTAAAGGGGAAATTGGTACACTATAGAATAAATTTTCATTTCAGAACCTACTGTACCTTCTACAGTTAGTAAAGCAAAGTTCCACCTGCTGTGGCATCATTTTAAGATGTGTTTTCCCTACGGAGCGAGTGTTTTGCCTCTAAGAGACTCTGATGCGCGTTGATTTATTAATAAAACTAATTTGAAAAGACACCATTGTAGTAAATATTAATCATTAAAGACTGCGTCCAGCAGGTGGATCTGGGAGTCACAGGTGACTTGGACATTTATGGAAGGATATTCTTTTGGTTGAGGGAATAGTTCTGGAGTGTGTCCAGTCTTTTGCACTGATGGTGTTCTGACGACCAGCAGTAAAATTAAATTTGTCTCGATTGCGACTTGTTCTTGAAAGAATGAAATGGATGATGGACATTTTAGCTTTCCTTTGAAAGAAATTCTAACATTAAGAAACTAAATGCAATTTTTGTGAAAAGTTCTTAACTCATTGACTGCCAGCCATTTTCACTTGAGTGAAAATGGCTATCAAATGGCGTCGTTGGCAGTCAATGAGTTAAGTAGGATTTAAAAACAATTTTTTTTGTAAGAATAGTTGATGAATCAGGCCCAATGTATCTCTCCCATCCCTCTGGATTCCCATGTATATTGCATGTTTTTAGTTGGATTTGAGCCTCATGTTTAAACTTCTAACTAGGTTGTTGCTAACTTTTCCTACAGAAAGTTAATGAGAAGCCTCAAGTTATCGCTGACTATGAGGCTGGAAAGGCAATACCCAACAACCAGGTCATGGGGAAGGTTGAGAGAGTACTTGGTAAGAATACTGTTTTGCTAAAGTTTTATGAGATAAAATAAAATCTTTAGTATGTAACAGTTGTCGAACTTTCTTATTTATCTTTTGCTAGGCCTGAAGCTGCGTGGGAAGGATATTGGCCAACCCCTGGAACCCATAATAAAGAAGAAATGAACACAAAGCCTCGAAATCAGCCCTCCCCACCCCTGTACGAAACCTCACCCCTCGCCCAAGAAGTCCCCCCCCACCCCCCACCCCTTTTTTTAACCCCCTTTCCCATCCCTCCCCCTCCCTTACCTGGGCTGATCTCACTGGTGTCCTCATGTGAGGACCTGGTGCTCCCACTGCATTGCTGGCTGCGTACTAACAAGTCATCTGAAACACTCTGTTGATCACATTAAGAATGATTGAATGCTTTTTTTTAGCATCACAAACTTGAAGTTCAGTGAATTTATTTTCACCTATGTCTGTTTAGGCTTTGGCATGATGTAATTCCACTTTTTTTGACAGCGAAAAGGTGAATTCTTCCTCATGATCAAACAAGTATGTCTAACTTTAAACCTGAGCATGATGTTTAATCAGATGTGCTTGATTGCATCTTTTTTCACACTTTTCAGACAGTGGGTGGATGTTATTAAAGTGAAATGTTTTAATGCTGTGCTTTGTTTTGATCTAAAAATAAAGTTTGGCGGTTCATGACATCTGTGCATATTCATTTAGTGCTTTAGCTGAGCATTTAAAGCAAAAACATATTTTTTTTAAATGGTGTCCATGAAATTTTTTTCCCCCATTTATCCACTTTTTAAACTAGTCAGTTGGTTCATTATCTGGCTGTATTAGTACTAGTGTTACTTTCTTTTTTGTCCTTTTGAAAAGCAGTAAGATCGTAAAACCTGAATGTTATAGCAGTATAGAGCCACTAGATGTCAGAATATAATTGGGAATTAGACCAATCCCTTAAAATGACACATTGAAAGCAGATTATGAGAATTGTACAATGGCCTTGTTGGAAATGGTTCCGTTTGAGGAAAATATACAATTCTATAGACTGACAACTTAATTTAGCCATATTTTCAATGTAAAACTGTCAAGTCAGGCATTGCAACTGTGACCATTAGTGCTTTTCATTCTTCTGTTGTGTCCTGTTCTGTTCCATTGGGTATTAATGTAGGCTCTCCATTTGACGGCAGTAAGGCTGCCTTCTGTTTTAATTAAAGATTCATGGACCTTATTGTTGCAGAATTGAAAAAGGCAACATGGTAAAGGGAGTGTGAGTGGAGCAAAACAACACATTCAAGGACTTTCACGTCGGTTTAAAGGCTGACGGAAGGGGAAAGAAGGAAGCAGAAGAGGTCAAGTTTATTGATAAGACCATTTAACCCCGCTGCTAGATTTGAAGTTAGTGTTGCTGTGGAAACGAGGAAGGCAATAAGTCCTTCAGCAGCTCAGTTGGAAACACCAGAAGGAAGCTGTAGTTGTGCACGTTATCCACTTGTTTGGGAAACATCCACCGGATGCGGATGGTAGGAAGTGTCTTTGTCTGACATTGCATTTCCTTAAGAGCTCTACTTTTGACAACCTTCAGAAAATGAGCTGATTTAGTTTTTTGTTGGAGCCACATCCTGTGAAACATGTTGATAACAGAACTAACTGTTGAAACATCTGGTGATCGAGTTGATGGATTTTTCTGATCGTGTCAAACGTCTCCTGTCTTCACCATCCCCACATACCACCCCCTCTTTTAAATGTCACAGCCTTCATTATTTGGTTAATTTAGTACAGGTGAAACAAGAAAATCAAGTAAAGCCAAGTTGTGTTTGTTGTTTGTTGGTTTGAATAAACCAAATTAAATCCATATAATTTAGTAATTTAGTTTCAGTATTTACACTGCAAAGAGGCTTGAGAAGTCTAAGCATTGAAGCTGACTTTTCTCTGTTTTTTTATATTTATTTTCTACTTATCTCCTAATATTATGAAAGTGGATTATTTCAATATTCATTTGGACAATTACAAGACTGCTCTTACAAAGAACCTTTTTTTAATGTTAGACAGCTTTGGGGTACAGCAAAAATTTTTTTTTTGTCATTTTCATACCACTGAAAAAGCCTTAAAGTCAATAAAATAACATAATAATCTGTTGGTGACAACTGACCGGTTTACTTTCCGTAGTCATCCTCTGCTTTTAACACCATTTCTCATAACATACTTCTCTTCTGTTTAGCATCTACTAGTATAACAAGCCACTTGCTTGGTTTGCATCATACATCTCCGACTGCACTTAGTGAGACTTGAAAATGTTCATTCGCAACCCTTTGCAGTCACCAATGATGTTCCCCAAGGCTCAGTTCTGGGCCCCTCTTTATAATTTATTTGCATCCTCTTGATTCCATTTTTAGGAAATTAAATATAAATTTCCATTGCTATGCAGATATCACCAATGGCCACCAAACTCACTACCATGCTTCATTTTTTCTGTCTGACTGCTTATCAGAAATTTTAAAAAAGTTGGCTCAAAACTTTCTGAAACTCAGCAGTGACTAAACTTGTTTGCTCAGTTTCAAACTCACCCAAACCAAATGTCCCAATTTCTCCCTTATCGTTGATTACTTTACAGTTCCTCCTTCCTCTCAGATCTCAGTCTGGCTGACATCCTTGACAGTACACTATAACATCAATAATCATACTTGGTCAGCTTATTTTCACTTATAGTGTGTTAACCATCTTCACCCATTTTCTTTACCCAATGATACCATTATTTTCATTCACGCTCTTGTCACCTCTCATCTTGATCACTATAACATGCTCCTATCTGGTTTACCCCACAATCCAACAAACTCCCAATTGGTTCAGAAATTTGTATTAGATGAACAGCAGCTCTGAGAACACCCCCCCCCTATCCTCAAACAACTACATTGGCTTAATAATAATAATAGATTAGATTTATATAGCGCCTGATGTAATGTCTTGCCCAAGGATCCAACGACACATCGACTGGGGGGAGCATCATTCAAACCACCAACCTTCCAGTCATTGGACAGCCTGCTCTACCACCTGAGCTACTGGAAAATCTTTCTCATTCATATTTTTCTGAACTCCTCCATTCTTACTTTCCATCATGAACTCACCAATCATCTTCTTTCCTGCTCTTCACTCCTTCTGTTCATATGTCCACAATGGGTTGAAAAGCCTTCAGCTGTAGAGCGCCCCCCGCCGCAGCTGGAACTCGCTTCAACTATACATCTGTACCACTGAGTCTTTTACTACTTTTAAATAATCTCTAAAAACCCACCTCTTTAGACTGGCTCATACCACACAACTCTATCTTCTCTTTTATCTAATCTATCAAAGGGTTTTTCCCCACACATTTTAGATGGATGGTTTAGTTGCTTTCTTTTATTATAATTTTTGTCTCATCTCCCATTTCTTTCTGGGAACAGTTAAAAAAATACTCAAAAGTCAGTCAAGTCAATCTTTACTAATTTGTCTTGTTAAAAGTGAATTAATTTATTTCTGTAATGTTATTTGCAGCATGATTTTTTTTTTTATAATCATAGTTCTAAAGCACCATGTGTGTGACTTTTTAGTGCTAGACAGTTTGCTGAAAGGCATTTTTTTCTCAATTTAAGAATGCAACCTCCTGATCGGTGTTCACAGGACAAACAAAGAAGGGGCTTTGCTGCTGTTACCAGGGGGTTATTTGGATTCTTGCTCAACAGGCTGCTTTAGTCCGTTTGCATGTGCATGTGTGTGTGTGTGTTTGAGGGAGACAGAGACAGAAGCAACTGCGTTCCTGGAAATGCCATTCCATTGGTCAAAACACCATAGCAACATAGTTCCACCTATGACAGGAGAGCAGCCAGTGGTTTTGAAGGAGTGATGTGAAGCAGAAAGCTGCACAGAGAGGGGGGAGTAAAGGGCAGCATGGGGAGGGAATTGGGTGGGGGAGAAGTCTCGGGTCTGTTTTGGCCTGAGGGCCCAAACTCAAATTAAGATTCTACTTGATCAACCTGTTGTGTTGATTGATGCGGTGCACTGCACGTCTTTTACAACAGCAAACGCTTAGACTCTGGCCGACTAGTTTTCCAGCTTAGTCTCTTTATTAGTTTTATTAGAACTGTGGCAGAAACTATCCGAAGACAGATGCAAGAAGCTTCTGGATGATATGAGAAACTGATTTTCAACCTGTAAATATCAAATGGGAAAATAATTGTTTCTAGTCCTATCAATAGTCCTATTATGAGCACGGACATATACAATTAAAGAAAATGTTCAAAACACCGGATACCGTGAGAAAATATATGCACAGTTTATTGATAGATGCAAGTAAGAGAGGCACACAAAGTCATTCAACTCAATTATGCATTAGTTCAGGCCATGTTTTTCTCTTTTCTTGATTAAAAACAAACAGTCATGGGAAAAAAAACCTGCATGCAGGCTCTTTATTTCTTGCAACACAAGAAGTTATTCAGAATTTTCTTTAATGGAGATATAAAGTTTGTAACTCGAAACTTTTCCTGCAACTAAAACAAAAAAAAAAGAAGAAATTTCAGTGACTACGACAGGAAAACAAATGACTTCATAAATATCTTTAACTGCTGCTCATGATCATGGCTTTTTAAGACCTGCTTGGGCTCATATTTCTTTTTTTTTTTTTCAAACTTGAAAAATCATCTACAAATAGCTGTACAAGGCTGTTACTAGAACATTCTGTGAAAGGCCAGTTTCACAAAGAACAAATGATCAGTAATATTTACATTTGGTTTGAGTCACTGTAACATATACAAAGAACAAAAAGGCACTGTGACAAATGGCAGAACATTTAAATAAGTGATAAAAAGTAAGCAGGACAGGGAAAACAGAGCATCGTCTGTTCAGTCGAAGCAACTTGATGCCGTCAATCGTTTTGTCGGTTAACACTTAAGGAACATTGTTTTGTTCGTTCTGACTAGTAGACCCCTTCACAGACAAGAAGACAAAGTTGTGTTAGTACAGCGCTATATGTGCCCATGACTCAACACGAAAGAGAGAGTGAAAGAAGGTGCAATAGAGTCGTTTGAAGGTGACCCCATATTTTTATTGTAAAAAAAGAAAAGAAAAGAAAAAAGGACCGAGTTAGCTGCACAATTAGACACAAAAGCTTTACTGGCAGACACAGACTAAAGTCATGAATTATTAGGCTCCCTCAGTGTGTAAAATGTTGCTACTTATAAGTAATAAATACACATAATACAGTCAAAACATGGAACTTTGGTAAGTGTATTATGTAATTATTCACACTCCATAGTCTTCCTCAATGTAACTGGTACAAAATGATTTTGTCCATATTTCTGGGACAACTCCACGTATAGCTAGATTTTCAGCGCTTATCTTTTTTTCCTGTCAGTAGCAGGACGGCTAAGAGTGGATGGCTGGTTCGATGCATGGCTCTCATGCATGCCGAGGTTACACCGACAGGTTCACAGTTCTTCCAGAGGATCACACCATTTGGACCGATCCATAGTGTCTAGACATTAACGTTGACATTATTGGTCTCTCTCATATGCACATTCACAAGTTCACACATGACTTAAACTCCACTCAGGTTTTTTTTTTTTTCCTTTAAAAACTTCAAGTGAGCCGTCACTTCAGTGAGTAGAGCAGTTCAGCAGTATGGCAAAGAGACAGAGGGTGAGCAGAGGAAAAGTACTGACAGCACAACCAGTCCTCCAGCTCTGCGTTCCTCTCTGGCTCCAGTGATCGCTCGGCGAACTTCATCATCAGCAGGGCCCTTTTCACATCCAGCCAGTTGAGGAGGCCCTCGTGTCTGGATCCGTCTACAAAGCCTCCTCGTCTGTGTCTCTCCCACTGCTGCTCCATCAGGTCCTTCCTGGGACCCCAAAGCAGGCTCTGCAATATACGCTTAGCCTCCTGGATGTGGATGCGTTTGATAGGGTCGGGTTGGAGAAGGAGCTGGGCCAGCCTCTGGAGGCCCAAAGAGTAAAGGGAGACAGAAGGGACTGGAGGCAAGTCCTCGCAGCGGTAGTCTTGTTCCCTCAGGGCTGGACTCACTTCGAATGGGTTGGGCTGGTGGAGGAGCTCGTAGATCAAAATACCCGTCTGGAACTCATCAAATTTACGGTACTGGGCTGCTGAGACAATCTCAGGCGCCAGTCTGGCGTGGTCACGTTTCATACGAGGGTCCCCGCTGTTTGTGGCAGCATCCTCGGAGGTGCGACGCTTGGCCTTGGCAAAGTTGCTGATGAGGAGCCGGGGAAGGTGGCGCTGAATGTCTCCAGCACTTGCACCGTTACAAGTGCTGCTGTCAAAGGTGCTTTGCTGAGTTAAATGGGACGGCCTGCGCTGATGAGGTACTAAAAGCAGGTTTTCCAGGCACAGGTCACGGTGCGTGACCCCATGCTCCTTCAAGTGCTCCAGGCCGTTGCAGAGCTGCAGTAAGAGGAAACATACGCGGCGCTCGTATACTTCCGGGTGGGTTTTATGGAATACCTCCCACTCCCGAACAAAGTCAGATGCAGTCTGCTGAGGAATCTCAGAAGTGATGACCACCACTCGCTCTCGGTCCGTCTGTTGACCCTGCACAGATGTTGTGGGCTGAGGCAGCGATGGAGCAGGTGCGCTGGGCAGAGACACTTCTTCTGAAGGCAGCATGCTTTGAGGGACACAGGCGAGAAAATGGCCACAATCCTGCTGGAGGTTAAAGTGAGGAGGGATACTCTGCTGCACCGACAGACTGTACAGATGACCCTGCTTGGCTTCCATGGACGGGCTCTTACAGATCTGGAGAGGAATCCAGACAGAAATTTTCTGTTAGTTAGATTAAAAGCTCAACACCAGCCTAGATTCTGTTCTTGTTTTTGTTTTTTTGTAAGTGAAAATCAGCATCCTTTATGCTAATGTAGACACAAACAAGAGGTTTTTAGCTGCTTCTATAGTCAATTTGGATCAAAGTAAATTAATGCAACTCTTCAGTATGTCCTTCAAAAAGACAAGTATATGTTCAAATAATGTTTTGTTAGTGCAGAATCAGATATCTAATCTGAAAGCACAAACCCACTTTTGATGATTTCACATTTTAGAAAGCAAAATCACACTCAACACAGACAGAGTGGGCAATACAAACAAATGCTGATTGCACATTATAACAAGTTCATTAGTGTTATTGCTTTCACACTACATTGTGTGTGTGTGTGTGTGTGTATGCTGGCCTTGGCAACAGGGGTTTGTTGGACTGTAAATCCTGCCTGGAATGTAAAGATTAATTTGGCCTAAAATTATTAAGCAATAGTGTGGGCAGCCTGGCTGTGGCATAACTCATAACACAAACAGCCGCTGCTTTGTACAGCAGTAATGGCTTAAGCACAAAGATCAGTGAGACTACATCCACACCCTTCTCGCTGGTTGTTTACACTACATGCCTTGAGGGTTTGCACTGTAGAGGGACCATCCCATCAGCAGCCTGAGAACAAATAAGAAACTGCCCAATTTCAGTTTCCTCACCCTTCCTTCAAACTGTCAAACCCTTGCTAAAGACTCAGATTTACTCCCACAAGGCAAATGTTTCCTAAAACAACAGAAGTACAAAGCAACAACCTAACAGTATTATACTTATCAGCTTCTGTAGTTGAAGTTTACTGGATTTAAAACATCAGTGTAATTACATTCAATCATTTCAAACATTCATTCAATAACAATAAAATTTGGGAATGGTTGATTTTCTTAAAGTATTTTAAGTTATATTTCTTAAGATCTAACAGAAGGAAACTCTACTAAAGTGCACATACTGTATGGGTAAAAATCTGATGTTGACACAGAGCTGCAACCTTTCAGACTAGTGGTCAAAGCCTGTTTGATTGTTGGAGTCTTTTCCAAACGACAAGTGCTGCTACAGAAGCTACACTATCCTCTTATCCCATTTCTCGATTTGCATGTACTCAACTCCTCTCCTCACATCTTAGAGAAGTCAGCTGAGGAGCCAGGGACAGATACGGAGAGGAGTCAAGGTGACAGACATTTAACTCAATTCTTCAGACATAATTTTGAACCGAAATCTGTTAAATATGACCAGTTACAGGAGGCTAAAGTTGAACCGATACCATAGCAGTGTAAATTTTAAAATAAAGCACTTATTTCAGTGGCTACTTTTCATGTTTGTTTTCATGGACCCTTAATCCAGACCCTCTTAGTAGTTGTCCCAAAATAACACGTTAAAAGGAGTCATTTTAAAATCAAACAACATGCATTTGTAATGTTGATTTGGATCTCTTCCAGAGACTCCCATGAACATTCTCTGATATAATTAAAAGCATATTTAACCCAGTGAAGTTACATTTAAAACTTTTAAGACACATGGTATGCCAAACTTCAAAATTTCTAAGTTACGAAAACGAAGAGGTACACAAACCAGCTGCAACATCATTAAGACTTGTCTGGTGGCAGCAATAACAACATTTGTTTGGCTTGTGCCACCACATGTAGAGATTACCTTAAATAAGCTTTAGAGCTGCATTAAATTACTGGGAATCGGAATAGTTTTTATATATATATATATATATATATATACATACACACACATACATATATGTATATATATAGATATATATATATATATATATATATATATAAAAACATATCTACATATATCATAACATATTTCTAATATACAACAGCTGCTGGTTCACAGTGAACATTTCCAAACAACACACTGGCTTTAACTTTTACTAAACAGTCAGGAAATGTTAAACAAATGTAGCAGCCACAGTGAGCTGCTAGATAAAGAGTTAAAGGAAACGCACTGCAGCTTGCAAAGGTAAGGGACTTAAAGGTGTGAATAAAATAACAGTAACTAAATAAGATTATGTACTGGGCTGTCTTCATTTCAATGTTTGTTGGTTGCACTGTAAATACACCAGTTGCTCTTGCTTTTTATTTCTAAAATAAATAGGAATGAGACACTTTTTTTTTTACTCAGAATTAAGATATTAGTAGGGGTTACCTTCACAGCGTAGGAATTATTAGGGTCCGAGGCACAGGCAGCGGAGTAGTACACTGCATCTCCTGCGTTGCAGCTTGGCTTGTTTGATGTGAGCCTGAACAGGGACCAGTTGCTCTCTTCAAACCTAAGTGGATTTTTTTGGGAGCGAGTAAAGTGATCTTCGCATTTCAAAGCCAAGCGTCGCAGAGACTCTGCATACAGCCCACCCAGTTTGGAGTACACCCCCTCTCTACTGTCAATGTTACTCAGAAGGGTCTGGAGTTGCAGAGTTGAGCCAAGATTTGGTGCTGAACCCGGCTCGGTGGCTGACAAGGGCACGCTGAGCTGGGGCGAAGAGGAGCAAGTGATGCTGCCTCGGCAGTGCACGCCCAGTCGCCCCTGAGTCTTGAGCGGCTCATCCAGCGTCCGGGACCTCGAGGGTCGGCTTAGCGGGGCATGACACAGCTCCAGAGACTCGTTGGAAGAGAAAACAGGCCGTGGATCAACAGGGCTGGATGGTAAACTAGAGCGGGAGCTGGCGTCAACAGAGCGACACACGTTGCTCTCTGAGCCGGTGAACGGAAGGCGCGGGTAGGCTCGGATGAAGGGTTTTCCATTTGCGCTGTCTGGAGCCGATACAGTGCGGTTGACCATTTTCTTTTCCGGGAGAGGAGGTGGCTGGTTACTTGAGCTGTTAAAGGAAGGTGGATGAGGAGAGCCGGGGGCCGAGCCCACTGGAGTTCTGGGAAATGGTGATGAACAAGACATCCGTGTAGCATCCCGAGAACCTGAGGAGGAGGAAAAAGGTTTATTACCAGGTCTGTAATGAGTTGGGTCATTGTATCATTTCTTGGAACATTTCTCTCCTTTGGGGATTCACACAACATACTCATCATTTTTCTGGGTCCTTGCAGGTAAATTTCTATTTCTCACTCAGTACTCACCGATTCTCATACTCCTAAGTGAAATCTGAATCCGATTTAAAATCACGGTACCCCTTCTATCATAGCTCAGCCATAAAACATTCCTTGTTTCCTAAAAAAAGAGCTGGAAATATCCACAACCCTGGCTTCAAGTTGACACTCAAAACATCTTCCATCCAATTATGGTCTGTTTATCAATTCAAGACTTTAAGCTGGATCTTGACATCACGCTACAGCAGACAGACACTGAAATAATTGTGTGGTGCCGTCTTCAATAACCGCTTTCAGAAAAAGGAGGAGACCATAGAGGGAAAAAAATAAAAAATAAAAAAGTACTCCATAGGATGTAGCCAAGCCCTTTTTTCCTCGTTATCAGAGTCCATAATTATCTCTTCAAACATAACTCAGGAAGTTGCTGCAATTACAAGCGTCTGAGCACCACCAAGGTTTAAAGCCGACATGCCATAGATAGATGCCACTAATTCTGAGCCCGCTCTCAGGTTTGACTGAGTAGAAATCTGAACTCTGTTTTGAAAATGAACACCCAGCCATAACAAACTGTAGGAGTGCTCCACGAAAGAGGAACAGAAAAGATAAACTGTTAGATTTAACCTTGCTGTGCTCCCTTTCCTCTTATTACTATTGTTCAGCTTTATTCTAAACAAAGTGCATCTTTAAGATAAACATGAAGTAAGAGCTGGACAGTTACCTTCCACAAGGCACATGGATATGCAGATGATGCTGTGACCTCACCCTACATGTTTCCATTAGAATAAATTCCCTTGAATGAACTTAAATTCAGTGTGGAACTTACCAGAGTCAGCATTCAAGCTGTCAGTGGAGGCAGTTGGTAGGTTTGTGCTGCCAAGGCCCCGTAAAGATGATGTAGGGCTCTCTGCTGACCCTTGTTGGTTGCAGCGGTCCAGCTCCATGTTGCTGCCACTCATTTTACCACTCACTCTGCAAAATTAAATGAAACAAAAAAAAAGGTGCATCAATTACTTTTCCCCCTCCGTTATCATCCTGAAACCTGTGCGACTACACCACTCCAAGGTATCCGAGGGTTTGCTGAATAAATTACTTTGTGCGTCGGTAAACGTGGAACTAATTCTCTTCCTCTTGTTTTTCATATGCAACATACTACTGGTAAATCCAAGTGAAAGAGCACAGTTTCATTTTAAATGACAAAGAAGCCAGTCCACCGTGGTTTCGCTTCCCTCTTAGAGAAGCACACTTCTTTATGTAGTGTTAATTTATTGCTGCAGAAAACAAACCCTCCTCTAAACGTCATGCAGGTTCAAAATGTGGTAACTTGCATAGGTGACTAATCATAATCTGAACTTTTATGAACTTGAAATGGGACTGTGCAACATCAGCTGTATTTTGACCACAAGTAGCAATAACAACATAGTGGCACATAGACTTTCTGGCTTAGACATACATGGGGAAGGGGTTGTTTTTACTTTTTGTATGCAAGGAGGAAGCTTTGTCTTCCTCTTATTTAGCTGTTGCCATGATGGCTTTTTATAATGCCAATGAAACCTGTGCATGAGGAGCATTTCAATTAAGGTGACCAATTAAGCTGACTGACATCCATTCATGAGTCTCATTATACATGTTAATGGCTCGGGCAAGCAAGGTCCCATTCCTTCCCTTCATCTTATGTTCGTCTCTTCAATCACAAAATGATTCTTCTCTCCGTTTATCCGCCGGCCTCTGACTTCAATTCCACCATAAATCAGCAGAACAAACAGACCAGGAGGAGAGACGAAGAGGAGCGCGGGGGGGAGACAAAGGGTTAGGTATTCTCCGTGGGCAGTTAGCTAAAGGATCAGCTATCGTTTTACAGACAAAAGGACCATGATGAAAGGCAGTGGCAGTGCTGAGGCAGGGGAGAAATGGTAATGGGTGAAGGGATTATGAGTCCATGTCCGTGCGTGTGTCTGTCTCGCTCTAGATCTAGCAGATTTGTATTCAAAACAAGAGATTTTGCACAGTGAACAAAAAATGTCACTGCTTATGTGCTGTGGGATGTGCACGGATTGTTGAGTATCCCAAGGACTGGCATGTAAAGCCAGTTCAGGATGTGTCAGTTATATTCCCAATTAATTGAATGTCTAATTGTTTTTTCTGGAGGGTGCAACGTTCTTGCTAGGAATGCCAAATTTGAGCCCAAACATCCTGACTGCCCATTTCCTCACAGTAGATCTAATCATCTTTTTTCTTTTTTTTGCCAGCGCGAGATATCACGATCATCCCAGCAAACTTGTCAAACAAGGTTTGTCCCCAGCTATGAAACTAACCCAGATATAGACTATAAACAGTCACATTACAGCAAGTAACAACCTTGATCTGTTTACACACATGCCATCTTGATGTTGTATTAATAAAGCAGTGTGACAGGAACTGGGTGAGCTTTAAAAAGAGATTGGATGGAGTTGCATCCAACTGGCTACAGATAACAGTGCAACAGAGTTAAAAGAGACAAAGTATGATGCATTTCACTTCCTGATTCTTTTTTTAAAAGAACTTCTCTGGGGTGTACATATATTTAGAAAAAAAGTTCAGGAAGACATGTAAAAATACACATTAGATTTTTAGGGTTAATGTATTTTAGTCATAATCTCAGCTAAGCAACAAGCACAATCTCAAAGATGGTCATGGCGATTTAAATGCTTTTTTTTTTAATGCCACCACATGGATAAGATGTGCACTCTTAGGTGTTCTTTTTCACATCAACCTGGATAAAAAGGTAGACTTATTTATTGCTTGCCTGCTGTGTTGGATTACATTTTATCTTTATTGTTGTGCAACCTCCATATGTCACAATACAGTATAGAGAAGAAAGAAACCTTTTGTTTCTTTCCCCTGACTGTAGGATAGTTACCATGGCTATGCGGTCATATAAACCAAAGATCCATTAATGTTTGACACAAAACCTTGTTATCTTTTGCAAATGGCTCTAACAATGCTTCGTTATCTTCCCCTTTGACAGCGACGTCCACTGCAGTGCATTTTTAATTTATGTGAAAAAAGGTGTTCTGCCAATTTCATTTTGTTGCTCCTCACCTCCAAGAGTCCAAAATCTGTTACTTTTAATGGTCTTTATTTTAGAACAATTTCATTTATAAGAGGAGCAAGATGCAAGGGTGTGAAAGAAAATAAATTTGATTCCATTCAAAGCTACAGCTCGGTGTAGCCATTAAGCTCCTGATAATGTTTGAGAAGAACAGAAGAGGCCCCGCTTACTTTTAAGAAAAAAAAAAAACACAATGTAGTTTAGAACAATCTTGAAGAGCAAACACAAAACCACCATTTCTATTTATTTTTCAATCTCATCATTTACCTAACTTGGCCATGTATGAGAAAAAGTAGCTGTCAAGTCCCTACCTCATGCTGAATAAGCAGGGGTCCTTGTCGGGCCGCCGGGACGAGCAAAATGCTCCTGGATCAGACTTGTGGCTTTCTAAAAGCCCCACCACGAGAAGTAACACAACCCTGGTTCCACACGAGTCATGTGTGTATTTAAAGTGTCTCAGCAGGGAAAACCAACAGCATCCATTAGATGCATGGATTTAAAGCACCTATTTTTCATATTTAGCATCCACTAATACCACTACCAGTTCACTTTGGAGCAGCTTTAAGTCTGCCAGCCAGTAACAAGATGCTATCTGTTGTTCTGCAGAAAAAAAAGGGATCAGGGCGGCTTTGTGGAGGGAGGGGCGGACCATCTTGGAACGCCAGTTTACAGAGAAAAAGCAATTCAAACCAAAGTCAAACCCTGTGGACTTGAATCCACGTGGCTGATCTATAAATTCTACTTCTACTGATGGCAGCTGATTGCCAGACTAGGACAGTTTGGGAGTTGCCAGGGGCAACAATCTGTTCACTTATGCCCCTCCTTTTGGCAACCTTCAGCAGCCAGTTGGCACGCCCTTTTTGTTAAAAAGAGTACTCAAGCACACACTCATGCATGAAGAAGGCACATGCATAAACACAGGTTGACTTATCACATGACATGATGGGTTGGCTTGTTACAGTGACTAAAAGAAAAAAAAAGTGCAGTTTCCAGCGTGATCTCTGTGATGCACTTTTTTCCAACCATATGTGGTTTTTAAATAATTCAGAGGATCAAAATGCTGCTTCACAGGGGGGGTAGGCATGTGCTTGCAACTTTGGAACAAATGTGATCCCTTGTAGGAAATACATATCTAATTCCTTCTTTGTTGACAAGATTCAGATTCCCTCCAGTGGTTCGGCCACTTGTTGATTAAACACACTAAACACACCGATAAACTTGGAACACCAGAAAGCCAAAACTGTCGCTGGCTAAAGGCGTGTTCCCACATGTGTCTCAACAAGGTATTTTTATCAGCGCAGAATGCCGGCAACGCACGACGGGAGAGATCGGTCCTTACTAGAATTACCACAAACATAAAGCCCCTTGAAACGTGATCAGCAGTTTGACATAAAGATGTTGTCCAATAGGCTTTTGCGGACTCTAACTAAACCTGGTAAAACATGTGCTTGTTTGAGGAAGTTACCTTTCATCCTGCCATACAAAGCAAAGTTTATTTTCTGAGGATAATTTGATGCACTAATAACTGCAGCAGACTTCTCTTTTTTGAGCTTTAGGTAGCCGACTCACATGGCAGAATGTATTATTAGCCTAATGGAGACATGGTTAAAGGCGAGATTAAATGAAGAGAGTAAGCAGCAAAAATAAAACGTGCATTTCAGCAGTGAGGTGCAAATTTGAAGAATTTATAGCATAGCAACAGTGGAAATAGCTCGCTTACTTTGCTCATAGATGCATCGGGGGGAAAAAAAGGTATCAGAAAGGCAATATTAAAAATTTAAATACTAACATTATGAATGTTATGCAGCAGCCAAAACAAATTTCCACTAACGTGACACAGTGGTTGAATTTCTACCAGATCCAATTTGTGTGTAAATTAGAACTGAAGAAGTCACATTGCCACCATGAATAGAACAAGACATGCATTGAATATTATGCCCCACAGTTTGAATGATCACAAGGCGTTAGAATGGAGGCTGATTCATGGCTGGATAATGATGCTCTGAAAGGAGAAGGCAGTGTAACATTCACATGGAGATGACTGCATTAAGGTATGAATGTACAGGCAGTCACTGGCAACATAATATGGCTTATTAAGCAATAACAGATATATATATACACACCATCAGACATGATCTTAACTATGTATCATGCCAAATTACGTAACTTGAACATTGAAAGCTCATGCTAGGCAAAAGGTACAGAATAAAATGGGCTAAAATATTTTCTAATGTCTTTAACAAATGCTTCAAGACACTAGAGTTTATTTTACACGGCTGCCTTGACTGTAAACAATCATTTCCACCTTCCCCTCTTCAAGCTCTGGTCTATTTTCTGTGGTTTGCCCTTATTAAACATAAAGTGTATTCATGATGCTCTCTTATGCAAGAGTTTGAGAAATCTAAAAAGGGAATTTTCTGGAAAAAACATCTGAACACACCGTATTTAGGGTCGGTCATTATTTTCAGCTGCTCTAAACTAAGTTGAAAAGAGCATCAACTATAATTTAATACTGTAAACTGAATATTTTGTGTCATTAGAGAAAATGAGTGAGCAGCTTTACAGACTCATTTGACGGCTGTTAACTTCTGATTGGCTTTTCATCATAGTTTTAGATCCGTCAATCAAGATTAAACTTCATACAATTTTAGTCACACCAAAAATAATCAAATTTTTCTGAGTTTTACTAAATATAATCCCACTGAGAAACTGTGTTAGTGTTCTATGTAGCCTGAGGTTAATAACTGAAAGAGAAAAAGTTCTTTGTTATTCTTACCTGTAGAGTTTAGGAGGGGGTGGTGGTGGATTTGGGTCAATGTTGGCAGCTCCTTTTCCTGCTGCCAGTTGCTCTGATGAGCTGCCATGCAACGGCTGCTTGGTCGGCATGCTCCCGTTATGCTTGCCCTCCTCCTCTGTGCCGGTGCCCTTCGTTTCCCCCTGACAGGCACCATTGTTGGGGGCGGCCGGGGGGGCCGTGCCTGGCTCTGTTGTCGGAGGGCCTCTGCTGTGGGCCTTCCAGACAGCAGCGCCATTGACCATCCCTGTCCCCAGAGAGGTTGTTCCCGGGCTGGCAGCTAGCTTTTTCTTCTCTATTCCTTTCCGCTCTCTCTCTTCCTCCTCCTCTTCTTCCTCAATACGACAGTTCCAGCTCGAGCTGAGGTGGCTGGGCTTGTGCCAGGGTTCAGATGCCGCACTATGGTTTTCGACAGGGACCTTGAAATGACCCCCTCTCGCAGAGACGAGGAAAAGCATGGGGAGTTCTGGGAGCGGGATGGGGGACGTAATGGACGGCGAGAGGCTGGAGGCACCTAGTTTGGGAAACTCAGGAAGAGCGACTGGAGAAGACATGGTAGATGAGAGGCTAGAGGTGCCTAGTTTTGGGGAACGGATGTTCCTCTTTGGAGGAATGGGTGGACTGGACTGGGGCTTGGGAAGCAGGGAGGGGGGATGAGAAGCTTCTGTGCCCACAGCGGGTGAACTGCAGCTGGGGTTGGGCCAACAGAAGGCTGGGCTGCCTGAGTCTTTACGTGCTGTAGGGCTAAAGTTGCATTGGGTGCTGACGGCTGAATCTGGGCTGCTCAGATAGAAAGTTCTGTTGTTTTCTCCAGTGTGAGCAGCCATTACAGTGATGGTGGCCCGCTGATTTTCTCCAGACTGTTCAGCCTCAGAGCACTGGGGCTGCTTTTCCTGGTTTGGGCACTCCGGATGGGATTGCAGTCCATTTCCTTGCGGCCTGCGCTTTTTCTTGGTGCTCTCAGCGTAAATAGGCTCAGAATCAATCCGTCCATTAGGGGAGCAGGGAGCAGACTGTGGGCTATGTATGGCTTGTGAACTCTGCGGGCTCCCCAACCCACCTCGTCTTCCTATCGAACCTTCAGGGCCAGGAAGTGAATCTGTACTGCTACGATAAGAAGAAGAGGAGTCTGATAGGCTACTCTGTTTAGACAGGACAGGAACAGAGTGGAGGGATGTTTGGCTAGCGTGGATAGTGGTGTCCACACTTGAGGCTGTGTTGCAGGAAATGGTAGAAGTGCTAGATGTCTTTGTGATAACAGCGGTGGCACTACAACTGCTTACACCATTGCTAAGAATTGTGGCAGGACTGGAAGGGACAATATCCACCGACAATGGTATATCCACAGATCCTTCATGGGACTCATAGTTTGTCCTGGTAGTAGCAACGCTCCCATTGTAAGTGCTCTTGGTCCTGTTAGCAGCCATACTATTTTGCTGCCTGCAGGAGTTCTCATTGGCATTTTTCTTTAAACTCTGACAACCTTTACCTTCCTCTTGGCTGACATAGATATTGCCGATGATCATGGAGTCTTTGGGCAGGATAGTTGGGGACAAGGAGATGCAGTTGTTGTAGTCAATCTTGGCATCAGGACTCTGAAGAACTGCGTCTCTATGAGCCTTGTTGCAGCCATTACCATCAATGTAAAGTGGCGTCAGGTTCAAGAGCTTCTTCAGGTCCATCCGCTCAACTGGGCTCTTTGTGTTTTCCTGCTACAAATGAATACATATATATAAATAAGCATGCATTAAAATGTATATAGATTTCGTGGCACAAGGTTCTACACAAAGAAATATGTTACTTACTTGCTCCATGTTCATATTGACGTCTTTTGGCTCACTGGTGTCGAAGCTCATCATGGTGGGTTTGACAGCGATGGTGGGTTTGCTGTAAGGTGAAGGTGCCGTCACTCCAGCTTCTTCATCGCCTCCCAGGCTGCTCTTCAAACAAGCTGCTGGCACACTGCCATTCAGGTTGCTGACGGTCTTGTGTGCGCTGAGTGGGTGGAAACAGTTCTTACAAGAGCCGGGTTTCCACACGTGTTCTGCAAAGTCACTGCACGCTGACATCTTTGGTTTGCTAATTCGGGTTTGGTCAGAGGTGGCTGTGAGGGTATCTGGTAGATGGAGGATGAGCTGTCATGGCTGGCCCACCAAATGTGACAAGGTGGTGATCGGAAGAAGATAAAAAGGGAGGTGCGTTGTTAATATAAATAAGACAATAAGTCAACTTAACAGTTTTGCAGCAAATATAAAAACAATCACGTCTTTGTGGACAAATAAAACTATATATGGTGCATTTAAATATTGACCTGTCATTTAGCATGGGGATGCAGAAATCTGATTGTTAATGAGACAACAGATATAAAACAGGAAGCAAATATTCTGGTTTAATGTGTCTGTGATTTTACAAAAATAATCTAATGACATCTACTTAAAAACAAAGGAGTCCAGGGTGACAAGTGTTTTCCAAGTGCACCGAAGGCTTCGAGATGAGGATTTAAGTGTCACCAACGGATGTAACTCAAGAAGACCAGATATGTGCTGTGCTACATGTTCCCATGGCCTCCTAAATTAGAGGAGCATGTGGTCTCTGCTCAACCGAAAGGCTTGCCGGTGTGAGCCCAGAAACATAAAAGCTCTCCAAAGAGTTCTCTGCAGCCCCCCGACAAGCTAGAAGAAGACAGAGGAGCCTCAAGCATCCCGGAGGTCGGAATGTCAGGAATGTCTAAAGGCGCAAGTCTCACCGGGGTGAATCTCACACCCACGACAACTTCCCTTCCCCCGTTCTGCACACAAACATGCACCCGAATCTCCCGCTTTGCATGTGTGTCCTCCCACTATTATAAACAAAACACACACACACTTGAGCACCCCCTTCCTCTGACTCGTGTCCTGTTTAACTGGACTGACAGGGAGACGATCGACAACATTTCAGAGATTATTTGTTTCTGTCTGCCACTGCTGGTCTCTTTCAATGGTCTTTACACAGCGTTAAGTACCTCTCAACAAGGTGCTACAATGACACACACCAGCTCATTATTTAGACTCACCATCCACATAACAACTGGAGGAGGCAAGAGGATTAAGACAAGAAAGTACTACATTGGATTATTGAAGAATAAAAATAACTGTAGATACATGCTTGAGAACCCTGATACTTCATGGCACCAACACAACCACCTTGCAATCTACTAATCCTATGGTAGGCATGAGGAGTTTTCCTGTTGGCAAAGATAATGTTTGTTTACATTTTTCTTTGTTCTGTCTGACTCAGTTTGAACAGGAAATCTTCCTCTAGCTCAATGTTTGCTTAACCGTTCCTGCGACAACAGAGGAAGCAGAGTCTTGCCCAACACCTTATGGCGTCGTGCATGAGTCATATGGAGACATGACTGATCAGAGGCGTACAGATTATTTGGATACTGCCTTTTTAGAGGAATAACTGGCTGGCAGTCGTTCACAAGAGCTAGAGGACTTCAGAAAATTCCAGTATTTTAGATCCGTCTGCCATCACCAGACAAGACTGAGACACACTTCAAACTGTACTCTAGCCCTTGTTGACACGTTCAGCCCTGCTTGTTTGAACAGAGATAGACCCCCTTGTCTGCATTCCCCACTCCTTCTCAAGCTCAAGGTCCAATATTTCTCACTTCCTCTCGTAAAAACGACACACAAACGCACACACACACACACTCGCAGGGGGAAAACAACCAGAATTTTCTCTGTAAGACAAGTCAGGGGCTTGAAGGTGGAAATTGGTCTGTTGTGAAATTTATAGTTTTGGGCTTTTATTCTCAGGGAGAATGAATCTCTAACTCATCATAACACACTCATAATGCTGCCTTGACTCTTGTACATAAACATCACACACAATCGGGTGACCACTAGAGGTCTCAAATTTGTCTAGTTTATTGAGAAGCAAAAACCACCAACTTTATTAGGGAATTCTTGACATTATGTACAGGACTTAAAGCAACTACTAGATGATGAACGCAGTGAGGATGCAGTGTTACATACCCACAGATATGATGACCAGGGGATACAGTAAAGGTAAAAGGTTAGATTTCTTATCTTTAAAGGGGTTAAACTGCACTTTGAATACTAAATCTGTCTGCAGCCACTTGTGCATTACACAACCAAGCAGGCACGAGCACACCTTCATGAAGTTTAGATCATCTGGCAGTTGCTGCAGTTCACTGCACTGTCCCACTCGCTGCTTTTTTGGAGAAGTGCTGAGGCATGTAAAAGGAAAACTTAATTGGATGCAATGACCACTGAAAAGACAGTCCAGTCATTTATGACCACAGTAATTGGACAACCTAGCCCACGTTACAGTCTGATAACCAGGCCACTTCAGTGTGCAGTCACTTTGAATTCTTTTTACAAGCTGCATTTGTCACGCCTGCTCGCGCACACTGCCCCGTTCATTCATTAAGGGGGCACAACCTGTTCTTTCCCTTATGGTCAGGGCGGATTTCCGCCAAAACTTCTCTTAAAACTTCCAGCTCGGGCTAATTTGTGTGTTTAAAAGACATCTGTTAGAACACTGATAAGATTGAAGGCAAACAGCGCACGTGCTCTGGCTTTTTTAAAATGTATTAAAAAAAAAAGACGTGACAGATGAAGATATGGTTAAACGGGTTGAGTCAGTCCTGATTCGGATTCAAGTGAGTTATTGTTTAAAAAAAGACAAAACAAACCATGTTATTGTTATCAAATGGGATATTCAACAGTAAAAACACACATACCGCTCAGAACATACTCTCATCCTGCATCACAGAGCCAATAAATCAGGTGTACGAGAGGGAAATAAAGGGGAGAAGGACGCCAGCTTCAGTGAAATCATGTAGCCAAGGTTATCTGCTGCCTGCTTACCTGCTAGGACTTTCTCCTCCCTGGCAACGCAGAAGCTTTGCTCAAAAAGAAAAGGGGAAAAAAAGACACACTATATAATCGTGGCTGCTCCTCTGATTCCCTTCACACGTATTCCACAAGCGACAGATCACAGACCGGGAGACTGCGCGGTGCTGCAGGCTGGCTTCAGGCTCCAGCCGGGTGTGCTGCTGCGGCTGCTGCTTGTCTGTGCAGAGGTGGAGTGTTGCTGGAGCAGAGCAGAAGTACTCTGCAGCAGCGTGGGGAGAGCACAAGGAGGTGGGAGGAGCTCCAAACCAGCCATGCAGTCTGCCCAGTAGCCACTGATTTTCACTAAAGCTCATGTACTGCTTGCTGTCATTACTTTGAATAGTCCAACCCCCCCCCCCCCCAAAAAAAAAAAAAAATATTAAAGATGCAAAACTTAAAAGATGGATTTAATTCTTTACGGTTTAAAAGGTTAATTTAGTTGTGGAGGTTTATTGTGCAAGTAATCAATCTTGATCAGAAGAGTGTTTGAAGTGGGGAGAGTGGATGTATACAAGCTTCCCCTTCCCTCCTGCTCAGCCCCCCAAAGACTGCTCCTGCTTCTGTTCATCATGGCTGAGAGGTGACAGAGTGGTATAAAAACACTGGCGCTGCTTCAGAGCCAGGCTGGACCCCTGCTGGTTTCCATTACAGGCTGCAAAAGGAGAGGCAAAGCTTAGGGAGTGACAAACACAGCCGCAGTGTTGGAAGAAACCACTCATCCATGGAGATTAACCTTTTGACTGGGCATGTCTTACTGAGAAATACCAGTAAAACAAGGTGTTATCTGTTGGTTATTTCAACCTGAGACACCTTTAGAATAAAACTTCTTTCTGTCTTCTTATTGGTCTTGTGTGTCATTAAGGTGCCAAAGAGACAAGCAGTAACAAGACTGAGAATCACTTATTCTCTGAAAATTTCAGAAAATTCAATCATACATCTGTTAACATTCCAAATTTGCAGGTCCCATTGGTCTAGTCCGCTTCCTGTGCATGGTCACAACCATGCATATGAATTGATTGGACACAGAACCCACAGTTTCCTGAACCTCATTCAAAGATTTATAGCAGAGCTGAGACAATCAGCATAAGTGGCACGGCAGAGACTGGATCCAGGAAAAGTGATGTTTTACAAGACCACCTGTTGAATTTGGAAAGAGCTGCAAACCTCTCAAGAGGATTAAAAGTTTGTTGCGTTTCATCTAATTTTGGCAGCACAGAGCATGTCATAATTCTACTAGTGGGGTGATTCAAGTAGCTTGTGCATCTCAAATAAAATCTGGGATAAATGCTAAGGAGGTTTCTTGCAGGCAACAATGCAATGGAAATGATCATTTCATCTTCTTTAAAGTTGTGCAAAAGAATGGCTCCTTTTATTTATGTTTACCAGTGCTGAGAATCTTCTTGTTAACTATTGTGGTGTCATTCTGCGAAGTCACGGAACGAGCTGTCGTATAAAGCCTGGATGCAGTGGGAACATCCAACATAGATGCTCAGCCATGGGCTGGGATCCCTTACAACTGTTGCAGTGTTGGGACGCTTCTTCCTTTACATGCAGCTATTCCTTCACTTGTAATGTCATAGTGAGGGAAGTCAAGCAGGTAAAGCGAAAAGTGTGAGATAACATAACTTTATTTGGCTAGTCTTCCTTACCTCATATTTGATCTCAATTTAATAATCTACACCTACAATAAATTCTGTATAAATTATTGCTGATGACATCAGCTTGCACATATTGCATGTTACATATGCACAGTCATTGCTTGTGTTGGCATGGAGTTGATTTTGTAAGGCTGTGTACACTAAGTCCCATAAAGCATATTAAGCTCATCTTCTATCACGCTACCTCTCGTGAGTTATGAAGGGAACTGGTGCCAGTTAACGTTATTCTGGCTGGCAATGTGAGAGCCATTGCCACGCCATGCACCCTGATGAATTTGCAGTTTGCTAGCATGCTGCAGGCTGCAGTGAGTTTGTGTGGGAGACAGAGAGGGATAACTGGGATAGGGATAACCTCTCGGCACACTGCAACAGAAGAATGATGTGGAAAAAAACCAATCGCAAACTGGCCTGGTAATAGACCCAATGTAAGGACGGTAATATATGAGCAGTACCTTGACATGTCTGCATGATGTATGTTATCTGTTGTCAGACCACTAAAATAATGAATATGCAGTGTTATGAAAAGATGGATTCATGCTGTCCACGCCTATATCTCGCTCCTACATGTGTACACAGCTTTGCCGTCAGTCATGCAGCTCTCTACCTGCTCTGTTTTTCCTGTGAATTATTAAAAGGGGCAATCATCTCAAATTAAATTCACCGAGGAGATAAATGGGCTTTAATGCAAAAGCAGCAAGAAATAGACTTCTTCTTATGATGGAAGGCACGACTGAGATAAGATAAGACCACCAGTCTAATGCTTTTATTAGAACAGTAATATTGAAGGTCATTACAGCTCTGACATGGTTTCTAGGAAGAGTTTGGGTAAAGCTGAATGCAGTGGTGCTTGGAAATTTGTCACTTCTTTAGATATTCGACATCTCTGTTTAAACCCTTCTATACAGAGGAATGGATTAAACGGTTCTGGGGACTTTCTGAGGGTCATAACTCATTGGAGTTCCCCAATAAGTATAAGGGTTCCTAAACATAAGATAAACATAAACACGAGCATCACCAGTGGGAATAATAAAGTGAAAGTATATCAAGCCCAAACATTTTTTTCCTGCATTACTGTGCTCAACCAATACTCTGCTCTTACATGTGTCACAAAAAGTTTCCCTTCTTCTTGGACAGCTAGGTGTTTTTTTGGATTGCAGGAATCTTTTCAAAGTTTTCTTGTCTCCTGGAGGAAGTCCCTCCTTTCTCTTGTTGCCACATCACAGGAACTGTGGTTGGTTGTTGCTCTTTGAAGTCTGTTATTGTGGTATTTTTGAGCTCCTATTTCAGAGTAGGATTTTTTTTTTACTTGAGAGATGTGTGATGGCATCTGTGATGTAAATGTATAGTATTTAGTCAGGATGATGAAAGTGTGAACAGATGAACACAGCACTAGAACCTTCCATCACAATAGATAAATAAATAAAATCTATCCATCCATCTATTTTCAATACCGCTTCCAATTCAGGATTGCGGGGAAGCTGGAGCCTATCCCAGCAATTAGCAGGCGAGAGGCAGGGTACACCCAAGCCAGCTTGCTAGTCTATCCAAGAATAAATTAAAACTTGTGTATAAATTAACTTTAGCCATCAAAGTCCAATGAAACAGAGGAATGGACTCACAGTGAAGCTAATAATTTAATGAGGAATTATGGCTTAATTTTGAGCATATGGCAGTTTCAGTATTCAGTATTCCTATCTGCAAATGAAACCAGAACAAAAAAGCCTTATGGCATGCTGTTTTAAGGATCTCCTTCTTATAATCCTCAGAGAGCCCCTTGAACTATTATTCTTTGTAGACAGAAGGAGGAGTTACTTCTTATACATGTAAAGCCCTTTTTACACTGGTCAAAAAAACTTACTATTGCAGATTTGAGGGCAATGGGAAAGTCTTCTCACCATTTAGTTTCACAAAAATGAATTTTAGTAGTTGTGGGTTATTATCCTCCTTTGATTCAGCTTATATGGGTTACATGAGAACAAAACACTGGGGTATACTAGTGTTCTTTTTTTCTGCTAAAGATGACTGGGGCTACAAGACTGGATGCAGTTCACATTTTCTCAGTAGAAACACACATTTTACTGACTGTAAAGTCTCACACGGAGATTCTGACACTAAAAGCAGCAACTCTGACAAAAAAAAGAAGAGATTGAATGATTTTGCCTGATTATAAGACAGCTGGTAGCTCACTGTGTGGCTGCATAGGGCAGACATCCATGATCGGATAAAAAAAAAAAACTAGCCTTGTCAACTCAGAAAGTCATGATCATAAGAAAATGTGGTCCAATGTGAGGTACACCGTAAAGTTGTAGCCCTTAATTTAAAATACAAATAAAAATTTAAATTAAAATTAACTTTCGTTTGAAATTAAAATCAAATTTTAAACTAAGTTTAGAGCAAAAAACTATTCTTAGAAGTTCCTGCAGTCAAAAAGTACCGTAAGTTAGTTCTGGGAACTTGATCCCAGCAGTGAGGGAGCAGAGATATTGCCTGTTAAATATTTATTTCCATCTTCACCTGGATGCTGTGATCAGTTGGTATTAAAAGTCATGTTAACATTTTTCCTCTCTCACTCAGTTTGGGCTAATTGACAAACCAAACCGACACTTCCTATTACCACAGGAGGCTCCCATAAAAGATTTCCTGTGACAACACCAAAAGGGGTTTGTTCGCATTTGGCTGCCTGTGAAAAATACTCTTTCATGAGTAATAGGATACGTTAAACATAATGCATGAAACTCAGTAGTTCTCTCTGATTCTGGTTCTCTTGTAATAATAATAAGAAAAAAAAGAAAAAATTCAAGTGAAATTTGAACATATGCAGCAGGTGCTTGAAATAAAAGATGAAAGAAGGTAGGAAGCTCTGTTTGCAGTCAGTCTGTTTACTGCTTGTCGGAAACATTACAAAGAGGGACAAAACGTTCACCAGCTCCCTCAGGACTCGCTTTCTTCTCTACAGGTCGTCCCTCTTAAAACCCAAACATTCAAAGGTAACCCCCCAGTGTAACAGTATGCCTCTGAGAGCTAGGCACTATGGAATTAATTGTGTGTGTGTGTGTGTTAGAGGGAAAGGTTGGTATCTGATTTTGTTGCCTTATCCCTTCTGGGTTGCCATGGCAGTCTTGTTGAGGAGCAAGGTAGAGCCACACCTCACACAAACACACCTATGCACAAAGTAAAACATACACATAGGCCTTCTCTGTATACTTTCTAACACCTACACTGTCTACGATGACGTTATTTTCCTGCTGCTTATTGTTGCATTCCTATACCTGTCACTGCAGGCTTGCCGTCTGATTATGAAACACACACCAAACACTGAAGCATTTCAGTTCTCTTTGTCATTTGTTGATAGAGATTAGAGGAACTTCTTACATGATGCCAATTTAGTTTACCCAGATTGCTCACTATAATAAGACATTGTGTACATTAGATCTGTGCACTGTTACACACTGTCTCAGTTTACTGAAAAACAGGCAGAGGAAGTCAATGTTTTATGTCCAATATTTCAATTATCAGTTCAGAAATTTAATTTAGTTTCAGGATTGACAACTTATATTGACTTCAAGTGTGTCCGCATCTTCTTTTCCATTGTTATTTCATTCCACTTCCTGTGTGGACAGGAAGTGGAAGCACATCCTTCTGTAACAACCTTTTTAAAAACTTGTTTATTGATAAACTTCCAGAACCATCGAAGCCAAATCAGCTGGTTTAGGTGTAGTGTGCAGAGTGCAAATGAATAAATGAAATATTTACCCTTTCAAACATGTGGACATGTGTTCTGAACTTTGGATGGATTGCATGGGGTTGTCACAACAAATCTTACTCTTATTCTATGTTACAGTTGAGGAAGTTCTGCAAAATGCATTAAATTACTTTAGATATGTTGGCTATAAAGTTAAAATGCAGTGTTTGGAAACAGTTTCCACTTCAAGAAGATGAATAATTATATAGAGATATACGTTATTCTGTTGGGCAGTCAGAGTTTGGCCGGACAAACAGCAGCTGGATGCATAGTATTCCTGTCACAGCAGGAATACTATACAGGTAACTAACAATAAAACCACTCTTTCTTAATTTTTTACATTTCTGTTTCTGAAGGAACAAGACATTGAAAGCTTAATATAGTACCTAATTATCATCTTTTTATTTTTCTCTAGACTTCATTATTGTCCACAGAGTTAAAGCAGACAGGCTAGACAAACCAACCACTCAGCTTTGATTAGACTGTCGTCCTGACGGTAAACACACTGTTGATATCCAACTGAAGTTTTGGTCCTGAAGGCTGCACTGCTTGAATACTTAACACATAAACACAAAGATTTGCATAGTTTTCACAGATATGCACACACACACACACACACACACTGACACACATACATGTCACAGAGCCATCTGCTAAATGCATTAACTGTCTACAGGTCAATCCAAGGCTCAACTGTCATAGCAGTACACTGGGTGTGTGTGAATTCACGAAACTGATGGGGGCTCAAAAAATGTTAACAAGTTAGAAAAGAATCCCTCTTTTCTCAGAGGGGGATCTCGCTGTCTGTCTCTCTCTCTCTCTCTCTCTCTCTTTTTCTCTCTCTTTCTCACACACTCTCATAAACAAGCCTAGAAGCTGCAGTCATGGGTAAAAGCTACTCAGTTCAAAGAATTTCAAGTCCAACAACCTCACCTTCCAGCCAAGACAGACATCATGAAAAAAACATACACTTTATTAAAATGGATTTGTTTATGTTTTAAGATTTGCCTAAACTTGTGCCAGACAAATTCATGTGGATTTGCTCCAGATTTAGTTGTCTCAGCAGAAGAATCTTCCTGAGGGTGTTTTGTGGTCAAACAAGGGTTTCAATTAGTTTTTCTAGTGTTGCTACCTTCAAAACCCGAGAGTTCCGATCAGCTACCATTTAGAATAAAATCACGTTTCACATCATTAGCAGACTTTTTCTGCTTTTCGAGTGGCAGGGAGCTGTTTGGACAAACCACAGTCTGTGTTTTCGGAGCTCCGAAATTAACAGTAGGCTACCTGTTTCTTTTTCTAACAGTGATTGTGGATGAGCCAGAAGTTGAGAAAACTAATGAAGCCTTCTTGAATATCAGCTCACCTTGTGCTCATATTAACAGAAATCTAAGCATTGCAGTAGTTCATGTAGGCCACGTGGTGAAGTTTAGTATATTGGTTCATCACTCAGCTGTTTCTCTTCTGTGTGTGCGAAAGAAACAATCAAGATAACTATTTTATTTTTAAGCAGTCCCTAACGATGGTTCAGTTTTTCCGTCATTGTTTTTGTAAGCATTGTGTGTTTCATACATAACAGTGATGCTGAGTATCTGGGATAGACCCACTGACCTTTTGAATGAGTGGCTACGTTCAGAAATGGAGCTGGGCCTGAGGCGCTCTGCTGTGGCCGCTGCTTCCTCTATGTTATGATGAGTTAGAGCACGAGGACACGTTTTCAATCAACTTGGGATAAAAAAAAGAATTCAAATCAAACAGACACAGAAAGCATAATAATATTTGAAGAAATTCATGAAATGAAAGAGAAAAGTGACTATTCTATAATCTGTCTGTGACCTCAAAGCATAATTTAGTTTTCCTTCTCTCGAAAATATTAAATTTCTTTTAGTATCAAAAGGGATTTATAAAAATATTTTTCATGTCGCTAGCTTACCTAAAACAACTAATTAGGAGCTGGGAATGAGTTGGTTGGCGTGGAGCTCTGAGCCTTTTGATCTCTCTGTTTTCACTGTCCGTTCCTTAGCAAACTTGTTGAGGACCTGTGCCCTAATTAGCTCTTCTGTGTGTAGTAACCCTCTTCGACTTCTTCCACTTGGCTGTTTAGTGTTGCATGTTGTGAAACATCAGAGGTGAACTACTTTGTGCTAATGTGCCGGGTTGTGAAACTGAGACACGTTGCAAAGTGAAAGCTGAACTTCTGCAGCTTTATCTTGCCGTGCTGGATTCCTGGACTCAGCTGATCTGTCCTTGATTTCTTTCTTTCTTCAGGCTGATTTGGATTTTTAAAAAGATAAGTAGGTAAATGAATACATGTTGGACCCCTTGTAAGCCAGGAGGGCACAAATAAAAAGTACATTCATTTCAGAAGTTTTTTTTCTTCTTTCTTTTAACTCAGACTCACAAACACTCAGAGGACCGCAAACAAAGCCTCTCTCAGTGAAGTGCCCGAGGCTCTGTATAGACTAGAGCTGTATGGGGATGAGCAGCGTGTGAATCACACTTGGTTCCCAGACGCATGTTTGCACCAGACTTCACCTCCCCCTCCTGTTTGCTTCATCTCTCTACCCTCTGATGACCTTCGAGAGGTCAACGTGTCTTTATATCATGCCAAACAGCAACGACTTGAGAGCAGCGCAGAAGAAGAGTTGTAGTGAAAGTCATCTGTTTGTTTTGAGTATATTCAAGTTCATTTTTTCTGGACACGTGTTTTTTTGCATTGATAATGAAAAATCATGCAAAATGCATCAGCGCTGTTAACCTAACATACTAAATCAAAACACTTGGGTTAAGGGAAGAGAAAAGATTTTGGTTTAACTTAAATGTTGATAAAGTTACAACCTGAATGAAGACACCTTTATAATCACTCTCTAAATTAACATTAAGAGCTATAACAGATTTTCATTTTAAGTATATTACATATAGATGAATACATCCAAATACTTTTTTTTTTCATTTAATCAAAATGTTAATTAAAACAAAATTGCAGTGTTTACATTAAATTTACAAAAAATGACTTCATATTAATCTTGATCACAAATATTAAGGAGATATTAACAGCAATTCAGATCCAAACCTGTCCTTAGAAGCGAAGATATTCAGTGATTTGGTTAAAGATGCTAGCCAGTAAGAGTTTTTTAAGATCACCTAATTTTGTTTTGATTCTTTTTTGTTTTTGAATCTTTCACCACAAAAGTTGAGAATATAAGAATTTTTTTAATTTTCTTTTATTGGCTAAAACACCGTGCCATGCTAGATGCCCTTACATCATTTTGCTCTACAGCATATTCAGCTAGTCCAGCTATTATCCTGGAAAATTTGGCTGGAGGCTCCTACATTGGCACCTCTACTGTGCTGCCAGACTGGTTCCTTTCAAATGAATGAGTGGGCTACATTTTTCTCACAGGGATACCATTGCTCTGCATGCAACCTTCATGGTAGTCAAGATTTGAGGCCTTTAAACATTAACATTTTGGAATATGATAACATTGGTGAAGGAATGCAATAGATCTGGCTTCTAAGGAGGAAGTGAAACACTTTAGCATTCCTAAGCTGTGAGGCATTGAGGCACTTCACCAGATACATGCACATACGCTGTTTGCTGGTGAAATATTCCCATTTGAAGCAAATTTTTGTTTAATAAAATAAGTTGGTCTAGCAAAAGACTTAAAGTGAGTTGGGGTTTTAAGATGGAGCAATGAGAATACAAGATGACAATTTAATGAGAGTTGCAGACTGCTGTAATTAAAAGTGCAAATGTGGAAAATGCACTTCTTGTTGAGTCAGACTCTGGGTGTGATTCTCCTCTGTCTTATTCTTTGCTTGTTGAGTCTGTGGGTTAAAGGAAACAGACTGAGTGGGACAGAAAATAGTACAAGAGTCGAGGGTGTGCAGTGAAGTGGGACAGAAAAACTGTATACAAGAGGCTGACATTCTCAGCAAGTAAAAATAGCCGGTCATGTTTGCAGAAATAACTTCTGTCTGTCTGGGGAAAAGGATGAAAATAAGATATTTGGACAGCTTTAGTTTTCATTTTATTTGGATGTTGTGGTTTAGTGCTGTGTTTATGTTGCAACTTTATACCTGCATCAGAGTGCACCGAGTTTGGCAGTGGCTGTTCTAACTTTAGACGAGGGTTTTTTTTAATTCTCTCTACAATGACCTGTTTTCTCTGTCAGCCATGTGAACTGACTTATATATCATCATGAATGTGGTCAACTGCTGCATGACAGGAAACCTAAAGCTACGTCAGTAACTGTCAGTCAGTGATCTTCAGCCAACATTTAAACCTGAATTGACTTTCAATGTTCAATATAGTTACTGTCAATATATGACTGTACTTCTGAGATCAGTTCAGCCAATGGGCAACACTTCATATCTCATCAACCTCCCGAGTTCAGCCTGATCACAAAACCTTGAAATTCCACACGTTAGTCAAAGTCAGATCGGGTTGCAGGAAACTTGTCAGTCTGATGATTTTCACAAACTGACATCTGTGTGTTGAACCAGAACCAGAGACAAAGGGCTCTGGGTTTAGTCATGTCTACATGAGCTACAAAGTTTTTTTTACATGCCTGTTCTTAAGAGCAATGACATCAGTGTGGATATCAGTCTTTGCATAGGAAACTTTTTGTATCAACAGAAAAGCAGAACGTTTGAAACAGTGGCTTAAAGGGAAATGTTATTAGCGTCTCACTGTTGAACTTCACCTCACTGCAAAACCACATTGCTGCTCTTGAGAATGGTACAGCCTCAGTTGTATAAATATGAACAACAAATGAAAAGGAAATCAATATGGGAGGCTTAGTACTGCACAGCAGTATCACACGCATACACACTCACATACATAAACAATAAAAAGAGCTCAGATTTTTAATGTCAGAGGGGAGGAATTTGTTGAGTCTCCTCTTTGTCACCCTGTGATTTTTATAAACATGTTTTACATTTACAAGTTTAACACAGAGGAGTATCTCACATCAGAGAGGAGCTTTGTTTCTCTCTCATTAGGTTGTCTCAGCATTCAAATCAGGCATAATTTCCTTTTCTTTATGTTGAGCTTCAGCAGCCATCACCCTCCGGAACAAGGCCCTATCTTCATCTTCAATTTAATTGTTTGTTTAATCATTATTATTATTA
>JAOXYM010000020.1:10152022-10171461 GCA_028567055.1 Leptatherina wallacei | reverse complement strand
TATTTTACCCTGATCACAACAGAAGTAATTTAAGGCTCCCTTTCCTCTAGGGTAGGCACACACACACACACACACACACACAAAGAGAATAAACGATGACCACAAACTTCCTATCAACCCACCAAGGAAATGCTGGCCTTGCTCCCACACAATCTCACTGATCCTTGATTCTTGAGGAACATGCCAGTCCTCATCAATACTCACCACAAGAGAAACCCCAGAGCACTTTGGCTTCTCATATCAAACAGCTTCCATATTAACAGCAGGGTGAGGAAAGCCACAACAATGGTAGGAATATTAAAAGCAGAGCTGGCCTCAAACTGCAGCTCTCAGCAGAACTTAGTCATAGTCGAGAGAATGGGAGACAAATCGCTTGGTCATGAAGTATAAAAAGGATGCATCTTATAAATAAGGAAATAAGTGGGAAATAAGGAAGAAATCAGAACCCTTGTACACCCTATAATGTGGTTTCATAGCCATCATGAATTAATCAGATTTCCTTAGATATTTTGGGGATTTTGAAACCAGCTGCCCTTGAAATGTTGAGATGTGACAAAGCCTTCACTATCTGTGTTCATCTAAGAAAACTGAAAACTATATTATCTGCTTATTTACCCTAAACAGAGATGTGCAGGGTTTGTGGTTCAAACAGCTGCCAAACAGAGATGGATCAGGGGGGTTAACATGCCCCACTTTTCTGATTACCTATGTGTAAGAAAAGGTATAGAGAGGTTCTGAGGATAGTGGGTGGTCTGGATAAAATCTTCACTTCTTCTCTCCTCTATGTGGCGTTTTGTCTCATTTTCAGTCTCTTGACCCCAGAGCCAAGTAGGGTACAAAAAGAAGAAGAAAGAAGGGATTTGCTGTCTTAATAAGCACCTGTCTCGAGGGGGGCAGAAATTCTTGTCTGGTTTCTGTGTGTGTTAGTGTGTGTGTGTGTTAAAGCACTATCACTACACACATCACCAATTACTTGTCATTTGTTGATGGAACAGCCACAGGTGCTGGTTTTTCCTGCTCTTCTAGTCAAAGGGCTGCTCAGATTTGGCCTTTGGTATAACCAGAGACAAGCATTTGGCCACAGTCAAGAATTTGAGTCAATTCTTCTCTTCTTCTCAGACTGAGATGAAGAGTTAGTTCAAAATGTGATATAGGAACAAAGTTCAAAGCCTGTCAGTTTTAAAGCCTCCACTAATTACCATGTTTAACAATGTATGGGACCACTTTCTCTGAAAATCTAAAATAGCAAAGATCTCACTGTGATTAAATTTGCTTCAAATTTGTCTGACAAACATAGAGGCTGCTTAAGCTGAATAGAAAACACAAATAGAAAAGAGCACTTGACATTCTTAACTTTCTTAACTTAACTTAACTAAGATTTTCCCAGTTCCAAAGATTTTCACACAGTGGCGTCTCCTAACGAAGGCTAATTCGCCATTCATCTTACATTCTGTCTCATCCTGTGTGTTGATATCCAGTTGCTCTTGTGTGACATGATGCTGTAAAGCAAAATGCAGCTGTAATATGTTTCAGCCTTGGGATGCTGCAGGACAAACACAGCTCCAGGAATGTGGATAATGAATGTCAGTGCGCCATCAAAATGGGTCAGAAGCATTGAGTTTAAGTTCGGGAAAGTTATGTAGTGTTACTTTAAAATACCTTTAACCAACTATTTAACCTTTGAATATTAGAATCAAAATAATTTTGATGCTACTTTGGTTGGAAATAAGGAGAATTGTGCCTCTTAAATGCTTGTACAATATCTAACTTGACTGAGTGGATACAATCTTCTTTTTCTGCCAGTTATACACAGGATTCTCTGCACCATCACCAGAGAAGTGCGTGGATCAGAGGGTAGAAAATTGTGCTCATATTTTTTGGCAGAATCAAGAAGCTGCTCAGCAGACATGACAAGGCAGTTAGCTTTTACAACCACCAAAAACATAAATAGAGACTGTCCTATATTCTGAGGGGGATTATGATGAATATTTGCTAAGAGCATAAACAGCTTAAAAGGGTGGACTTGAGTCCTGCAAGACCAAAAAAACAGCAAAGTCCTTGCAGCACCCACTTCGTGCCAGAAAAAGCTAAATTCTGTTCTTGTTTCATAAGACTTTATCTCTTGTAACTACATGGAGGATATAATTATTTGCATCTAGGGATTCATATGCACGCAGATATAAACACCAGGCCTCTCTATGACATAAGCACATCGGGCCACGCAATAAGACATGTCTAACCATTTGTGGTAAATAGAATTTTCCAGATCTGGTAGTTAAATTGCTTTTATATTTTTGGTAATTGGTGTCATTTCTGCTAAACGTGACAGGTTGAAAGAAGCCATGTTGTAAAGATCTTTTAGAGCCCAGTGCAGCTAATGCTGTCACTAACCTGCTGATATTGGCAAATAAGGAGAGCAGAAACTCATGAGCTATGTCATAAACCAGGTAAGATCCTTTGAAAAATATTGCCAGCTTTTATTTTCAACTTTTTAATTAAAATTTTCAAAATAAAAAAACAAAACAAAAAGGATAAATATGACTCTGATGGAGGTAGTTTTATAGAAGAAGAAGAAAATTTCCCTGAGCAAGATGACATCCATTTCCCTGACGAGAGGTTTATAGAGAGACCGGGGCTGCAGCCAGACAGAGGGCTGGTATTCATGCTGTTGGACTTGTGAGTTGTATCAGCTGTCTCCCTTTGTCAGCTCAGGAATATTTAGACAGCGGTGTGAATGTTAATTGCCCTTTGAAGCTGCATACCTGCTAATGCTCTGATGAGTGTTCTGTTACCGTGTCACACTTAAATAGTGACAGAATTAATCAAAATGTATATAATATTAGCATTTACTGATAATCCTGATGCCATATTTTCCCCAATTTCTTTTTCATTGCACTCTGCAAATGAAGGCAGGAGTAGGAGTATGAAATGAAGAATTTAACTGCGCAATAACTAGTAGCATTGATAATAAGGTTCAGTTTTTGATTGTCCAGACAAGAACTTGAACATTTTGAAGAAATCCATGATTGACAGAACCTTTGAAAGTAATCATGTTGGTGGGCACTTTAAGTAACAGAATACACATCATGTATAAAAATAAGTTATGTGCTACTGTGAAATAAAGTTATTAAGTTAAGATATTTAGTATAAGGATGTGCATTCACAAAATTTAAAAAAAAAAATCTTGAACAAGAATTTAGCATTACATAATAACCCATTTTCACATAAGTATTTGTTTATATGGAAGTTGGCTGAAATCATATTAATTTCCGTAAGAGTTGCTATAATCTGTTATAGATTTGAAAACGTGTTCTATCTTTTGCTCCTGTACATCAAAATGTTTTAACTTTTGCCATGGATTTTGGGCCAAGGAATTTCACAGTGAACTGGCAAAAAACAAACAAAGGTTTAGGAAACAAGTATTTATAGTCATATTTATCTCTCTTATTTGAACCAAATCAAGGGAAAATTCAAAGTTGTATTTAGCCAATATTGGTATTGTAATATCGGTATAGTACTTCATACATTTTAACATGTTTTACAAAAGTGATAACAAGAGGTAATCACTTATGCATTGTATGTGTTATGTCTCAGTAATTCCTACACATACTCCATAAAACTAGGAAAATGCAAATGTTAACATCTCCCATTGCTGCAGCATTGTTAATCCATCTGAACAACAAAATTTCCTGATGTGGAACACTGAAGGGAAAAGTTCATACATTACGGACCTATGTGGAAACAAGGTGTAAAATAAAACTGTGTCAAGAACATAATCTATAATAATGACTGACTTCTGTGAACTTTTCACGTTCAGGTACGAGGGGCCAGTAAGGTCATTTTCTTTAAACAAAGAGCAGCAGATTTATTTCAGAAAGGATGAGGGTGGGGGTAGCAGCAAAAAATGTGATACATCAGACTTCACATAAAAAGCACCACAATCTGGAAAGTCTGACACCAGAGCTCGGTCTGCAAGTGTTGCAGTTGAAGGACCACTGCACTACTGACTGAACTAGCCAACTCACCTTTGGTCTTCCTGATAGTCTTGATATTTAATCTCTTTGAGGTGGAAACCGAGTAGTGTGAAATTATGTGTAAAAATTTCTCTGTTTTCTGTTGAGAAGTTTGTTAGGGCTGAACGAGATAGAGATAAAGAAATGATATATGAACTCCATTCTGTAAACAAAGTTTAGAACAGTTTAGAATATTCTTTCTGCATTATGTTTACCTATTTTATTTCTCCTGAGGTCAAGAAGTTGACTAGAATGAATGAAACTTACTTCCAGGGCCAACGCTCAGAGAAAGACGTGCAAAAATATTTTTTTCTTTTTGTAATCTAATACTTGAAATGTTTGCCCGTAAGTTGAGCAAATTCTAACAATAGACCATTGAGAAAAAGTATGCTGCATTCACAAAAATCCAGGAAAGCTGTCCAGTTCAAAATAGATGTAGCATGTTAGTCTTGTTGTGAAATCTACTTTAAATTTACTGTTGTAGTATAAACTAAATCAATATATAATGATATATCCTAATGATATTAGTATATTTATATAGTAACTATAACAGAAAATGAAAAAAAGGGTAAAGGACAGTAATCAAATAAGCATATTGGTAATGGATGGAAAGAAAAGAGGAGAAGAAGATCCGCAGTAAGTTATTGTGCAAAGCTCAGCAGTGAGGATGTCCCCGGTAGACACAGTCAAACTACAAGATGGAGAAAAACTTGGGCCTGATTTGTCCTCAGAGTATAACAGCAGTGTTTCACTTCACATCATCTAAAATAAGGCAGAGAAAGTGGAGCAATAAACTTGATTGCTGTGGGACAAATCTGATTGCTTTTCTAACGCAGTGGAAATGCTAAATCAGAAAAATGGGCTCCATGCAATTACACAGGCCTCCAGCAGTAAGAGAAGATCCGAAGGCAAAGTGAAAGACTGGCAGTTAGGGGGAAAAAAACCTCTCAACCCTTGGATGTGGAAGTAAATGGACATTTTTATTGTTTATTTCTAAATTAGGCTACACTTATTGGTGGCTGTTCATTACACTCCAAACGTCTGAATACATGTTGGGAAGCAGTACTCCCATTTGTAGTTTTCACTCATATTACCGTAAATTGTATTAAATGTCTGTATCCTTGCGCCATTTATAGTGTAAACACTGTGAATAGGAGCACTGCGGTGCATCTGGGGAGGTTTTATGATTTCATTTAGACCTTCAGGGACTTTTCTATTTGGTTTCGATGTTCAGTGTTACATTCAACAGTCTCGTTCTCAATCTTTTGAGGTTTTAATTCATGGTTGTTCGATAGGAACCTTACGTTCCAGCCAAATACAATAAAGCTCATGAAGCTGAGTTGGATTTTATTGCTAAGATATGCAGTCTTACAGCTTGACTTTATATCATAAACAAGTTGCTGTATTACAAAGTAATAAAGATGATTAATGTTCAGATCAGAAACCTTGGCTGTGAACACTCGACAGATGTAGAATGGATCATTTTGTAAAAGACCAGCCATCTAAATAACATTGCAGAGTGCAATGCAGATCAGCCACTTTAATGGATTTTAAATATGTACTTTGTTTTGTCAGGATCTCTTGCTATCACAAATCAAAGCTGAGAATATCAGGAAGTATCAGCTTTGCGTGCATTTTCAGGCAAAACATGATATTTCTGACCCTGTTTGAAAATGCTGTATTACAATCTTCTTATGTGGATTGGATTTTGTCAATTACTGATTTGATGTTGGGGCATTTGATTTCTGTGCTTAATACGCAGAGCTAGGGCAGGGAGATTAGCTTTCTAACTGTATAAGCTGAATTTGTGACAGAATTAAAAAGCCAAACATGTACATTTATCAAAATGCAATGGTACAACATTGCACATAATCACATGTTGATAAACAGTTGCAAAACTTGTCACTTGCTTGAACTTCAGAAGAGGTGAACTATCTTTTTAAAACATTACTTAAATGCATTAATTAATTGCTACAATGCATTAGCTTAACTTCAATAGCCAACTAGATGTGTATCTGACAACCAATTTGGTAAATGTCCTACTTTCATCACATAAACAGATGTAAGAAGCTGGAATTTGGAGAAGAAGATTGGGCAGATTAAGATGACAAAGGACTGGACTAAGCAAAATTGAAAGGTGGCACCAGAGATGATGGAGATGCTACACCAGCACAGAGAATCTGATATTGAAGGACCAAGTTAACAGTGCTGTACCACCATTGTTAAAAGATTGTTACTTAATGCAGTTGCATAACATGAACTCATTTTAAAAGATAATGTGATGCACCTGACAGCCAAACATTGGTTAGTTTATAAAGCTCCTTATTGATATCTAATTTTTCTGTTCGAATTGATTTCATAATATTGATTGTTTAAGTGGTTTACACATTTTTCTGTGATGTGACAAAATCCCAAAATGTTTGTTTTTTGCTTTGCTCTGACTTTAAGATCATAACTGATAACTGATGTAAACAAAGGAACATTTCTGGATTAGCACGCATAGAGATACCTTGGAGCGTTTTACTGATGTGTAAATTATTGAAAAGAAAAGTCTCTAACTGTACAGCCACGCTGAAACATGATAAATATTCTGCTTACAGAGTCTTTTCTATTCCAGTTGTGCATTTTCTTCTCCTTTATTTCTATGATTTTTTTTTTTACTGGTCTACTACCTCAGTCAAGTCCTTCTCTCAACTGAGAAAATACAGTTTCTTTTTTGTTCTTCACCAGAAAGACACCATGAAAAGCATTACAACTTTTTTTTTTCCAGAAATGATTGATCCCAGTGTTGATGATTAAATCTACATTCCACACTGTGAGTGTCACTATGAAAGAGGAGGCAGACAATGAGCCAGTAATCCTCAAGGTTGCATCCCTTTTTCCCGTACTCTCCTCTGAATATCTGATCTATCTGACCAGAATATTTGGTGGCACTCTTCTACAATACAGATGGACAACTTGCTTTAAATGTCACATAAATCAAAGTCAGGATATGAACATCTCTCTTGTGTTTCCTTGAACTTTTAAAATTGATTTGTGTTGCAAACTGTGCTGTAAATCAATATATTTATGCTGTTATTATGTCCCTCTGGTATTTGTTGTTTTGCATTGATGGTCCATCTTGTCTATTCTGAATGCAGGTTCACACTTGCTAGAAAAAAAGAATCATGTGTTATTATTGATGCTTCATATTAAATATGTTGTATGTTGGAATTTATATGTGAACGAGAAAAAGATATTGATTACATTTTTTTTAACATTATGTGTCACACATCTTAAATACTGAAATACAGCATGCTAAAGATGTCAACGTGTACACTGAACACTGACGTCTTCAAAGAAGTAAATTATGTATTTTCTTTAGTCAAAGTCCACTCGAAAAGTGATTTTGTGTTTTCTGAATTTTTACATGTAAAACTGAATCTAGACCAGCTGGCTCTGACTGGATGGCTCCAGTATATGATTCCAGGATTCCCCAGACTACGGCGAAGTGTCCATGGGCAAGATGTTGAACCCCACATTGCCTCCCGGTGTGTCTACCTGGAAATGAATGTGTGTGATAGAGAAAAACACTTAGTACAATATTAATAGAAGTGAATGTGCGTGTGAATGGGACATGTAGTGTAAAAGTGCTTTGAGTTGTCAACATGTGACTACAAAAGTGCTATACAAGTACAGTCCATTTACCATTTAAAATACAATTAGGAAAACCTACAAAACAATAGGGCTGTTCAAGTTCAGACAATAAGGTACAAATGAACGTAGAAAAATATCCAACCCACAGTCAGTTTCAAGTGACGATAATAAAGAACCACTGATTTGTTTTGACAATTGCAATACAATTCAGGAATCCGTACCACACTCTCTGAGTTTAATTACCCAGCTGACAAATGTCACATACAAACCAAACTCACAACAAACACCAGCTGCATTAGTCCTGGTATCATGAAATAAACCACAAGCAGCACAGCTCAGCTAAAACCAACATGTCAACCACAAACAAATTAGTGTCTCTGTTACCAGACAGTCGCAATATTTCCAGAAGCTGACGCTCCTAACCACAGGGTGTCTTCACTGTTGCCTGACCTGAAACTAACTTTTCTTTACAGGGACATGCATTTCTCAGATGGACCAAAGTTTTACTCTTCTGCAAGCAGCAACACGTCACAGCCATGTTTTAGTGATTGATTGATAACTGTGATGAACTACTCCCACCAGCAACTCAATTGTGAAGCTACACACTGATCAATAGATGACATACAGTCAAACAGATGAACATAAAATCTGCTGTTAAAATTTGAAATGTTTAGATTTTACATTACATTGCCAACCATTTGAGTAGGCAGTTACTCATATGGTTGCTTGAGGCAGCAGTTTTACATTTAGCAGAAAAAGCTCATTTGATTTTTTGAGACTTCAAATGTGACAAATGATAAAACCCACCAGTTAGTTAGGATTCTCTGGGCTATGTCATGGCTCATGTTGTGAGTTTGTTTCTTTTTAACAAAGCTTTGTGTTGGCTTAATAACATTTTATTCAGCTGGAGCCTCATTTACGATACATACTAAAATGATTACACACTTCTGGTTTGTTTATATACCTGCAGGCAATGTTCCCTCTTTAAATCACCGTCCACCATGCTTGCATACATGTAATTTTGCAAGTGCACATCAGCCTGAGGGTTCAATGTACTGTAAACAGACAAGATATAAGCAAAGTAAAAAGAAAGAAAAAAAAATCTAAACATGATTGTTGTAGCATAAAAAAATTTCAAGATGGAGATTTGGTAGAAAAATATATACAGTGAATATTAACACGCTTCTACACATTTGCTACTGATAAAACAACAAATAAGCTGAATTCTCAAATGATGTTTTTTTTTTTTTACATGCAAGAATCCCCACAGATACACAGATCCATAGCAAAAAGACAAATCCAATAACAATCTTTCACACCAGTCTTTTCTGGGTTTTAGTAACACACAATATGGTGAATTATTATCAGGGCACTCTATCATTCAGCTATTGTCTGTCTGGATGACAGGCTCATTCCTCTGTCTTGCCTCCCTTTTCTTACTGTTTTCCTATTCTTTTCCTCTTCTTTGTCTCATTTCATAATGATTCTTTTTACCTCAACAATGATTTTTTTTCTTTGCTGTGTGAGGGGTCAGTCTTTGTCCCTGCAGTTTCCCCCACGCCACTTAATCTCCGCATTTCCCTCTTTCTCACTGTTTTCCCACTTCTCACTAAGACACCATTGTCTTTTCTTAAACTTTGTTTGTCTGAACTCATATATTCTCAACTATTTGTCAAATTCAGAACAAAAACATTACAAGTCAGTCAAAATCACTGTTTTGACTGTGCAGAAACCTCCTTTCTCTTGGGGTCTGAAACAAATCCTTTCTCAGGCTTTAGTCCCCAAAATAATTGGTCCAAAAGACTCGACTGTAATACAGTGTGAAAATGTAGATAGGAGCTTCAATGCGTGTGAATCCCACTAGTCCATTATAATTGCTGGCCAAAAGTAACGTGTGCATGGTTAATGTTCTCCCATACATTCAACCAGTTTGTGTCTGTTTGGGGCTGCTCCACAAAAGCCTTTTGTGTGCTTCCAGTAACCCCAAGCTTTGCTAGTCATCTCACTTAATTGTCTATGCTCTGTTTGTGGTATTCTGAGAAATGTGTGTGTTTGGTATGTGTGAGAGAAAGAGATGATCATCAGATTAGTCATTAGAACACAAAATACTAGCTCAAACTATTGGAGCCATGAATGAATTTTTCTCACTTTTTTCCATTTTTAAAAAGGTGTCATTAAGAAAAAATAATATACATTTAACAAGTAATCAAATTAGTAGATAATTTTTTTGTTAATAATGATAAAAAAAATTACATGTATACTTGGCCTTTTGTAAAAAAGCTAATGATCTCTTGTAAATTCATCTAATACCTAAATGACAGCTTTCTAAAGTTCCTTTGGCAGCATTATGACTGATTGGACAATTGCAGCAACACTTGAGCCAATGAAATCCAGGAGGTGACACAATCAAGCTAATTGCACTGGGCCTTGGATCAGATAAATACTGATAATCTTAACGCTCTAGGACTCCAGTCTAACATTAATCTGACTCGCCAAGGTTGCATGTGAACCATTAACATCCATTACAATGAATGTGAATCCAACTGTGACAGCGTTAGTAGGAACTGCTCAAACTCTAGTGTTGGCTCTCTACTGCTAGCTGCCATCGGGGTCAGTCATCTAGTGTTGTTCTCTTATGCCCTGCTCTGCCTGTAACCCCACAAGTGTAAAGAAATGCACTAAGAATGTAAAAGGTCACCGTTATGGGGAGTAAACTAGTTAGCTAAATGTGACTTGATAATATCTTACCGTTGAAACAGATACTGTACACTTTTTTTTTAAATAATCGGTTCTTTCACTAGGTGTATCTTAGTTTTGGAACAACAAAAATACAATTTTCATATTTCTCATATCACATCCTCAATTGTTTGTCTTTATTATATGCTCAGCAGCAGGAGATGTAAGTGGTTGTTACTTAATTTGCTCTGCCAATCAAGAAAAAAAACTGAAATAAGATTTTCTGAAATAAGATATTCCGTATTTCTTCTTTGAAGATGTAATTTGTGAAGAAAGAACAAGCTGGTATGAGAATCCACGAGTTAGGTCTCACGCTAACAACTAAGAAACTTTCAAAGTCTTTTTTAGATGGTGAAAATCTTGCTCTACGGTCTCCTTCTTAACTGCAGCCTGGTCTCATAAAAAGGTCTTGGTAGGCTATAGCATGCCAAGTCATCTTGCATGTTAATTACAAGCCTTTTTGCAGTTGTTTGTGCTATTTCATGCTGTCCACTGCGAGAGGATGACACTCTTCCCTGTACCTTACCCTGAGCCTAACAATTCAGTGAGTTATTAAAATTGCACAAGATAGCATGCAAAAAGATAGAAATGTGTGTATTTTTCATTTATTGGACACAATCCTAAAGCACAGTAATCTGACAGAGGGGCTTTCATATTAATATATTTTAATATCAATGTACTGCAATGTGCTAATGAAGTAGCACATTCATGTGACCAGGCTAAATGTTTACAGTAACATGTTAAAGTTACAACAAATAAATGCAGAAAATGCTTGTAAAGTAATTTTTTTTAGCATAATTATTTCTATCACATGTAACAGCACCTAGCTAGCATACGACTGAAGTCAGTTGATTAAAGTGACTTTCAACATTTAGCATAGCTACAACTTATTGACTCTAGCTAGCATTATGTTACATCTGACACAAGTAATAAATGAGGAATAGACGTGATTAAATAATATATTTGTTCATTTATTGTAAACATTATTTCTTGCTATGTCTTGTCAGATGGTTTTCCATCTGTATTGGTGGAAGAAAATGTTGTTAGTCCTAAAGGAAGGGGTTGAGCTAATGATCACTTTCTTTCAGCTTCAGTCAGAGCGGCATCTAGAACGGCTCATAAAAACATGCAACCATTACACACCTCCCATCTCCAGTGCTAAACTATCCTTTGGATGCTGATCTTTAATCTCCTTTCCTTAAGGAAACATCACCACCAGCAGGACATCCTCAACTGTGTGTCTCCACTGGGAGATGGACCCGAACAGATGTAGCTACAGGAAGTCTCTCATTGTTTAGAAATACCCCCAAACCATCCTGCAGGCAAGAGATTTTTGCAAGTTGGTCCCCCTTTTGTTTATTTTTCCAATTAGTACACAGAAACCCAAAAGATCTAATTAGGCCACTGAGTTTTCCAGTACAGCAATTTTCCTGGTGTTTCCTGAGTGCTTGGTTATCTAAATGTGTGCCAGAGTAAATCATTATTTCAGACTCCAAAGCTGCTGTTTGGCTGATTGTCCTTTGTCTTTGTCAAGCGTTTTTGATGAGAAAACATTTTATAGGAAATGTGATAAATTTTGGTCAGACAGAGAAGAATCTGCTGAGAAAGTTCTTTTTTTCCTCTTCCTGCAGATAATATTGTGAAACAATAGGCTCATTAAGGCTGCTGCACACAAAAGAAAACAATGCAAGCATTCCTTTGACAGTTAATCATTTTACATAATCATGCACACTGTGCCAGATTATATGAAGTTTGAATGAGTCGGTGGAAATGCATGAGTGCTGCAGCTTGTGGTCCTCCTTGTCTGTGGTCACTCTTGCTTACCGGTCTGACTTCCTGCTTTTGAGCAGGCTGGGGGAAGTGAAACGAGATCAGTTAGTGACCTGCTTCCTGTCTGTTTGGTGCCAACAGGTGAAAGTTGCTCTCTGAAGTACAGTAACATCACCATCATGAAGTCAAAAACCGGCAAATCCGGCATCCATCTTGCATTCTACATATACTTCTGTTCGCTCTCTCCAGCCATTATGAAGAAGGTGTAACTTAGTCCCTTCATTCTTTTTCAGCCTTAACTTGTTTATATTTCTATTCAACTCTTTTGTGTGAATGTAACTTCCTGAACAAACTTAAAGTTAAGAAAAGGATACCTTTTATTTGTTTAAACAAGCTGTTGATTGTGTTTTGGCATGAGAAGAATGTACACAAGAAAAGCTTCTTCAGCTAAATTAAAACTCTGTTGTTTGACTCCATGCCAACTGCTCTGAGACACAGCCTGAACCAACACTCGCCTTGACAAAGGCATGACATGACACGTCTTTTTATACTGTGCACCGGGACCGAAACCAGAGAGAGAAAACCATGCGCTCATATAACCATTGGTTTGCTCTGAGATAGGTGGGCAGAAACATAAAGGTAATACCCGCTGTTCTTCCCTCAGTGAAGCCCAGGAGGCAACACCTGGGAAGATCTGCGTCAAGCAAGTATGACAGCCACAGCTGTCTTAGACACACATACATACGCACATCCTGCCATCTGTCTCTTCGTATCAGTGGTTTGATTAATAACTCCTGGAGTTTTAGCTGTCTCTTTTTGTCTTGTGGTTAATTTTTTTCTTCATGTCCAACATGCTTTTCTGACTACTAAGAGTATAACAACACTAATCCAAGCGGTAGTCGACACATTGAAGACACCTTAAGAATAGTATAAGCTGGGTCTTAAAGGACAGCATGAAGGAGAAAGTACCCAACTTATTAGACAGGGAAATGGAATGAATGCACCTCAAGCCTATAATCAATTTATGGTCTCCGTAGGGGATATATGGCAGCTTTCCCTTCTCTCTTTCCCCTCATATGTCCAGAGAATCCTAAAAGAAAATCCCCCACTTACATGCATATAAACGTAGAGAATGGTAATGAGGAGGAAATGTGACTGATGCACAGAATGAGAGGCTGAGACAGTGAAAGCAGATACAGCAGTTGAAGTATGGAGTAAGAAGAGTGAGACAGAATTTAAACTAAGGTGGAGAGCTGATTGTGAATAATGAATTGTGAAGCAGGAAGCTTTAATGAATTGTTTGTTGACAAATGAATGATAAAAAAGCAAAGCCACTGCTGGGTTGTATCAGAGTTATTAAGCAAAGGTTTTATAAAAGATGTCAATTTCTGAAAGTTTCACAGTTACATTTTAAACACAAATAACCTACATCCCTGATTCATTTCCTCAGCTCCTCTCCTCACATCTTAGTCCCTTACAGAGGAGGTGAAGATTGAACTTTAATGTATTTCAACAACAAATACAACAGATATCAGAAAACAGCCATTCGATGGTAAGACAGATGTTTTCAGAAACAGAACGTTTTTTCTGAACATGATGTGAGCATATCGTCCAAACATTTATTCTACAACAAATAACTGTTTCACATCTTTATCTGCTTTACCTCATTTTGACAATGAAAATTATTATTGCCACAACTTTTCAAACCAACCGTTATTAGATATACTTTATCATCCTGAGTTAGCAGCTCAATCTATAGACACAGCACAGATGTGTATAACCAGAAATATCTCACCTTTTCTATTAAGCCAAAATGTTCAGTAATTATAATAAAATTTGATCCAATATTATTTGGCAATTTATTTTACATAAATCCTAAATTTGAGAGCTGCAGCTTAAAAATACCCACAGCTGCAGTTTCAACTAGCACATGTAGCTAACTAAATTAGCAAGTGATAAGATCTGCAGGTGACAGCTCATTACAGCCCGTTATACCATCAAGCTATTGGAAATCTTTGAGCAAGATTCCTTCATGCCAAAACAGTACTTACTGGGTTTTTGTCAGTTATCAAACTCATTGTCTTCGTTTCAAGTTATTTAAATGTTAACCTTCTCCGTTAAATAAACCATGACAGATTTTTCCTAGAGTATTGGCTGACGGTTTAGAATAGCTTGAGTACAATAGTTAATCGACGTAGCACTCAGATATACATCAGCATATCATGGCTTCACACACATCTGAGATGACCTCTCCAAAGGACAGGGCACACTTTGCAGTCATGAGCAGATAACGGTCTCTCAGTGATTAAACCTTATCAGTGTTGCTAAGCAACAGCAGCCAGACTTGGGCAGACTCAGGAATTTTTCTTTATATATTTCATCCCACTTGCAAGCAAGGCCACTGCAGCCGTTGGGTCTTTTCAGTGGGCCTCACTTCCCTGTATTCATCCACTTCCTTCCTGTCAGTCAATACAGGAATATGTCTAAGTTTCTGGGTCTTATGGTATGGTACGCTCAGCTGGCTTTTGGGTGATGTCCGTGACAGCCTTGACCCAATCCACATTTGTCTCTATTGTTTGGATTTGAGATTCACTGAGTGGTCCGAATTGGGGGCCACATGAGGAAGAAAGAGACAAGGACAAGCAGTGTTGTTTTCACAGATGTGGAAAAACATCACATCATTTTTAAATCTACTTGACTTCATAAATGTCCTGTGGGACAAATGGAAATAACACCGCATGGTGACACAGCTAAAAACAACAATCCACCTATCACTTTTATATTTATAATCACTTTCGACTTTGACTTTTTTATGCTTTGACTCATTGTTTGATACATGAGCTGTTTCTGTGGAGCCTTTCTACCATGCACTGCCCCTTCCTAGTAATTTGATCCTTGCGTCTAAGTGCTGTCTGTCCTATGAATGCCTCTGTTATATAGAGAACAGCCATGAGAACATAACTGCTCCCTCGGGAAACTCTGGAATAGATCATGTGATGGGAGCTGGGAAGAGCTGATTCAGCAGTCTGCTCTAACCTGACCCCCTCTACATTTCATTGCCCACCCTACAGCCTTTCCTCCCCCCTTATCATCCCATCTTTTCCCTCTCCATCTTGTCTAACAGTATACCCTTTATCAAGTCTATCAGTCTGGGAACATGAAACAAGAGAAGGTTTGTAATGGGGGTGTTTTAGAAAGGAGGGGCTGGTTTAAGAGAGATCCACAAAAGAGAGATGATAAGAAAACCACAGAAAATTGTGGAGAAAATAGAGATAATATCATTCAGAATGTTCTTCTTGGATTAAAGCTGATTTGTTGCTTAACCCAGGGGTGTCCAGATCCGGTCCAGTGGGTTTTAGATGTCTCCCTGCTCCAAAACACCACATTCAAATTAAATGGCTCTCTTCAACAGCTTGCTGTCAAGTGCTGCCCAAGCATGTTGAGCCATTAATCTGATTCATGTTTGTTGCCGCAGGAAACTTCCAAAACCTGCAGGGCAGCAGTCCTCAAAGACCGACTTTGGACACCCCTGTCTTAAGCCATTCCCTCAAATTCAAATTTAAGGCTGAATTTTCTAGATGATAGAAAACTGTTAATGCCGTGAATTTTTCTTCATAAAGTGTCTTAAATCAAGTCTGACTGTCATTTTCTCATCTCTCTATTGGAAATAAGATTTGAAAAAAGATCCAGCTCTTTTGACTCTTTTGGCTCCCTTAGAAGAGTCTAGCTCCTAAATGGCTCTTCATTTAGTTCCCCTCAGAGCTTCTATTTTGGTCTAATTTAGTAGTTTGTTTGTTGGTAAACTTCATATATTTTTTCATCATAAGAACCTTATATATTTTTGTGCATTTTTACGTAAGAAAATAAAGTTATATTTGATATTTTAATCAAAACTTTTAAGGAACAATTAAACACAGAACCACACCATGCAGATATAGTAAATGAAGAGCAAAGTCTGAACATTATGACATTTTAATTTCACTAATTTCTCCATTTTTTCCTGAGTCACTTGTAATATAAATCTGGCTTCCAGCTCTCTCTGTGTACCTGTGGTCACTACAGTCCCTGTCTTCTAAGAGGCCCTTTCTTCTTTACATAGTGGTATGATCCTCGTCTTTACTCCTACTTAAATTGACCGTATGGTGTGGCAATGGAAATGAAGCCCCTTCTCTTTGGCTCTCTTGAACAAGAAAAGGTTCTTCTCTATTACAAAGAATCGGCTCTTCGAGCCAGCTCGTTTATGAACAACACATCACTAGTGAATTGGCCCGCGTTCACACCAGTTTAACCAGGGTGACGGCCCTCTCATATTGGCTGGGCCTAGTTTTGCTTTGTTTTCTTGTTCTGCTTTCTTTTGCGGGGATTGGTGGGTGGAGTTAACTAGGATGATCAGGACCACCTGGCCAGTTCTCCCGACATTCCTTAAATACCGTCTGATGGAGTTTGTTGGTCCCGTTCCTCCTTCCCCTTCCTTCCATTTGTTTGCTTTTGGCACCATATTTTGTTTGGTTGGCCGTCGTAGTTTGGAGTTGTACACTTTCATGACTGCATGACACTGTTTGACACTCATCCATCTGCTGACACACTGACACTACTGACTGTTACACTTCATATCTTTATGGTTTGGTGTTTTGTCATGAATTCCGAGCCAGGTCATGACACCAGAACCAAAGTGGGAGAACTTACATGGAAGTAATTGCAGAAAAAAAGGTGGATTATGCTGATTATCTGCAAACTTAGTTTGTATGTGGTTAACCCACAGTCTTTGTTTGTGGAAGACCCAGGAGTGGAAAGTGATACTCGGACAGCTCGAAAAATGGACATGTTACATCACATCCAGCTCCACTTTCTTTCTTAAGATTATTGATTATTTGGGCTGGCGTTCGGGTGAACCCAGCCTTTGCCAATTGATGACAACTGATTCACAAAGGATAACCAAATGTTTTTGTTCCAGCTGAGAACCTACTTCTCAGAATCAACTTTCTTTGGGTCTGAACATGCCGGATAGTTCATAATTATGTTGTGGAACTGGCACGGAGCCCTGCTGTGAAAGGGCCAGACGAGATATGAGGCTGTACCTGTTTGTCTGCATTTCTGCAAAGTTCACAGACAGTAAGACTGTGTGTTGTGGGTCTGTTGACACATACAGAAAATGTGAACAACAGCTTAAGCCGCACTTAATGAAGCATAACATTCAGACTGAAAAGCGCACAACAGTTGGTATTGCTTTTAATTTAAATGGATAAGTACATAGTGCTCTATAAAGAAGATTATTTCCCAAAAACTTGCTTTGTCTTAACGTCTTTATAAGCAACTTTATATTATTTCAGTTATCTACATATCCAGTAGCACGTAAAATTTTTATACAATTTAATACAATACAATTTTTGCGACAGTTTTATGTGTTGCTGTGAGACCGGGTTGCATAAATATAGTAGCTGGTGCAAACTGCAAACTCAGGATCTATAGTGAAATGTTAGGAGAAGCCTTTTTGTTAAAAAAAAAAAATAAAAGTAAAAAAGACAAAAAAAAAACAATACTGAAGATACAAATAGGGACAAAATATATGGCATTTTAAAAAAAAGAAAGTATTTCAAACATCAACTCAGTCTTAAGCAAATATTTTAAACATATATTCAAACATTGTTTCAGATTATTTTTTTCTTGTATGATTTGCAGACTTATCCTTTTAATATACATTGGTTTGGTACTGGATATTCCGATGCAACAGTCTTTCCATGTGCAACATCATAGTCTGTATGCATTTTGTGTATCCCATAAGTAGATAAATCTTCTTAAAATGTGATTTCAAAATTTAACTGGATACTATCACATTTATAAGCTTTGGAGCCCAATTTCATGTATTAGACAAACATTAATTCTGTGCCCTGGAGTATATTTATATCCCTTTACAACAATATTTTATAAAAGACCATAAACAGTATGTGAGATCCGCTGCTTTGTGGCCTCAGAAAAAAATTATAATTTCCTTTGTACGAGGCAACAAGCACATACTTATTCTGATTGCCATTAAACAGCAGAAAGAGGCTCTTCCCATGCAAAATTAATGGAGCGGACTCAAAGTGTGGAGCATTCATCTCAGTGTTTCTCTTCAAGACCTTAACTAAATGGTAAAATACACTGAGTGAGGGGGGTTTGTTCTGAGATAGCACGTGCATGGACTTATGCATGCATGCACATGAACATGCAAGACACCTGCAGGGTGTAAATCAGTTACCCGGGGCACAGATCTGCCCCTCTATGGCAGCTGTGGTGAGAAAGAAAGGGAGGGGTCCCTTTTCTGTACCCTTTTTCTATGGCCCTCTGATGTCTGGGAGTCTAGTTTCACTAAAATCGCTGCTGATAGTTGTTGACAGTGGGAGCTTTGGGGATGTTGCGGTGAGCTTTAACAGTGAACTGTGTGTGTTTTGCATAAATAGACAGAGCAAACTGTTGTCTTTCGTCACTCTTCGTCTGGCAACAGGAGCCACTCTGATAAGATCTATTTTGGAGCCACATCGTTCAGAGCAACTCCACACTTGTGTTTTTCTCCTCCGTTTTAACTCTGTCTCCAGTGATAGCTGGATTAGCCAGCCTTTTTTTAAAAAAAAAGCTTGCCTGTTGCTGCCCTATTTGCAAACCTGGCAATCCTGTTTGCAGGATTTGTATTTAGCTACATCGCGTTGATTTGAGAACTAAAATTGAAAAACAGAGATAACATGCAGCATTTAAATCCCCTCGTCCAAATACACACATGCATATACATGCATTCAACAAGCACTTGCTTTTCTAAACAATCACATCTATGAGAAAGTACATAGCCTATGACCTTGCTTGGTCTTTTCTAACATGTCTGAACATGTTTCAGAGTCTTGCGTGTGTATTGCAGCAGACAAACAAGGAATTTTTAGGAGTTCATGCACTGTCAAAGCAAAGTCAGAAAGGTCTACAGCCTCACACCCATCCACCTCCATCCTCACCAGCTACCAGCACTACCCTCAGCGTGGGAAAGCCTCTCTGGAATGTCTTTTAGAGACATAGAAGCTCAAATAAATAGGTTTCCTCCTCTCCAGGTATGTCTACTAAAATAATGTGGGAAACAGTGCGTATCTACATGCATGAGGCTCTCTCAATGCATTGAATTTTGAATGCAGTGTGTTTGTGAGCATCTTTGTTTTTAATGAAACTGTGATGGCAGTACTAGAACCATAAACACGTTCCATGATTTCCTGAACGTAATAAAAGCATCATGAATTCTGTAATCACCCTCACTTTAAGTTTTAC
>JAOXYM010000020.1:10123459-10149083 GCA_028567055.1 Leptatherina wallacei | reverse complement strand
TTGGGATGCCATAGATAGAAATTGGTGCATGTTTGGGTCTAAAATGTACGTGTCCCTATGTGTGTGTGGGGTATAGTTGGCAGTTGAAAGCTCTGTGGAGAGGTCTCGAGGGTGAGAGGTTTTTCCAGCCATACCCAGAGGCAATCAATGTCCCACATACATATCATTCTCTGAGGCAGAAACCAACAAGCTGACTCACTGACTGACCTTCTCTGTGCATTAAATATGCTGCCGACCATGTTGTCCCATTGGTCACACTTTTTAAAGTTGTTTGATCCTGTAGAAAATGTTCTGTCATCTGTATTTAATCCCCTCAGTAAGTAGTACTTTCTGAAAGTTGATGACCTTAGAGGACGGTGTTTAAAGTGCTGAAGATTTCTGATTGATCCAACTCTCAGTCAGTTTTGATTATTTCAATCAGTCTCCACAAAAGGTTGTAAAATCTGTAATTCTGTAAAGTCTGTAAAAGCTTCCTTTACCTAAAGTGTGCAACAAACTGTGTTTATACATGATAGCAGACTTATTAGATTTGTATCTTTTTGCAAGTATCTAAGCTGATTGAGGCTAAATGTTCAGGGGTAATTTGAGTGGAGATGCTGATTATTATCTTTTGTCCAGTCAGAGGCAGCAGAGATAATAATAATAATAATAATAATAATAATAATAATAATAATAATAATAATAATAATATATATTATCATATTAGATTTGTATTTGTATTGCTCTTTTCTGCTGACGGCATTCAAAGCTCTTATATTGAATCCATTATTCATTCATTCTATTGGCACACTTGGTCATCAGCTACATGTGTAGCCACAGCTGCCCTGAGACAGACCAGTGGGAATGTGGCAGAACAATCTGCATCAAGGGTCTCTCTGAATTCACACGCGTTCATACCAGCAATGCGGACACTGGAGGCAAGGGTTTTTTCCGAGGACACATTGGCAAATTGACTGTGATGAAACAGGATTTGACTAGCCAAGCTTCCTGTTATTGAATGACCTGCTACACCACCTGAGCCATTGATGCCCATATATAACTGTATAAATAAAGGTTATTCTGCTCTTTTCTTTTTTAACCTGTTTTAAGTTTGGTCAGTGTATTGATATGGATCTAAGGAGTTTAAAATTGTTTCCTGAGTGATGTTATAGATGAAAGGCAATCAGGGCAATACAACTGGAGTGGTACAGAAGCACCAAAACCATCAGATTCCCAGCAAGGTCCAACAAAACATGATAATAAGAATCTTTCAAAAAAGTATTCTCTGGACCAGGGGGTTGTGTTTGCTTCTGACCAGTACAGTTCAGTGGGAGAGGCATGAGAGCACCAAACCCAGCAGACTCCTAGCAGATATACTTAAAAAGCTTCATACAGTCCTCTTGACTCAAAGTAAGCAGATGGCCTTAGAAAATACTGCCGTGATTGAGCAGGTGGCCAGCCATGAGCTTCTGAGGCATGGCCACCGTAAGCTTCAGGATCTTGAAAAAGTTTGTGATTAGTAGAACTGGAAAATAAAAAAAGAATGGGACAGGAATGAAAGATCACCACCTCATGATAATATTGGATATTTGAATTAACTATTGGCATGTATTTTAGACTGTTCACTGTCATTAGTGTTTTTAATGTATTTTCATCTTCATTGTTGTTTATATATGTGTGAGATTTTATCATGCTATTTTGTTGCCGGTTTTGTCCTTTTTTTGAAAAATCTTGTACTGCAGATGAAAAATAGCCATTTGGCTAACTGGTACTTTTACAGTAACATCTAATATTGTACAATGTCCCTGTCAAATAAACCAATAAAAAAAAATGAAAATTAGATCAATAAAAAGAGAAAGTGAAAATGAGGAGAAATGTCTTTTTTCATTCAAACACCACTCTCTCCCTCCTTCTTCTCTATGCCCTTGTTGGCCTTCACCCTCCCTACCAACCATTCTCCCCAAACTCAACCCTCTCCTTTCTGCTGCTTTATTTCCCAATATCTGTGCCTATCATGGTTTTGTTCTAGTTAGATGTACTTTGAAAACCAAAGGAAGCAGCTGCTAAGGCATGCTAATCAGATACAAACATCCTCTGAACCACCTTAGCTAGCAAATGAGAAGCAGCTGCAAGTACTTTCCAGATGTTTGTTCCTCAGCTTAGCTCGAAGACTAAGCCCTTACAACCTGAAGCTGGACAAATAGGATTGCTTTTATCTGAAAACTCATTATTCACTATAAGAGCTGAGAAAAACAATAGCCGGCTAAAACGTACACTAACAGGTAAATTGAGAAATGTTCAGCTTGTGTCAGTTCCTTCGTCACCACAGTGCACTGGTACAATGCCAGCATTACAGCTGATGTCGCACTTAATCCGCAGTCTAACACACGCTTTGTTCCACATTTATCTGAGGTTCCAGAACAGGACACCACTCCCCAAACAGTAGAGCAGGCGGTTAAAGGGTTAACTATATAGTTGCTTATAATGTGTTCTGTGGTGTTGGGCAGGTGTTAAAAAGGGATTTTGTCCAAAGCACCTGAAACGGTGCTGATGAGAGTACTTAATCAGATGATAAAAATGGCATTTATGAATTTGTCTGTACAAAAATCCCCCTTTTTTTTATGAGATCGTCATATGACCCATTCATAACCGACATGAAATTATTTATTAATGCTATTTTAACCAGAATCACAAAAACAAACAGATCTGGTTTCCCTGGTACCCAAAACCCCCACAGCTGTACAAGCAACAACTCACAGAAAATCTAAACTAATGAATTTCCCCTGAGAGTGAAACCAAAACATAGCCTGTATGGTAACTGAATGTTAGGCTTTTTTTTTGTCTTAGGAATATTTTCAAAAAACCCATCAGACCTGAGAATAAACTATAAAATAAGAATAAACTATTGACTGATTGGATTGAAACAGTATGCATACACTGGTAATGTTCTTTTCACAGTTTTATTTAGATTATTAAAGGTCATGACAAAATAGCTTTGGGTCATAATATTTTTCAAGCTCAGTTTCATCAATTTCCCTCTACCTTTCTTGTCAAACGAAGCTGATTTTGTGAAAACAACACACAGCTTCAGCAGAAATAGATCTAAGTTATATCTTTAGATAGAACTATCACATTTTATGAAGCAGATTTTTAAATGCTTACAGCGATTTCATTTACAAGAGAATCCCGATACTTTTCATTAATGCAAGTAAAATCTATTGTACTCATGATTTATGGCTCTGGAATAATGTTTGTTCATTGAACACAGCTTTAAGTATTTTCTAATCAATGCAGCCGAGATCAATACCACTTCTGCCTGTATGATTCTAGCTAATTGCAGCTTTTTCATGCAGGTGGCATTGAACCTAAACTTATTTTAACCTTTTAAGTCATAGTAAAAGCAGAACTTTTGTACTTATATGGTTTTAAAGATGAAGACAAATGGGTTTTTGTATGAACAACGTCTTTTTATCTGTTGAGGGAGCTTGATCATAAGACTCTAGTGTGTGAGTGCTGCAGTTTATCACACTGATGAAATGAATACAGTATCATCAAGCTATGTTCGAAGTAATGTTTTCCATTTGTGTCTTGACAGTTCACAACAGAAAAGACTTATGTGCATTTAATAAGAACAATAACAACCAGGTAAATATCTATTGTAATTCCCCCATTTGTGTACTTTAAACAGCTGCAAACCTATTTTAAATAGCTATCACTAGACTCTTTTAGCCACCCACAAAATGCCTCTGGTCACTCATTTGGACATTTGTTTCTGTTTTAAGCTGTGTTGCTGGGGGTTAACATTTGAAAGGAAATGTCAGAAAAAATGATCCTTGAAAAAGTTTTAGGTCAAATATATGACATATATACATACATACATATATACATACACATATACATATATAAATATATAATATTCAAACATGTTATTGTATTTATACTTTTCATTGTTGAGCAGGTAACTGACTATGCTTGTTGCTAGGAAGGGGAGTGGGAATAGATAATTTAGATTCATTTTCAAGCATAAAATAAAATTATATATCTGGAATATTTATGTTTGTATGTGGTGGACTGTCCACCTGCTTGTTTTTCGCTTGTTATTGATTTTGTTTTGTTTTCCTGGCATGTTTGAAATAGACCACTGGAAATAAAAACTGCAATGAAAACAAATTAGGGCAAAGACAAGCAGAGGATATCCAGTTTTTCAGCAAATGCCTGAGAGCAATATGTCTCCCTCAGCAGTTCATAATAACATGAAACCATTCAAGGAATCTTGAGAACTTTCAGTGTGGTAAGGCCAGGGTCTGTGAGGTATGGGACTTTCTCAGTGCCCTTGGCAAAGTTAATGCATTCTTCTGTGATGGCAGATTTAGTAAAGAAAAAGACATTGAGACTTTAGATCAACAGATATTGCCTTCAAAATCACACCTTTTCTAGGGAATTCCACTTATTTTCCAACAAGACAACGCAAAACCACAATCTGCACACATTACTACAGCATGACTGTGGAAGAAGAGAGTTCAGGTTCTGGACTGACCTGCCAGCAGTTCTGATCTGTCCCTGATAGACAGACTTAGTGGAGACTTTTATGACAAAAGATGCAACCTTATGCCTTGTGATGTTTTTGCACCCGAAATGATTCATCAGATGATATCTCAATACCAGAAAGTATTTTAAGCGTTTGGTTTGGGGTTGTAGAGATTTAGTGTAAGAACAAATCTTTATCACTATTGATGTTTACAGCAAATGGCTGTAAGAATGTACTGTTTGGGTTAATTGCTTAGTATGTCATAGGAAAATTATCAATCTTCTGGGGTATTTCAATGAACTTTCACTACGTAAACAGCAGTGTAACAAGCTCGGCTTCATGCATCTTTGGAATGACTCATATTTTTCAATATGGTGTGACTTCCTGCTTTCACTTTGTTACTGAAGACTTATATTTTCTTGCTTCACTCTAAGACTTTTCATGGCCACAACCTTTGCAACACCACATGTGTGTTGTGCAGAAATGCAAACCCATTTTGACTGTATTTTAGGGCATATGACGAATCTTTCAGTGGTCTCAGGTATTTCTATTCAATACAATCTTAATCAGTTAAAGTCTTTTTCACACATGAATATTGTAAGGTGTAAACAGCATCCAGTCTAGTACCTTGTTTAGCAGTTTCTGACAAAATACATTGTATATATTATGATACACTTTTCAGGCAATTCATATATTGTATGTACACAAATTCTTAAAGCAGAATCGGTGGAAAAACAGACATGGGTAAATCCAGAGATCAGAATGAATTCTGGCCTGAAGTGAAGTTTTTTTTTTTTTCTAGAATATTGCTTAATATAAACTTTGTATCACAGGACTACCTTTAGTTTTTCAACCATGAATGCAGACCATGTCATGATCTTTGCTGCAGAAAATGGTCACTCTTATCTTTTAAAATTACTCAATTTTTTGACAGTTGCTGGTGATGGATGGATATTTTTCAGTGATGTAAGCAATTGATAGTCATGTACTGCCACCTTCTGGTGACTAGCTCACACTAGCTCTTGAAATCTCATGTTTACATATTATTCCGCTAATACTTTTCCTCAATGATAATTTCTAATGCATACTCATACAAGATATAAAACAAGCAGATATACTGTAATAATTCTCATAGTAAGAAACCAAACACTTTTTTAGGTGATATGTGTCCTATAGTTCTGTGTCACTGCAGTAGGGTTTTAGGTGGCATTTATGAATTTTGATTGTATTACAGTCAGAAAAATTGTGTAGGTTTTAAAATTTTCATAACTCTGGTATCATATGTGCATAATTAGATGTTTTAAAAAAGGAAGACACAAAGAAAAAGCTAATCTGCAGACTCACCAGCAGGTGTCATCCTTACTTAAAGGCTATATTTAAAAATAGATTTGAGCAGCATTGCAGCATTTAATCCATAGTCTACAACATGACATCAAAGTGAGGGAGATTATCGATGCACTTTGAACTGTTTAGTACTGTGTAGACCTTGGTAAATAATTCACCCAACAACTGGCCTCCTTCTTTAGTTGTTCACTATTCACTGCATGATTTGAAGTTTATATGAACTGACAATTAAGGCCAAGCAATGAGAAAGAACAGCTTTAGCACTAATTTACATATATACATATATTCACTGAACACTAATGTGACCACAAGGGAGCCCACAGGCTACTAAAGATAACTGCAAAAGAAGAGCAATCCAAAATCCCAGAGGAATGCACAGAGCTTATCAGAAGATACTAGAGTCATTTAGGACTGCAGTGATTATGTAGAAATGACAAGAATGATTACTGATTTGATATTTTGTAGATAACAAAGTAAATGAAGAATCTTTATACAAGAGTGCAAATAGTTTCTCTTAGCTTCCTTAAAAACAGGCTCAGTTCAGGAGACATACTAACATGAATTGCTAACCAAAATTTACCAAAATTAGATGTCACATATAATTTGAGTTGTGGGTTTTGAAGTATTTTTATTTTTTTTAAAGTCTGCACAAGAGATTAGTATACTTTTGTTTAATACCTTTATAAGTGCTTGCATATCACAGTATGTAAGATTTCAACCTGTATATGTTCCTATAAAGAATATAAATAGACTGAAAACACTAAAAATGAATAAAGAAGACTGAAACCACAGGTGTTGATATTGTATGTATCTTATTTTTCTGTCTGTAATGAAGTGGTTTGTTTGCTTTACAAATCCTGTCCCATCACCTTACGATGCCACCCTCTGACACGTGATTGGCTCATAGGGCTCTCGTTCATCCAATCACAAAGCCGATTTGGCTCCGCCCGCCACATCACTAGCATGGCGGAACACGAAGCAGGAATTCCCACTATGCGTGGATGACAGCGTTGTAGACTGGCTAACACCGATGAAGGCCATCCCATAGCTATACAGATCTGTTGCCCAGCGACGAGCGGCGATACCTCAAGACAGCTAACCAGCTGTGAACAGCTCGTCAGCACACACAGCTGTCGTTGGCCAGACTTAACAGACAGTGGCTGAAGTCAAGTGTTTGCCCTGATGCTCAGAGTTGGACCGGTGCCTTTTGTCCACTCGAAACCATCGATGGAATGAACTAGAATATTTACTATTGCTGAATTCCCCAGAAACAACATGATGGATCTGTTCGAGTTGCTGTATTTGGACGAACTGTCCCACGGACTAGCAAACTTGTCCATGTTTCCTTACTTTGACATGGCGCACTATATCGTGTCAGTGATGGCTCTGAGAGAGCAGCCAGGTAAGTAGGAAGTTTAAGTACTTCATGTATTAGTCTAAACCAGGAAGCAACTTTTTGGCTTTGTTCTGGTGACGTTTAAAACCGTGAAACTGGAAGCACGACAACAAGCCTCCAGCTATATTGTTACATAAAGTTCACCTCCTGAATGCCACCCAACCACTATGGATGCGGTGTCAAGGAGGTTAGAAATACACACATATGATGACATTCAAATGCACTTATCGACCCTTAATTATTCTAGTTGTAATAATCTACAAAGTACAACAAAGCCTCTGTGATTTAATCAGTTATTTATCATATTTGCATATATTTTTAAAAAGAAATTTATAGTTTTTTTATTAGAACTATGTGTAACCTGAAACAAATCATAAGCAGGTTTTGTGCATTGCATTAAAAATATATCCTTACACCGTATCACATCTAACTTGAATTAATTTATTAAGCAAGTTAGAAAGTTGAAAATACCCCTGGCTAAAGTGCTGCACCTGAGTTTAAACTTGTTTATTCTTTATATGGGTTTGTTTTAAGCTGGACAGAAAGTCAGAATAAACTTTTGTTGAATTTCATATTCTGATGGCACAAGCTAAAAGCATCTAGATAGAAATCAGAAGCATGCTTTTTGCAGTTTTGCATTGGAAGATTATTATCCAGTGATAGAAGAAGAACTCAACTCCTCCACCAAAGGAAAAGTAACAAAAATAAAAGGAAAACTTTGATCAAAATGAAAGCTTGTAGCAAAGCAGCTAAATGTTTTCTGTTGTTATGTAATGCATCACATTTAACATTAATGATACATGTTTGGCACACACATGGATAAATGCTAGGTTCATTTATATACCCAAATGCTAGGTTGGGTCATTTTTCTGGATTTTTTCCAAGTTGTAGTGTCCTTATTGTGTAACCCAGTTGCTGGTTTAGTGATTGTATCAACTGTTGTAACGGCTGACACATCTCGGATAAGAACGCCTTCTTCCAAATTCACAAGTCTACCCAGCAGCTTTGTTCAATTTGTTTTCTTTTCTGTTTAGTACCCCTGCTGCATGAGAAGCAGTGAATCATCCTGATTGAAGGCAACACAGGGCAAATGCAAGCATCCAACACTCCCTACAAACTGCATGTTGTTGCTAGTTCTATGTCCTTGCTTGTATTAAATAATGGTTCTTAATTTTAACTCCTATGAGAAGATAAATCACTTTTAAAGTAGAGGTGATAGGATTTTTTCATTCAAACTTAATTATAATATCACATTATTATATCATATAATTGATTGCTAATTAATTCTCATTTGGCAAAATCTCCTCACTAACATAATGCTGATGTCAGGTGTGCTGCATAGTCCTGTTGTTGGATGGCTCTCTGCATAGAGTAAATATCTTTTCTCAGTAGCACGTCTTTATGCTTTAAATGCTTTAAATGCTAATTATTATTAATAAAAAGGCAAACACTCCTTTACATTGTCAGTTCCTTTTTAAGAAAGTGGTACTGGCTCAGTACAGCCTATAAGCCAGTCAAATGTCATCTCTTTCCATTATTGTAGGCTGCAGGAGTGTCCATAGGAGTGATAGTTAGAGAGTATTGCAGCAGCACACTGAGGCTAGCCACACTGCTTCTGTTGACAGGCAAGGAGTCCACCACACTGTTTTACTAGGTGGACCTATATTTTTGTTGTTGTTGTTTTCTAAAAAAACATTGAACTTAAGATCTAAATTTGATTTAAAAAGTTTAGATTTTTTGACACAAATGAAACTCAAAAGTAAGTGAAAGAAATTTCAAAGACAGCCTGTTAAACCCTGTCACAGCTCAGACCAAAGGTGGGCACTAGTCCATGTTATGTCACCAAGATTGTTAATGTGGAGACAGGTGGACTTTTAACTGCACCGGCAGCTAACTTTCCCCACACACACACACACACACACACACACACACACACACACACACACACACACACACACACACACACACAAACACATGCGGCTCATTGTAGTCCCCACTGCTGTAAATCTATTTTCGAACTTGCCTTGCCAAGCATCCCAGCTGCTGTGACCTTTTAACCCATTGTCCTCTACTCATGGCATTTATCTATCTGTTGGAGGAAGATACAGAGAGTAAAAATATACACCAACAACAAGCGAGAAAGAGCCCCCACAGAGAAATGTTTGTGTGATCATATCTGTTTATCGACTTAAAGAAAGGATTGCGTTTGAAGGTGGCCAAGTTACTATGAGAATCCGAGAGGAAAGACCTGAATCTCAATGAAACTTGAATAAAAGTAATGACACAAAGCACAGAGGGGACCAGCTCCTTTTCTTCTTTTCCCAAAAAGGAAAGGAATGCCATAAACTACTCCGCCCTCCGTCGTCTTTTTGCTGTGTTAAATCCTCTCGTCCTGCTCCATTAGAGTCCGGTGAAACTGCTTCAGACTTTCAAAACTCTTAGTAAATGTTTCAGACATGAATTCAGACATGTTTTCTACAGAACACTGCAAAATCAACCAGGGGCCAGTTCTCTTTGTGGATTTAATCTCACGTTGGAGTTATTTTAAACACATTAATATTCAATAACACATTCAATAATTTCCCTCAAAAGGGATAAATAAAGTATTTTTCATTAACAAACAGTGTCACAAATGGATCTACAAGTGTAGGAGGCAGAAGGGAAGAGGAGCGGTGTTTTTTTTTTGTCGGTCTGTGGTTTGTCATTTAGAGCTGCCTTTTAATGGCCGTGTCCATGGAGGAAAGAAGAAGCAGTGGAAAGCATGCAAGTGCAAAAGTGTTGGGAGGATTGACGGATAATAAAGCAAACAGTTTGGGAGTGATGTTAAGTATAGGGGAGGGAGGAAGGTTTACATGCTTAGATACAGGTTGTCTGTGTATGGTTCACAGCCTTTGCCACATTAAGATAAATTAGTTTAAGATCGGCTGATCTGTTTCTCAGCTAGAAGACATCTGTTCAGTTCTCATTTCTTTGTGTTGATTTCTAAAGATCCTGTGACGTGGCTGAGTGATGTCTGAAAAGGAAATGGCCCTGAGAGTTTTAATTGTCAGGGGACATGAGCCCACGTTGTGTTTTATCCCTCTAGACAAGCAGAGGAGGAGAAAAATAACAAGAAAGTAATTGCAGCCAGTGCTGTATGGCATGGCGCAGCTGCAACAAACTTGGCCTGATTATTCAAATTTGACTTGGAAATGTTTTCCCTCCAAATGCAAAACTAGGAGGGAGGATGTGGACTTGCATCCCAGCCTGTCAGAGCAGTCCAAGCAGTGTATTCTGTTGCAGTTGAAAATGTAAACAACCCATTTTTTTAAGTGCTTTTTGCTTTTGCATTGGGCTTGCAGATGAGTCATTGATCCTGCTGCAGTTTCAGATTTCAAACGTTTCTGTTTCCCTCTACTGTTGATGTCTGGCCAGTCGGACGCAGACACTGACTGCAGCAGTTTGTTTTGTTTTCTTTTAGCTAAAGGTGATGACCGAGCAACGGTGTTTACTGTGTAAGCAATGGGCCGCACTCATGAACGCTGTGTCAAGGCTGCTGTCAGACCGAAAGCATTATATGTGCAACTATCACAGGAAAAGAGGGTGTGCAGTAGATAACAGTTATGATGTCAGACTGAAGGCTTATACTTCTGGCTGCTGGCATCAATGAACATATTTATATATATATATATTATAAAAGAAAGAAAGAGAAAATACAGTTGATATGTTCTCTTTACATTAATTTTCAATTAAATTAGGGGTCTAAATCATTTACAAACTGTTGCATTTTCTTGCTGTGAAATGCTGTGAGGAGAAAGTTAAAAAAGTTATCCCCAAAGACTGAGTCTGCAGAGGAGGCAGATAGTGCTGTAAATTGTACCAGTTGCTATCAAGGAGTCTTTAATCTATCTGTAATCCCCAGATTACCATTTTGGTCCTGAGTGCAGCCACAGACACACAGGGCAGGCGGGGCAGGGTTCACTAAGAGCTACTTGTCTCAGGTGAGATGTGTACGTTGTGGCGGTAGCAGGATTTACTCTGTCAGAAATAGACAAGTAAGTCTTGCATTGTAGTAAAGGATGTTTCTAAAAGTGCCTAGTCACATAAAGGCCATAAAAACATCTCAGTACTGTAATATGTCATTAAAGAAATGACTGTTTTACAGCTCGGGTAAATAATAAAAACACAAAGTCTATTTAAAATGAGGAAATCCAAAGCAGTGACATCATAATGCAGAACAACTCCCATGTTGTGACTTGTCTTGAACTCGTGAATGTTCTCGTCACAACTGTGGAAATGGGTTTAAGCAGAAAAGGGAATACAGTGTTCTTTGTAAACAGGGTGGAAACAGAGTAGCAACACTGAGCTGCTGATGTTATCTTCGGTGAGCTCATCTCATCAGTGCTTCGAAGTATAAATGCCATTCCTCAGGCCTGCACTTTGAACTGTAAACTCCGGAGCAAATTCTCTATCTGTGTGTCAAACCCATCCCTTCCTTTGTTTGCACTACTGGTGAACTATAAACAAGTTAATATTTACACACGTAAGGAGACGGGGAGGACATTGAAGAGGCCAGAGTATCCAACTCTTCCATAGTATCTTCCACTGGACTGATTTGCTCATCTTAAACTGTTTTTTGTAATAAATCAAGTCTAGACAACATTAAACTTATACCACTGCGATGTGGTTAGAGGTGTAATGCTTATTCTGTATTTGGGTGTTTTTCACTGCATCACTGTTTATCTGGCATTATGAGTCTTTTAGACATGAAATGACAACGTCACCACCTTGACACTTAATGTATGGAAATATTCAACATATTTTACAGAAATCCACAGTAATTGTGCTGACACATATTTCTGTTCATGTGCAGGAGCTCTGGAGGTGTCCAGAGTCAGCCCCTTGGCCTGCTGGTTCAGCTCCATGCTGTACTGTTTTGGGGGAGCGGTGCTGTCTGGGATCATGCTTGCAGAACCACCAGTTGCACCTTTATCCAACAGCACCAGTGTTCTGCTTGCTTCAATCATCTGGTAAAGATCCTCGGGATGGTGAAAGCACCAGCAGAAGGAAGGGAAACACTAAGAATAGTGATTGGTGAAATATTGAATGACTTTGCAATTTAGTGGAGAGGAGATACACAAGGAGGCTGTTATCCTTGTCTTTCATGGGTTTTTTTTAATGTAAAGAGAGCATAAAATCTACAGGGTGCTGAATGAAACAGAGACCCTATTGTAGTGCTCTCTACTTTAAATATGAAGCTTTACTGCCCTCTACAGGTGGCATACAAAATTACGCTCTGCTCACTTTAAATACACACTTCCCTCTGCTGGTGAATAGAGGTATTTAAGAAACACAAAGGGGGTGATGCTGTCAAAGTCATTTTTTGTGCTTTGTTAACAGGCCACATGCTGTAGTTTACACACACCTAGCAGCTGAATTATGTCTGTGTGTGTACACGTTCAAAGGACCATATGCGTCTCTACAGGTACCTCGTCTTTTACTGCCCCATGGACGTGGTGTACTGTTGTGGAGCCCTGCTACCCCTCAGGCTGGTGCTGTCAGGAATGAAGGAGGTGACCAGGACATGGAAGGTCCTTGGAGGGGTTACTCAGGCACACAAAAAATACAAAGACAGCCTGCTTGTTATGATTGCCATCGGGTGGGCGAGAGGTCAGTAGGTGATCGTGCGCATGTGTCACAAAGATTATGTACGGAAATATGATTTACCAAAGGCTGCTTTCAAGTTACCAGAAAGTATGTTGGTACCGTACATTTATATATTTATTTACATCAAGCTCATGTTTCTCTGTCACTCACCAGGTGCTGGAGGAGGTCTCATAAGTAATTTTGAGCAACTTGTACGGGGCGTGTGGAAGCCAGAAACCAATGAGCTCCTCAAAATGTCTTAGTAAGTTTTCTACAGGACTTTGGCATTACATCAGGGATTTAGGTGTTTTCTGAAGACCTAGAAAATTACTCAGTCTTTTACTTGGCCAGTAAACATAGTATCTGTAATGTAGTATCTTCATATCAACACTTTTAATAGAACAAAAATCCAAAGGAGATTGTTTTGTATATTTGGCTTCTAACAGGTTTATATGTTTTAAGGGGTTTAAATGCTTTAATGTTCAAAAACCTCTATTTTCCTCATAATATGTTGATGGAGCCCCTTTTGTCTTGTCTGCACTAAACACCCCATTCACAGTCTCTTAAAGGCCCCCTCTCTCCAAAGGACCAGTCTCCTCTGGCTGAAAATAATGGAGCTTGACTACAGCTCTCACTATTATGCAATTTAAGTGGACAATTATCGTTGATACAAATGATAGCATTTAAGTATTTCTCTCTCTCTTTGCTTTTAATGCTGTAATTACATTATAAGCTCACTAATAATGTGATAATCGAGCTAACCCTTACCAATAATAACAGTTGTCTGATGGGAATGAAAACAGGAGCATTAACTAAAATGTCTGTTTGCCTTTTAGCCTTTGTAAACAAGTTGCAGAATGCAACAGTGAGACGTCGTTGAAAAGGCGTCAAATTACTCAGGTGGAAAACAACGAGTTAATATAACATTTTCTTTTTAAGAAGTTTCATCCAGCTGTTTCTAAAACAGCGAATTAAGACTGTTGTGAAGATTCTGCATCTTTTATCATGATTACCTCAAATGACTGAAATTGCATGACTGACTGTAAAATGTGACAGCCCCGGAGATGAGACAAATGTTCAAACTTTGCTAGGAATGTGCCAAAATAATTATCAGGCAGCCACAGTGTAGTTTAGTAGATCAGAATCAGAAATCAGAAAGTCTTTTATTGTTGCTGTGCCCGAAGACCATGTCTATCAAGGGAAAAGGTTGGACTGTGGACAAGGCATTTCAGACAGTTCAGTGTTTTCATTTAAAGACAAAAACTCTAACATACATAATTGATCATATGCCTTACGTTTGGTCCATTTATGCATTTAAAAATGTGATTTTTTTAAAAATATATTATGATATTATACTTTTCTTTGCATGTGTGTTTAGCCCAACAAAGATCACCCTGATTGGGGCGGTGCTGTTTGCTCTGCAGCAGACCCACTACCTGCCGCTCCAGAAGCACCACCTGATGCTCCTCTACACCGTCTTTATTGTTGTAAATAAGGTCAGTCTCATTTACCTGATATGGTTCATAATATGAAACTAAGACCAGAATACAAGGATGAAGTGATCAATATGCAGGACATAGAGGTGTCTTTTAGTCAATAACTACTTATCTAGACAATCCAAAGAAGCAGACTTTAAAAAAAAATAAAAAAAAAGTATATATTATTATTAATTGGAGCTTTGGTTTAAGAAATACTTTGGTACCACAGCTCCCTGCAGATCTGTTTCGTCTTGTCTTTCAAATGACCTTTCTCCTCTGCTTTTGTGAAGTTGTAGCCACGGTGACTCACATTAGCTGGGTATTACCCGCAGGGCTGAAGCTTTTGCATCATTTTCATCAGCTTGCATCATCCACTTTTCTCTTCTCTGGGAATCTTGAGCTCTTGACTGAGACACAGATAAATCTACCACATCTTCTTTCAACTTTTCTTCTGTTAGCTCCCGCTGTCTGATCTGTCAAATTAGCAGCAAACCGTTTCATCAGATTTAAGCGCTCTGTCAGAGCCAGCTGTTTATTATTTTGTGCTTCACCTGATGATGATGCTGGCTGTATGCAGCAAACCCTTGATAAAAAGTAATTATAAATTTATTTCCCATTTTTTTTTCTGATCTTATTTGCATATGTAGCCACCAGCACATCAGCTCGCAGAATAAGCAGATATTTTTCAACCGTCTTGTGTGTAGTATTCACTTTAACAGGATGCTGCATAGGACTATATATAAAAACGTACTTACATTTTTTTATACATCTTTACCTTTTTCAGTTTTGAAACGACTTCAGAATCTTTATTTGCTAATATTATGCACCAGAAAAGATACAGACCAACATTAGCATTCATTTAATGCTTCATAATTCTGGCCAGCTGCTGAAAATAATCCGTCCTTTAGTTCTGTTTGTCTTCTTTCTTGAGGAAGGAATTGGCTCTGACTATTAAATGAAATAATACTGTCTGTGAACTTTTTCACTTAAAAGCTGTCATGATTGGCTCACTGGACACGCCCTTGACACAGAAATGATCATTTAGCCTTTTTCTTGATTGATGCTCTCTTCCTTTAGTCACGGATGATGTTGACGGGCTCGTCTTCGTCACCTTTTGCCACCATTGAGTCAGCCGTCTACAAGACCCTCTTTACGGGACACTTGCCTTATGCTGCTCTCACGGATGAGGTAAAGAAAGCTTGCATTGATAATGGCACAGCAAACAGGAACACGTCTACAGCCATAACCAAAGAGTCCAATGAGAAAGCATCAGCAGTGCATCGCAAACCCGTTCATCCTAATGAGGGGCAGAGCAGCACAATCAAAGCCAAAGAGGAGTTGGAGGATGAAGAGACAACAAATTCCAAAAAGATCAACTAGTCAAGCCTTTTCCCTGTAGCACCTTTTTTTTTTTTTTTTTTTTTTTTTTTTTCTACCTCTGAGCAGGGTTATGCAGTTATTTGATTTAGATTTGTTATGTTAGATCATTTGCTGTTCTTACAATCTGAAGCTGATTGCTGAAAAATAATTAAAATAAGAGGTCGCTCCACCCAACATCTGATATTTATGCTGTTGGAAGTGAAGATCACACTTTCCTTTGGCTAAATGCACATTTTGCAGTACAAGGCGTAGCTTACTTTTATAAGAAATATATATTTATTTTGAAAACAAAGAGATGATAAATATATTCCAGGGTTTTGGGACCAATGCTGTGCACCTGCTGAAATACGAATGTAATATTTTCTGTATATGTATATATTGCGCTTCATGTTAAGGCTGCATTTATTACTCTTATATGATGACATTTTTAAAGAAAATTTATATTGTATGCAATTCAGATGTTTTATTATATTTATACTAAATAAATGCACTTATGAATGTGAAATATTTAAAAAGGTTGTATTAATTGGTAAATGCTTTGAATGAGACCTGAGAGCATGAAAATAAACCGCTCTAAATACACATATAGTTTGTTTTTGTTACTTCTACCCTTTGTAAGAGTTTTGAGATTTTGCCTCACTATAAAACATTACTTATATTTTGAGTTGCTTACAAGAAATGTCCTCATTAACGTATCAATCATTATCCAGCCCTCATAGTCACTGATAACCCCTTTTAGATGTTTGTAAGTTAATGCCAATCAGCACAGTGTCCAGAAGTAACCCCCTCTATAGGCTGAAACATTGCATCAGTGTAACATCACCACCTGATTGATACCTCACCCACTCTGAAAAGCTTCTGGAGAGAAATCTCCCAAATCTACCCCAATTCTCATCGATGTAATCTCAGACGGCAGAGCACCCCTGTTTGAATGCAAATTAAAAAAAAAGAAGGTGGTTGTTGAAAGAGAGGACGTTCAAAGACCCCCAAAAATCCCTCAAGTCCACAGATTTCAGTTACAGGCTAGTATCTCAGTGTTTGCTGCTAAACTGCCTGGTGTTTCTTCATGTTGATCTTTCTGACTAATTTCAAAGTGACTGACTTTGAATATTAAAGACCCATTAAAAGGTCCCAGGTTTTTCTTGTACTGCCTCTCATGACAAGAAGGCAGGTGACATGACAGCAATTTAGAGCCTAAATTTTCCCAGACAATTCTCTTAATGAGGTCCGGACCTTTATGACCCCTTTTCAATTACTCGCTGAACTGAGCAGACCTCCCACTGTTGCGCTCTCCGCTCCTGTTGCCTTAGCCTTTCACTCACTGTATTTCACCTGCCCAAGCTGTGGCACATCTCCCTTTTTATTCATTCACTGGTGTTTTCCACGTCAAGTGCAGAAAATTCTTGAATGTGTGCACACAATGTACCCTGGCATGTGAATATTCCCTTATGAGTTTGAGTCTCGGTAAAGGTCACAAATGCAGCATACGTTTATGCACATTAATATACACGTATCTGCCCCACAAAAACACAACTCATGTACCCACACATATTGCAAGATTACTGTGAGCTCAACCGTTCCTGTTCATATTTGAAACTCACTTTGAACCAATAGTGTAATCTAAATAAAAGGTCAGGGTCATACCAAGACCTGCTTATTACAAACACACACACAACAGGCTGATGGATCGACACAAAAAATAGTAAGAGCTTGTGTTTGGAAGCCATCAGTATGTCTGAAACTGTCAGTCTCAGCCTGTGGCCTTTTGTTTTTGTTTTTCTTTCTCCCAAGCCAACATGTGATCCCTTCTGAAAGATTGCCAACAGGGAAAGAAGATATATTTGAAAAGCACAATAAGGACAATTTCCTTCTTCCCCATTCATATGACAGCAATATAAATAGTTGTAATATTTATCTTTGGATAAAATAAGTACACCCTTGGTGTCAAGGCTTGCATCGCTCCCTTCAGCAGTAATAACTACCTGTGGGTGTTTTGCATAATTGCCCATCAGTCTCTGACAACAGCTTCCTGAAATGTTTGCCCACTTTTCATGCAAAATTCCTTCATTTAAGACCTGTTTTGTACCTCCTGTTAAATTCCCCCTTAAACGTTTCAATGGAATTCAGATCTGGACTTTGACTGAGACATTCCACAACCCTCCTTCTCTCCTTCTTGAGCCATTCCTTTGTGGATTTGTTTGTGTGCTGAGAATCATTATCCTGCTTAAAGATCCATTTCCAGTTCCAAACCAGCTTTCAGACGGATGGCCTCAATGTCTTCAAGCATTCTTTGATATAATGGTCTGAACTAAACATGCCATCAGTGGCCAAACGGCATCTTTGATTTGTTTGTTCCGGGATCTTTATTATAAAAGGCTTGGTCTTTGCTTGTTCGTTCACTTACAAAGGGTATGAAGCTGATGTAATTTGAGATATCATGGTGTTCAGGTTACTCTCACTGAGTGGCTAAAAGAAACGTGTGGATTGTTTTACCAGTGTGAAAACAGAAAACAGAAAATGTTTTTAAAATGTGGAAAAGCTGTTTTGCATTGACTGTACTTACAGTTTCAGTGGGAAGTCTGTGGTTTCTTTAAAAACTTTCAAATACAGTAAAAGAGTCAAATGAATTGCTGTAATTTATAGAGAAAAAACACTACTGGAAAGGAGGCTCAGAAATGTGTAATTTGCAGTGAACAGATTTGATTCGATTTGTGGTTTAAAAAAGAAAAAAAAAGGCATAAAATATTTTGACCTATACACTAGATAGGCTGCTTAACATTCCATTTATGGCCTGTGCAACTGAAATATTTTTAGTGGGATTTGATGGGAAAAATGTGTTAAAATGCTGTTGTTGGTCTGTATTATTAATCAAGGTTAAATATGAGTTTAAATGACAACTTTAGACTAACATTAACAGGTGTCATTTTCAAATAAAACTTGCACAGAAAGTGACTTAACTTTTAAAATTTGCTCTGTATATGTTTAAATTAAGTTTATGGATTTAGTTATTTATTGCGCTTTAATTATTGCTGCAAGTCATGTTTAATATCCTATACCATACAAGTATATTGATATAAGCTTCTGTTTGTTTATATTTATGTATGAATGTTGCTTGATTTTCCTACTTGATTTCAGTACCTTGCATTTATATGTAACAGAAAGTGCTGCATAGAGCTGACTTTTTTTTTTCCCTGAAGGTATATCTTGGCATGATGATACCACATAGAATACCAGCTCTTTGATGCAAAGTGTTTGAATAAGAGTTTAAGTTTCTACCCAATACTAAGCCTCTGACTCTAATTCTATGGATTTGATAGTATGATAGAATACCAATGGACTCCAATGTGTGTTTTATATAATGAATGTATGAATATTGCTACTATTACCAAAGGCTCATTTCTTTCTTCATTGTCATGACTATGAGCACATCAGCTCATTCCGATGCAATTCCACATACACCGTTCTGACAAATTTCTATATCCTTCACAGCTGATTAATCCCAGAACAATCTGAATAAAACTGTTTTGTAAAAATTGGTTTCAGCAGTGGAAATTGAATATTCACAGATTTGCCTTCCCCTTTTTAGAAGCAATTGTCCCCAACCATTTTTAAGGCAAAATGATCAATAACTATGACCCTGATGTTGAGGCTAGAAGCCCATTGGTCCTCACCACTCTCCTGACTGAGGGGTTTCTGTGGATGAAATGTGCAGAGCAGGTGATTACCACTTGGTGGCGTGAGAAGGCGACATCACTGATGGCTTGATGCCTGGGAGATGACAGGCTGGCCAGCAGCTGCAGGCAAGAAAGGATGGGGACAGGAGGGGACCCTCTTTGCAAAGCCAATGGTTGCTGCTTGCTTGTGTGAGCAAGTATGGTCTACTTTAGCTGTGCTTGTGAGGCTTGACTGTAGACAATTCTCTAGCCTTGTGAGAACATGTTGGATTGTGGGGGTGTTTTGGATGGACAAAAACTGATTCATGGTGAGAAATTACAACATTTATTCTTATTTTTAAAATTTGTAGTTTTAGCTAACTTAATTTCTTTGTTTAAAGATCAAAACTAGGGCAATTTCTGAAACTCATGTGTTAAAACTCTACTTTCAACTTCTGGGTTAAGCCTCACAGTAAGGGCAATATTAAGAAAATGTACGCTGTGTCCAGCTAAAAACGACATGCAGAGTGGCAACAAAGGGTGAGTCCATCATGAAGGCACAAAAAGCTTTTGGGCACAATCACACACACACACATAAGCATGCATACACACTCAGTACACACAACAGAGTAATGCAACTGGGGTATTACTCGGTCGTAATACACCCTCCAAACCACCTGTGAGACCAGAACACTTTGTTTTCCTTTTTTCCTTCACAAAAACAAACACAATCTACAAATATATTCACACCTTGAATGTCTATATATGTCAATTATGAAAAGATCTCTGTGCATATAAAAAGGTTAATATAATAACTAAACACATTCTTAGGACCACTGCATAAATACGCAGTAAGGCCTCCTTTTCTTCTTAAACTGTACCAGAAGATGTTGGAAAAAAATCCTTTCTGATTATCCATGATGACATGATTGCACTTCATGCTTTCAGCAGATTTGTCTGATGCACCTTTATACTGCAAATCTCTCAATTCGACTACAGCCCAAAGGTGCTGTGTTGGATTCAGAGCTGATGACAGAGCAAAGCCACAAAGCACATTGAAGTCATCATGGAGATTGTTTAACCATCCTGATTTGACTTTTTCATTGTTTAAATATGCCTTGGAAATGTTATTGGAAAATTTAGGCCATTAAACACACAAATAATTCGTAATAAGAGGTCCAAGTGGAGTTAAGAAGAATAGCCTGCTCCTGACACGTTCACAGCATCATTACAACAGTACCACCCTGCACCGTTGACAGGAGATAAGTCGAATCCATGGATTACTGCTGTTGTGTTTCAATTCCAACCTTTGGATCTGTAGATTCAGATTTCTGTTCCTGGCAAACAGAAGTAAGGCATCACATATCTGCTGTTGTATCAGCCTCAATGTTGGATGTGTTATAAAGTTTTGAAATACTTTCCTGCCCAACATCATTATTACCATAGCTTCCAAAACCAGTGCGACCATTCTACTATATACTCAGTCATTAAAAAGAAGTTTCTTTTTACCAGTGTTTCAAAATGAAGTGCTGGACGAATACATCTTGAGATGGTTTAAGTTTTTGTTCTTTTATCTATTTTCTAAAGTGGAGAACCTATGAGTTGTGAATGTCTTACCTGCAGTAAAACGAGAGCCGAGTGCTCTCAGTTTAGAGAATCAAGGAAGAATTCTTATTGGATGAGACCACAAAAGAGTCCTTTTCTTGTCATCTAAAACAGCTCAAAACTAACTTTTACACTCACTTTTGCCTTAGCTGATTATTTATTTTGTCACTACATAAACCAAAGAAAATCTGTCTTGCTACACATCATAACACACCAGGGGTCTGCTGCAATGTATCCTGCTACTGGTTATCTGAGTCTGCCAGGAGTTGTATTACCCGGACTTATTGGATAGCTTACTTGGCATTCTTTGGGTAAATGTTTTATATATGGTGAACATTTATTTTTTCAGGCTTTTTGTTCATTTTTATTGTCTCTTTGTTGATATTTTAGGATTTCATTGGAGGAATTGTGAGTAACAGGTCAAAAAATGACAGATAAACAACTCTCTGCAAAATGACATGATGTAAAATCCACTAGAAATAATTAGCTTGAAGCACTATTTTGGGGTTTTTGGATGCTTTAGATAAGAATAATTTGATATTCTATTGCCCCGCTTTGAGAAGCAGTTTGCTTAATTTCCCTATCAGAGTTCCTCCTTGATTCTCCAAAAGTGAGAGCTCGCTGACTTCTGTCTATTACTCCAGATACATCCCTTTAAATCCACTTTCCCAAGCAAGGACAACACCTCAACAATGTGAGTTTACTGTTTTAACGCAAGGTATGGATGAAAGTATGGCTATGGATACATGTAGGCTATATGAAGGGTCACCAGGTGATTAAAGGTGTGGTTGAGGCATGTCCTTGCTCCCAAACCTAAATTAACAGTAACTAAATTTGCGGTGCATATCATTAATGCAGTGCATTATCAGGCCTCTTATATCCATAAGAAACAGACTGAGAAAGAGTTCAACTAGCTGCAGTCTTCTAGCTTGTGGCTGTGCACCTGCTCCGACTCAGTAGTGTCTAAATATGACGACACAAGCTGAACACTGTTGAGCTTCTTACCGCATACTGTCATGATCCCTTGTTGGATATTCTGTATTTGTCCCATGTTGACATGATCAGTGCGATTGGTGAGATGCATAATTAAGAAATAATAACAGATGGAATAAAGGTTTTATAAAGTAAGTACTTCACAGCAGCAGAGAAATGAATAATCTTTCACTGACAACTTCTACCATTTGGGATTTTAGGATCAAAGTGAATGTTTTTAAGTCCAAGTTTTGACAAATTACTTTGTGGGTGACGCAACCAAACTCATTATCTCTTCATATGAATGAAAGTGAGGAGGGAAATGTCTGGGACCACACAGGAAAAGGCTCAGGGAAGTTCAAGAGGAAGAAGGAGAAAGGCAGATAGAGGACAAAAAGAGAGAGAGATACTAACAGGAGAAGAAGAAAAAAAAGAAAGTTGAAAATGTGGGATGAGGAGTCATATCATAGCATCTCTCTTTTTCTATGGTTCTCTCACACACACGAGCAAACAGAGAGGTCTGTTCAAGAAGCTAAAACTAAACACCAAATAAAAACAGCCCACCGCTATTTAAGATGTGACTTATAAAGATCAACTGTGAAGAAAATGCACCAAAAAGTGATGCCACTGTAATGGGACTAGGATGCTGACTACTCACGTGTTCGTGTGTAACAAACAGAAACATTAGAGAAGTATGAAAAAGCATGGAAAAGTATTTCATACAAGAAATAAGGATGTTGGCAGATTTTTCACTTCAATGTTACTCAAACTAAGTTTGTGACGGCACTTTTGTTTCTGTCAATGACAAGCATCAAACTGCAGGTGTAGCAACATCATTTTGCTTAATTTCTGGACTCAGATGGGGTGGATCTGGAGAAGATACAGAACTCCTGTCCACTTGGGATGAATTTGTGCTTCGGTCTTATATAGTCAAAATCTAAAGTAAACCTAAATGAGAACAATACGAGTTTATATTGCTTTTACGTGGATGTTTGAGCTTGTTTTGCAGCATCTGGGTCTGGACAGTTTGCCGCTGTTGCTCATGGAATAAGTCAGGACATCCATAAACACTGGCTCTCAAGAGAAAGTGGCTCGTAGAGCAAGAAAACAAACTTTGGCACACAGATTGTTCTAACAAAAGTGGATCACACTAAAATTTGTGTATTGGGATTCCAGAGTCAAAAACCTGACCTTAATCCACTTAATATGCTGCAAAGGGACCGGAAGCAAGTTTATGTAAGGGAATGAACAAACATCCCAGAAATTAAATTGTTTTCTATGACAGTTCAATTCTTCTGATAAAAAGTCCCATGAAACAGTTTTTTTTTAAGTTACTGTATTGCTACACATCAGATCTATACGTCAAAGCTTTAATTTTCTGTTTCTTTGTCCCTTTCTGTATCATAACAACTGTCCACAGAATTAGCATACACCAACATTAGCATTTATTGGCAAGGATGGCCTCTAAAAGTTGATTTGCCACTGACCCCCCCCCCCTTGTAAGTCTAGAGATAAGTGTAAAGAAAGACATATATGCTATATCATCAAACAGCAGGAACTGTATTTCCATTCAATAGCAAAGCAAATCAAAAGTCTTCTTTTAAAAAGCTGCAAAACAACCAAAAAACCCAGAACAATCAGGCACATTTCCCTTTGGGGGGTGGTGGTAGAGTTGGTAGTGGTTGTAATTCAGTAGGAATAATCATCTTATAGTCGCAACAACTATGTAGATGTCCACAAGAGGAAAACAGAGAGCTCTGATTCAAGAAGTCAATCTCTGGAAATAACTGGGATAATACATATTATATCTGGGAAATACCAACTTACACTGGAAACAGTTGGGGAGTCACACCCTTTGGGTTCCAGGTCAGGAATCATTTGCAAAGTTGTTTCATTCCACCCAAAATGCAACAATGATTCTTCAAATATATGAAAACCTTTCCAGGTGAAGTTATACATGTTTTTGCATGGAATTACTTTCCCCCCCCCCCCTTTTTAATCATTTTCATTCAGTTTTTTCTAATTCCTGTCCTCTAAATGCAGATCACAACCTGCAATAGAGTAGGTTAAGTAGATGCAGTATTTTTTCTTTCTAGGTAAGTTGTTGAGGTAATATGGCTACATTTTTTAAAGCATCCCTTGATGCCAACTTGAAGCATCCTCTGAAATTGGCCGTCCATTCTTCATGTGTATGTTCTCATGGTGCCTCTGCTATCATAGGTTCCTACTCCACCATGGAAATGAATAGAAGCTCACGGTGTGGAGTCCTCTTTTGTTCTCCTCTGTATTTTTGTTCACATAAGCATGGCCAGTAGTTGGTACATGGTGTGCTTCAGTCACCCCCCCCCCTCTTTCTTTCCTCCTTCTCCTCTTTTCTTCTTTTACTGAGGAAGCAGATGGCGTTTACTGTTGGTTATTTTCCCTTTCATAGAAGACTTGCTAGATATTCTTAGCCCAGGGACTGCATGGGGTAAATGTGACCTTGCTAAGGGAATGGAAGTGGACTTACAATGGGATAACTACAGCTTACAGCAGGTTATTTACCACAGACTGGATGTCCATAAGTGTGACCTCATAGGAAAAGGGGCACATTGTGTGGTCCAGTTTCTGGGCTCAGTTCATATTTCCCATTGTTCCACTCTTCTCTCTCTCTGTTCATCATTTTACTTTCTGCTCTTCTGTCAGTCTGCTGTTTGTCTCCCTTTTCTCTCTCTCTCTTCCTCTCCCCATGGCAATCCCTCATCCTTCCCTTACATCCTGAGGGACCCTCATTTCTCCATAGCGGCCCCTCCTGTATGCAAAGCAGGTGTCAGCTAGGACAAGGAGGACAGCGACTACCTCACAAAGGAGGCGACAGGGTCTTGGGGGCAAAAACACACAGACACACACATACAATCTTAACACTGCGTGCAGTCTCCTTCTCTGTCTCTTCTGTTCTCTTTCTCCGTCTACATGCATATGCACTTCACACATATGTGCTCCCTTTTTTTCCCACTCACACTTTGACATGCACACACACACACACACACACACACATCTCTCGTGGGCTGGATAGGGGCTGGGGACAGGGAAAGCTGGAACTGTCTGTCTGTCTGTCATTAGTATTCCAGCAGGAGGCTCCTGGCCAGGCCAGACATCTGAGCAGAGCAGCCGCAGCAGATAAAGAAGAAGCCATTAATCCACGAAGATTACCAGGACTGATACTTTATCCCACTGTAATACAGCAATGCAACCAGACTCATTCCATTTACAATGCCGTCAGAGGAAGAAAGAAGGAAGAAAGGGGTGAGCTCACCTTGTGGATGGCAAGACACACAGAAAGCCAGCTTGCCTTCTTAACTCTTGCGATTGTAATTTCTTCTTTGATGGAGCAGGGACTGGGCAAGTGCACGGGTGTATGCGTGTGGGCTTGCATTTGATTTGTAGATGTTTTGAATTTCGAATAGGTCACCCCCTCAATCACTGTGCCACAGATGGCCACCGTTTCAGAGATCTAAGTTGGTCCAAAGAACAGCTGGCTGTCTTTCTGCACCATGCTGAGTCTGTTTAAATCAAATATCCTTAATAAGTATGTTTGTATGAGTCTTTGCATGTGTGTGTCTGATTACCCCCCCCCCCCCCCCCCCCCCCCCCCCCCCCCCCCCCCCCCCCCCCCCCCCCCACC
>JAOXYM010000020.1:10105086-10116075 GCA_028567055.1 Leptatherina wallacei | reverse complement strand
GACGTGAGACTTGAACATGATTAAAACTAGACATGAAACATGGCACAAGACTAACACAGATGACGAGACATAACATTGTGTTAGCATGGGTGTGTGTGTCGTGCAAGTCAGACAAGTGCTTTTAAAGTTAGGTTGTCAACTACCTTTGTAATTCTTAGTGAGTATTAATTATGTGGCAATGCAACAGCATTCATTTCAAGCTGTAACGGATGAGGTTTTGGTGGTTATTTGCAGGATGTGGCTTGGTGGATTTGTTTGGGGGGGGGGGTAAATGAAAAATGCCTATAGGTTCCCCAATGCTTTACCTTTAATTATTACTAATAACATATATTTCAATCAACATCAAATACATTTGGTATAAGATTCAGGAAATGTAACTATTCATATTTCATTATTCCACTTCAAAGTATTCAAAAGTCTGTTTTTTAAAGCTGGCAGAAAGGCGTCTGCCAGAAGGTAATTACATTTATACAAATGTGTGCATGCACAACTGCTTCCAGTTATAGAAGACATTCAATATGAAGACATACCCAATTCTGAATCCCCTCATCAACAAACCCCATTAAGTTAAGTGGGAGTATGTTACAGAAAATAAAATGGACTTGATCTCTTCCTTTCTCAGAGCACTTGCCATTTCTTCTTCTGTATCTAATTACCATTTTGTATATTCCTGGGAATAGTCCAAAAGTCAGTCATGCTATAAAGGATGTAATTCTCAAACAATTAGAGGCCATTTTGTTGGACCAAGACGGCTATTTTGGTCAAGGAAGCTGTGATGGCTGCATCTACAGCCACACAAATGTGGTAACCTATATGTGGTAATCAAACATTACATTTGCGATAACACGTATTACACATAACACACTCATATTTTATTTTATTTAGATATAGGATTTGATTTTCAGAGCAATTTGTTTGGCATGTTTAGTTCATTTAAACAATGAAACAGCACTGTATTCTTAAATAAGTCTGCTCTTTTGAGTTTATACTGTTTTGTCATATTCGTATGAGTTGATTTAACCATTTCTCTTTTTTGTTCTCGAGTAACTTCAGCTTTAGCTGCTCCAGTCCCTTAGTTGAAGTGTATAGAGCTGGCAAAGGGGTGGAGCCAGCCAATATGCTGAAATCAAATTGGATCAGACCATACTTCAACATCATGGGGGGAATGGAGTTTGCTTGTGTTAGTTTCATTTAGATTTTTGTGTGTCTTGCTCCTTTGTTTTGTGTTAAGTTCCCCTTTGATTTTGTTCAGTCAGTTTGTTTGAGTTAGTCTTGTTTTGTTACCAGTCATTTTGAATAAAGTTTGGTTTCTTTGACTTCTTTTACTGGCCCATTTTCTTATTCATTTTTGTACATGTTACATTTGATTATTTCTTGGTTTTTTTCCCTTTAACCTGTGGCTGACTGTCCTTTCACTGCTTGATCCATCACAGAAGCATTTTGCACATTTTATTTCAGTCAAGAAACTGAAAAGTCTGAATTATTGGGCCAAAGGAATTCATTTTGAAAATACTCTTAAACATCAGCTGCAAAAGGCTCACTGTTCATGTCCATGTCTATGAACCTGTACAATTAAAAAAGAGAGCTGTGCTTGAAACAGAAACAAAGTTATTAGATTTGGTGATAGTTTTACAGACTGCTACATTATTAATTCTTCCGTTTTTGTTTTTACATCTTCAGTCGTGCCCAGTACTGTAGGGAAAATGAAAAGTAAAGCACTAATGTGTTCAAATTCATTAAATGCACTGCAAATTTACACATGGATAGATGACCCTGGATCATCTGGAGAACAAGAACACTCTGGTCCGGATGCTGTTTATCGATTTCATCTCGGCCTTTAACACCATCATCCCTCAGCATCTGATTAGTAAACTTGGCCCACTGGGACTGATCACTTCTCTGCAGGACTGGATACTGGACTTTTTAACAAACAGACCTCAGTATGGGGAGGTAACGACAAGTATGATATCATCTCACTGAGCACAGGTTCTCCACAAGGGAGCGTTCTGAGTCCCCTCCTCTCCACTCTTATGACCCACGACTGTTATGCAAAGTTCAGCACAAACCACATCATTAAGTATGCAGACATGTGGTGCAGTAGAAACAGCTCGATCATGAATGTTGAAAAAACCAAAGACCTGGTGATCGACTTCAGGAAGAAACAGCCGATACAAGCCCAGGTTCACTTCAAGGGCACTGCTGTAGAAATAGTGCCGCACACCAAATTCCTGGGGGTGTGATAGTGCACGTGGCTAACAACCTCCCCTGGTCTCTGTACACCTCCTCCATCGCCAAAAAGGCCTAATCAGCACCAGATCTTCCTGCGGAGGCTAAAGAGAGCCTATCTCCGCACATCAGTCCTCACCACATTCTACAGAGGAACCATATAGTGTGCTAACCAGTAGCAGCTCTCTGTTGCATGAGAGCATTAGTGCCTCTGACTGGAAGGCACTGAAGAGAGCGGTGAGGGCTGCTGAAAGGATCATTGAGATCTCGTTGCCTCCTGTAAGGGACTTGGCGGAACAACGTTTCCTGTCAAGGGCATTGAGGATTTCTAGATACCCCACTCACCCTGCCCGTGGACTGTTTTCCCTCCAACCCTCAGGCAAAAGTGCAAAACTGCTAGGTTCAGGAACAGTTTCTTTCCCATCGCAATTAATCTTTTAAACAGACTCACTCAGCATCTACAAGACAAATTTGGCATTGCATTTGATTAGAGCTTATGTGTATTTGTCTCATGTCCAAACTTTTGGTAGGTGCAAGTTGTAGATATATTACTGTGAATGGTAGCGAATGTGTGTGTGTGTGTGTGTGCATGCATGTCAGGGCACATCTCCAAAATGTTTACATATATAGGTAAGTTTTTGCAAAGGTGTTCTTGCCACTTGTGATCTTCATATCCAAACTTTACAGACAGAACCCTACAGGAAACGAGAGCAGATATTTAAAACAGCATCATCACTTCAAATGTGATACTTTAACATGGGCACAAGAAAACCGTGTGAAAGAGCAATGTAAACTCAGTCTCTCATACACATACACACACACACACACATTAATAACACTACCTGCGGTCAGCACATCTTTTGAATCTGTACCTGATCTTCTCTTCTCACCCCATAATCTCATCTTTGTCCCACAATGCACTTCCTGCCTCTTCACCTCATCCTGTTTCCTCTAAGCCGAGAACATCTCAGCCTTGCTTTGAAATCAGGAAATGAAAGAAAGTCTCAGTATTTGGCAGAGTGAGGAACCATTCTTCCATAAACACTGTATGATAAAGGTTACAGAGGCACAGCGAGAGATAGAGCATCACTGTTTTCAAGGAAATGCTTATTCCCATTGGTGGATGGCTTTTTCCCACTGAGTAAAGCTCCTGCTGAATGATATGGCCTGTCTGTGTTGACAGGCTGGAGATAAGGAAGTGCCCTCAGGTATTAGTTGTCATTCCTTTTCACCAGGAAAAGGAGCTGAGAGTAGCTACCTTATTTTTCCCTTCCTCCTCACTGGAGCACCTTTTCCTCCTCTTTTGAATGAATCAAGAAATTCACAACAACAAAGCCTTCGCCTCTCATTAAGTCAGCCGCACAGCCAAGCACCACCAAGGAGCACAATATCTGAGGTAGATGAGTAAACCCCCACCTTGCTCAATCCAGAAGCTGGCACAGAATTTCAAATGTCCATAATAACTGCTGGAGAAGGAAGTGAGGGTCACACACGCTCACACACAAACACGTACTGCGATGAAAATAAATGTGTTATTGACCATTAACCCAATGCAGCAGAGCAGAACTAAAATGTCCTTCATCTCAGAAAGTCACACTGTGAATGTGACTATGTGAATGTTTGTGTGCTCCAAGGTCCCGGATGTAATATCTTCAAAGATGCAGACATTCACAGCAATCAGATTTTTGACTATTTAGCAACTTTTGCTTTTAAGATGACATGTTTAACAAATGATCAGGTCGTTTGAGTTGGGAACAGCCCCATAAGACAGCAATTTAGATAAAACCTCATGCACTGAAAAATGATGTTGATGCACATCATCTGATAATGAACTGCTGCCCATTATAATTAAACAGCAGCAATACATTTTGATACTCTTATTTCCTGCATATTCAGCAGTAGATCAAGAAGGTAGTTGCAGCTGGTGAGAAGGCAAGGCTATTGGTAAAGCCATTCCCCTTCTGCCCACTTTGGAAATATGGAGCTAAGATGCAGCGATGAGTCAGCTGTTTCGCTTAGAGAATGAATCATTCATCATGGCCGCCAGCGTGGTCCAGGACTAGGATGGCAGACAGGAGGGGGCTGAGGGAGGTCGATCAAATCCTGATGTAAGTTCCTCTGCTGACTCCACATGTAGCTTATGGAGCTGGTGGCTCCTGGTGCAGCTGCTCCAGCTGGAATAAGAAAAGACCAGGAAGGACGAAGGTTGAGCATCACAAATTTTGGTTACTACTGGCTAGAAAATTTAAATTTGAAGTTGATTTAAAAAAATGTATTTCTACCATTTAAATAAATGTTAAAAACAATTAGTCGGGAACTGGTTTTTGCTATAAAAAGTGTCTGTTTTCCATTTTCTTTTACTCTTGAGGGGAAATACACACAGAGAAGTTTTTCAGGACATCATGATGAAAGCAGCTGTAAAGTACAAAGTTTCTTTTACAACTGAAATGGTTGTTCGCAAGTACTTAATTGATCCAAGGGAGAAGATGCAGAGGAAGATGTGACACAGCATGTTGTGTTTACAGAGGTAAATATGAAATCAACACATCAGCGTGTGAGCAGTTGTGCAATTGGAGCCAACAAAATCACAATATAACATTGTTTCATCCACTGTTTGATCTTGCAACGTTCAGTCTCCTCCCTTCAATTTGAGGTTGCTTTGAGAAACATTGTACATGTATCATGAGTCAAGATCACATTTGAAACTGGTCTGGGTCGGATTTAAAATAAAAACATCAGATGTGTGCTGTTCAGAAGTCATATGTGGGTTATATATGGGCAAAAAATTGGATTTGCAATGTGAACAAAGTCTAGATTTGACCTGAAATGGTGGCGTGACCTGGAGTGAAAGCCAAAATCTTACCAGTTGCTGATAGTAACTATTTATTTGAAAAATAAAGTCCCAAAGAAGTAATAAATACCAGGTAAAAATTAATATCTGAGGGCAGACTGTCATGATTATGCACAGGTAGTCTGTTTATGAAAGTTGTGCTGCTGCTTTCCGGCTGCCACACCTATCTCTCATCAACCTCACTATTGAAGCTGCTTATAAGGATCAGTGTGTCTTTCTTATCCTTCTTGTGCCTTTTAGTGGCTTCCTTGCGGCCTGGAAATGCTGTACTCCACCTTACGACCTTGTGCAAACCTGTTCTTCCAAAACCTACCTGTAAACAACTTACCTTGAGTACCTTACCTTTTGTCTGTTTCCCAGAATTGAATTAGACTCACAAGCTGTTGCACAGAGAGAGATAGAAAAACATTAAACAAGGCCATGGGAGAAAAAAAATACCTGGAAAGCTATGGTCTATATATGGATAAAATGAAATGATAAAGAAAATCGGGAAAAACGACACTGCAGATATTTACAGAGTGATGACAAACTGAATACAAAAGTGGAATAATTCATTTAACGTTTATCATTGCACCCCTAATATATATATTTACATATATATCTATATCTATATATATTTATAGATATAGATGTATACAGACAGGAATTTATTGAAACATGAGCACACCTATGAAAAACTGTATCTAAGGCAAAAATAGAGTATGTAAGATTTAATGAGCTTGAAAGTCAATATTTGTTAGGAGCACCTTTTATTATTCAGCACAGCTTGAGTCCTTTTAATCAAGTTTTCTTATGCAAGTAGTTTTCAGGAGTATCTCTCCAGGCTTCTTGAAAGACTTTTCAAGGCTCTTCTTAGGATGTTGACTGCCTTTTGTTCCATTCTTTGTCAAGATGATCCCACACTGCTTCAATTATGTTGAGGTCCGGGCTCTTGGGGAGGATTCATCACTTTAGTTCAGCTCTGGTGTAATTTGGCATACCTCAGCTGTTTCTCTCTGTTTCCCATCCTTAAAAATGGCTTCTTGACAGCCATCCTTCCATGGAGACATGTTTAGAAATACAAAAAAAAATTATTTTTTTTAAAATCCAGCAAAAGCCTGACAGAGGACCTCAGAGATGTATTTGGCCATTATGTTTATCCATCCATTATTTGCTTAAGCCTCATCAGAACATGTCTCCATGGAAAAGGTGGCTGTCAAAGAGTCATTTTAAGGAAGGGTAGCAGGAAGAATAGGTTGAGGTATGCCAAATGACACAAGAATTGGACTGAAAATCAGTCGCAACAGGTCTCTTGGAGTGATGAATCCTCTCCAGAGTCCAGACATCATCATTACTGAAGCAGAGTCAAATAATTTTGACAGAGAGCAAAAGCACAAGGCAGCCAGCATCCAAAAAGAGCTTGAAATTTCCTTCAAGAAAGAACAAAGCTGGTTGGAACAAATATCAACTTTTAAACTTGTTGGAATTGTAAAAATTCTATTTTTGCCTTTTATTTCTATCAATGCACAACAGCAAAACTTCCTCCTGTTTGTGCCTTAAATCAGCTCTGTTTTTTCTCCTGTAAGAAAAAAAAAGATGTTGAGAGAGCGAGTTTAGTTACGTCCTGGTGAGACATGCTGACCCAGAGAGCTGGGGAGAAGAGTATGAAGGAGAGTGAATGGAGAAAAAGGAGAAAAAAGCAGAAGAAAGCATACATTGAAGCACAACATATTAGGGAATATGAGGAGAGCAAAAGAGAGCAGAGTCGAGCTTCGGAGGGGCATCAAGTGACCTCCTCCCTCTCCATTGTTCAAGAACATAAGAGTGAGGCTGGCTGGAGGCCACCAAAGGGGTAGAATACATTAGAAACTAGACAGGAATAGCAAGAAAAAAAGAATCAGACAGAGGTGGAAAGTGCTCATGCTTTTCTTTTTGCAGTAGCAAATTTCAATATCAGCTGAGTTAATCATGCTTTTTACATTCAGGAGGAGGTTTGTTCTCATGATGCAGGTCAAGTTGAATTGTTACACATGGTTTCTTCGAAGAGAAGAGTTTGCAGACGGAGGAAGGGAATATGTACCGATGAAGAAAAGGGCTTAGAATGTGACAGAGTATGTTAAGAGGTAGAGGAAGTATCTCATCAGTCAGAGGAAATGTCTGGAGAACACAGGGAAACAGATGGTGGGACCATGTGATCGAGACAGATCAACACATGAAGATCAGACATATAGAAATTATTCTTTTAGAATTAACATGTTGAAATTGTTATTATCCTTTTCTGTATATTTCATTCTGTAATACACCTTAATTTAAGAAACCCAGAATGGCTTGGATAACCCCAGCTCAGCTATTTCAGCTCAGATTAAGAGTCTGGTTTCATTGGCTATGTACACTTACTGACCACTTTTTTTTAGATACACCTGTTCAAACGCTTGTTAACACAAATGGTTAATCAACCAATCACATGACAGCAAGTCAATGCATACAACCAAACTAGGCATCAGTAGAGTAATAGAGCACCTTTTGAATGTGGTGGTGTAAGATATTGATCATGGATGTACATGATCAAAGTTGCTTAATTATCACTTATCATCATTTTTAACAACACAATATACACTGCCCCTTCCTGCCCGCTTGCCCGGCAATGCTGCGTTTATTTTAACGCAACACAAGCATGTCCACCCAAACCATTCCAAAACACAAACAGCCCCCCGTCTACTTTTATTTTATTATATTTCTTTTCTTTATTTGTCATTTTCTAGCATTGTTTCTCCCCCCCTCTTGAATAACAGGTGCAAACAATTATACACAGTAGCCTTCCTTTGTTTATTTTCTGTCAAATTTGTCTGTTTGTTTAGTTTTTCAGGTTTTGTCTTCTGTAAGTGTGCACCTTAATAAAAAAAAAACAATAACAATCACACATGAAAGTCAACACTATATTCCTCCAATAACTCTCCACTCTTTTTTCTTTAAACATTCCTTGCAGATCTACACTTCTATGCCTTGACGATGTGCAGCTACAGGAAATGCCATGTGACAAATTAATTGAATACTGAAATTGGTGTTCATTGGGTGTATAATTACTTCTGTTGTTTGTATTATAAATCTCTAATTTAATAGCTGTGATGACAATATTTTCCCAGTTAGAACCTGTCCAGTATCAGCCATTGCACAAATTACAGAAATCCGTTGCAGTTGTGTAGGAAAGTGTTCAATATCTACATTCTAGTCTTGTGGTTGGTTTGCTTCACCAAATCCAAAATCTCTTGCAAAGGAAAAAAAAAACTAAAGCAACCATAAAATCTCCATTGCATGTGTGGAGAAGTCCAGCATTATCCGCAGTCCTGCTCCATTTTTTGTAAATCATTGATTGAAAACATCCTCAAATCCCCCACCAGATTCTGGTTCTAATCTGCCCCCTCCTACATCATGTGTGCACTGATGAGTTGGTGAATGGCTGTCAGCTGCCCTCCACGAAGGAGCTGCATGATGCCAGGGAGACAAAACAGGAGCAGGAGGTATTGCCACTGAGTCTGCACACCCAGGCAACCATCTGCTCAGAAATCCTGTGAGAGGCAAAGTGTCCTCTTCACAGCCCCCCATGGAACTATCTGAAGGGTTACTGTTAACATGCTACTTAGTGTAAAGCAAAGCTTGTCTGCACCATGTCACAGTGACTGTGAAAATCCTTTGCAGTGTGTCAAATGAATGTGATGGTCACAACTTGTTACGCACATTGTCATCCTATATGTTTTTAATCTATTTATTTTTACAATTTGTCTCTGGATTGATAAAATATAAAGCAATAGATTGCCATTTATAAAGAGAATAACTCCGACAAGCTGTATATTGAAAAGTGAGAAATGACCCCCATTATCTGGAGGGGGAAAGCACCGTTCAATTTCCCTAAATGTAATTTCTCACATCTGTGACATACATATTGTATTGTCCGTCACAGCTTGGAGCTCTGAACGTTTTTGTCATCACACCAGAGGGAGCCCCTGTCACCACTGAGCAAGGTTTGGTTCCCTGTGCACTTTCTATGCCTTATCACTCATGATAAATTAATGCTGGGTGATGATGACAGATATCACTGTGCCAAGGTAACTGCCATTACAGAGCGGTGACAGAGGACCGCTCAACCGAAGCGGTTGTTTATACTGTCTCCCTGGTGTAAAGTGCTGCTTTGGAGCCTGTGTGATGACAAGGGTCATTAGCTATGAGAAGGTCAGTGGTGTTAAGCTTATACACTAAATGTGATTGAGAATGATGAGCCACAAAAAAAAAGGGGCATCGCTTTAATATGAAATTGCTTCAGTGTGTGTAATAATATACAATAAAATATATATATTTTTATAAATGGCTGAGGAGAGTTTTTGATGTTTTGTCAATTGTTGATTAGCTTGACTGCATACTGGAAGCAGCAAATTATATGTTTTACTATTACTATGAGTGGAATAATTCTGAAGACACATAAAACCCAAAAAAACACTTTTGGAATACTGTCGAAAAAGTCCTCAGCCACCTTATTTTCCTTAGATAATGCTTGAAAAATGGGAAACAGGTGCAGCAATTTATCAAAGCGTACAAACTTCAATGAAAAGGCAAAATAAAAGGTAAAACATGTCTTTTATTCCTCAACACAGATTGAACCCTCTTAAACAAGCTTTCTTGTAAATTCTTTAAGTAGTCTTCAGGAATGGTTCTCCAGGCTTCTCGAAGGACATTTCAAAGCTCTTATTTAGATGTTAGCTGCCTTTTGTTCCGTCCCCTGTCAAGATGGTCCCACACTGCTTCAATAACATTGAGGTCCGGGATCTGGGGAGGACTCATCACTCTATAATACCTGTTGCAACTGATTTTCATTAAAGTTCTAGTTTAAATTGGCATACCTCAGCCTTTTATCTCTGTTTCTCTTCTCCAAGAGTGGCTTTTTGACAGCCACTCTTCCATGGAGACCATCTCTGATGAGGCTTCAGTGCCCAATACATAGATAAGCTGAAGGGGGCCAGCTGTTTTACTTGGTCCTGTGTAAAGCTATAGCTGGAATTGTTCCCCTATTTTTTTTAAATATTCACTTTCAGATCATTCGTATCTGTAGTAAATAGTTCTTTTTAAGCATTCCGTTTCTGTGTCCTCTTCGTTCACTTTTCCTTTTTTTTAGGACACACTGCACACCATGCTGAGAAATGCCAAGCTTTGAGCTAAAAACTATTTGGGAATCATCTTGTTGGAGCTTAAACATCTGTTGGTATCTTTGCCATATTTTATTGATGGAGCTAAAAAAGAATGAAGCAAGTCATACAGTTTTGTGACAGCTAGAAATGAAATGCTTAAAGGTTACAACAGTGGTTCATCACTTAAGTTGGGAGCTTTTTCTTTTGCTTGAATGATTCATAGTTCAGTAACACACACAAAAGGCACATTTTTTCAAATAGTCAAGTTAAAAAGAAAGAAACCAAAATGAGTGAAAAAGCAATCAATGTCAATGCAAACTAACCCTTTAATGTTCCGCTATCATAGAGAACATTTTTCAATGAAAATCCTGTATTTCATTAAAATAATAGTGAAAGTATGCCTGCTTGAGCAATCTCTACCGATAAGTTTAGTTATGTAAAGCTCAAAGTGAGTGTATTTTATCCCATTACTTTATACCATTCAATCATAAATTTTTCAAATTCTATTTAACAAGAAGTGATATTTCAATGAAATTTTTATAAAAACCAAACAAAACTGTTCATTGTCCCAAGAAAATGACAATCCAAATGACATTTTTTTTACTTTGCCTTTTTTTTTTAGCTGCCTTTTGATGTCAATACAGCTGTTTTATTAATCAAAAAGGACAACTGTGAAAAGTATTAATTTAATTTAATTTAATTTAATTTAATTTAATTTAATTTAATTTAATTTAATTTAATTTAATTTAATTTAAT
>JAOXYM010000020.1:10085497-10096314 GCA_028567055.1 Leptatherina wallacei | reverse complement strand
GATTTTGAAAAAAATGTATGTCCACATGCAAGCTTTTTACATTTCTTATGTCCATGTTTGAATATAATTAGAGCTCTTTATTAGCTAAGGAGGTGCAGGGGACAAATGTCTGACCTATAGAGCAACATTTAGATTTTCCTGCTTGTACAGTCAGGTAATAAACAGGGAATACAAGAAATTCTTAGTACAACTTACTTTGACTATACTGGCTGCAACTACAGAGTATCCACATATTTACTTATATATAAAGCAGCATTGAGTACTGTATAACAAGATATTTAGCCTTAATGCTAAAACCTTTACTTGGCATTGAGAAGTTGGAGAGAAGAAGAACAATTATATATTAGAACTGATATACCACCATTAGAGAATATGAATGAAACAATAGAGTGTTGTTTTTTTTACTACAAAAATATGAACTAAATCGGAACTAAAACTGCCAATGAAAAAAATTTCAAAATCAAGGATAGAGATGCTCATGTTCATCCATTTAAAAGAAAATAAATTAACAGTTTAGTCATGAACTACAACTTTCAGAGAAATAACTGATAAAGTTTAGCATGAATTATGTGTGAAGTGTTTTGATTAAGGACAACTAAATTAAGATAAAATGGAAGTCTTCATTAAGCATTTCACAAGGAAAGACTTAAAAATCATTCCTGTTTGTCCTGAACAGATGGAAAACACAAGATCCTACAATTCCAAAAAAGCAGTAACCTATTTTTATTATGGTATCAGCTCAGTCCTCTGTGGTTATGTGAAGGTTTATAAAGTTACACAGGGGGAAGATATTAGAATTAAGCAAGAAAACAGCTTTTGACATAAACTGTCGTAAAAAAAACTGGTGTTTTCTTTCTGTCATGTATTTCCACCTTCTCCAGTGAGTGAAAATTACAATGTTTCATATTGTGTGCGGCACACAACATACGAATACAATAGAATAAAATAGAATAGAATTTATTGTCTTTGTACAGTTTCAGGTACATTGAAATTGTGGGTGCTTTACCCAGCTACTGTAAATGAGAGTTAGTTCTCAAACATTTTGGCTGAAAAATAAAAGTAAAAAAAAATAAAAAATGCTTCGCCTCTGATGGCATTGATTTTAAATGGCTTCTCTAGGAATGGCCTCCGTGGCTAATTCAACCCAAGACTGCACTGTTTGACAAAAACCAATGAAATCTTCAAGAACAGCAACATTCATTAAAAGATCTACACATAACTTTTGCAGCTGTTTGTATCAAACTGCATTCATCTTTAACCCTGTAAAACCCAGACATAGTAAAACATCAATAATAAATAATTTAACCTTCCATGTGGTCGTGTAGGAGGATATTGGGAATGAAATTTTTTTTTTCAGCTATTTCGTATTTTGATATGGTTTTATAGGAATGTTGTATTATTACAACACTGGGTGAAAGGGGTGGCAAAATAACCCGTAGACTTATTGTACTCATCATATGAACAACAAGGCACAAATAATATTATTTGAGTAAAATAGCTAAAGGTTTGTTTGTTTAGTCAAATGCTTATTACTCGGCCCCTGAATAGTATGTAACATGTAACAAATGACACATACACACTCTAGCCACAAATGGCAGAAACTCAATGCATTAAGGCACATAGACATGGTAAAGATGACCTTCTTAAGTTCAAGCTGAGCATCACAATAGGTAAGAGAAGGGATTTAAGTGACTTTGAAGATGGCATTGTTTGTGCCAGACAGACTGGTCTGAGTATTTAAGAAAATACTGATCAGAATGTAAAACTATCTCTAGGGTTTAAATAGAATGGTCCAAACAAGAAAACTATTCTGATGTCAGAGGTCAGAGGAGAATGGGCAGACTGAGATGACAGAAAGGCAACAGTAACTCAAATAACCAGGTTACAACCAAGATATGCTGAATACCATCTCTGAACACACAACAAAGCAGACTTTGAAGCAGATGGGCTACAGTAGCAGAAGGCTGCACCGGGTGCAATTCCTGTCATCTAAGAACAAGGAACTGACGCTGCAGGCTCACCAAAATTGGACAATAGAAGATTGGACAAATGTAGCCTGGTCTGATAAGTCTTGATTTCAGCTGGTATTCAGAAGGTAGGATGAGAATTTGCTGTAAACAACATGAAAGATCAATCGTGCCTTGAATCCCTGGTTCAAGCTTCTGCTGGTGGTATAATGGTGCGTGGGATGCTTTATTGGCACATTTTGTATCAACTGAGCATCATTTAAACACCACAACCTACCTGTTCTGAGTATTGTTGCAGACCATGTTCATTCCTTCATGACCCCAGTGTGCCCATCTTCACAAGGATAATGCACATAAAACTTAAATCAACGTAAACTACTTTCTAGTTTAGACATTGATTATTTTAAGAATCAAATGTTTGATTGCATAAATGTACCCAAAAACCAACATTTCTTACCTGATTGGCTCCATAAATTCCCTAACAACAGAGAATGCATTGGATCACTGTAGACCTCTTTTCACCTGGAGGCAATGGCTCTTCATGTCAGCCATCATAGCTTCCATTGTGAAGTCTAGCAAACTGGGCCTACACGCAGTAATGCTAAACATCTGCTTGCATTCCTCAATTGTCTCTTGGTGCTTTATTCCAGAAGCAGTGGGAGAAGCAGGGGGAGACAGACAAAGCTGTCCTGCTTCAACATCTGGAAAGATGTCAGTTTCCACTGGTTCTGCTGCGCTCCATCCCAAGATTTCTTCAAACTTGATCCCAGTTTTATTAACACCATTTTTCTTCCCTATGATAGAGAAAGGCGTTGGACTCTGATGGCTGTAAGTGCAGAAACCCATCTGCAGGCTGTGGAGGAGGCTTTGCGGACACAAAGCTTTAGTTTTATGCCAAGGGTATTTCTGCTGCTGGCTTGTCGAGACCAGCATTGTCTGTGATGTAGAAACAAACCACTGGTGTGACCAAGCCCAGAGGTGGAATGCTGGAAAGAAGTAAATGACCCTTTTAAAGAATATAAATTCCAGAAACGTACAAAAATAACTCTGTTGTATTTACAACTGTAAAATCAGACAGATGGTGGGACAGATGAACAGAGATGCAGCAAGTTAAACAAAACTGGATTTGGTATAAAGAAATGTGAGCAGGAGGAAGTAAAAACACAATGTTCCACACCGGAAATGGGACTAAAAAAACTAAAGAAGAATAGACTTGCCATTATGACTAGCAGCTGCAGCAAAGTGACACCATGATGACAGGTTTGAGATTGGAAATATGATTGGTTAATCCTGCTGGATGAGCCAAAACACTGCACCTTTTTGAAGACTGAGGTAAACTTCATTGAAGATGGGGAGTTAATTGAAGTGTCACTCCATTCCCAATTTGACTGACATCTGGTACAAATGAGAATCCCTGTTCCCTTCTCTCACACTGTCCTACTCTGCATAAATGTGTCTTTGGAGGTCACTGCCTCTGAAAACAGTAACCGGCCACTTAGTTCACACCAATATCTTAGTCACTCTCAGGCATAAAATGGTCGCTCGGTTTTATCTGCTTCCAGTAGGGTTGACTGACATGCATATTAGCTCCTTTCTCCCAAGGCTCTGAAAACACATCATATTTTCCACAACTTTCATTTTCTCTATTCAGATTGCAGCCACATTGAGGTTTCTTGGTTGCATACTAATTGTGCAATGCTCACCGCTGAGAGAAAGCTAGACATCTATGCAAAAAAAACCTGTTTTTCACTGTCTCTGTCTCAATAAAAATGTCATTGAAGACAGGTCGCCCAATTGCAGAGATGCGCTGTCATCTGTGGAGAACCGGTGGGGATCAAAACATGGACAAAATGTGATTGTTTGGGGACAAAAATGTCCACATGGTAATAAAAACACAGCCTTTCTTCATCTGCAAATCTTGTGAATCCAGCTTGTGTTTCTCAGTGCCTCTGATGATATCCTGAATCTCAGCTGTATTTTCTTTCTTTCCCCAGATCTTTTGTTTCTTAGTTGAATTACCAAACCAGGGCTTCTGTTTTTTCCTTTGATGGACATCAGATGATCCCTCTGATGCAGCTTCCTCTTATCTGCCTGATGGGAAAAAATGATCAGAAATAGTGAAGATGCCAGTGTCATGTAAAAATATTAGAGCGACCAACTGAATACTTTGTACTATGTACGCAGACATATTACCCAAAGAAAGGTTTTAGAGTGAATGAGATTTTAAATGACTGAAGCAACTGTTTACAAGATATCTTCTCTGAAGGTTTCCCTCAAATGAAAATGCTCACATATTTCTTCTGATTAACTAATCGGGTAAATATGTTGGATTTATTCACGTTCAATTTAAATATTTAAACTCAGTTTTTACAGAAAAAAATGATGTGAAAATCAAATGCACCACAAACTGACCGTATAAACAGCAAAGGGAGCATTACAAAGTTTTATATGGCATAAGTACACCTAATAAAGTGCAACCTCAGAAGAAGAATTCTTTAACCATATTTTTTTTTGCCAGATTATTGATGAGAAAAGATATGTACAGTTATATAAATGCCCCACCTACTGACTCCCAGTGTTTGGCTGTAATTGGGTTGTAATCCATTCTCAATTTTGATTTATATCAGCACAAGTTAAGAAAAAGCTATTAAGTTTCAAATGATATGGGAAAAAATCTTGGTTTGACAGGCATAAAATAGTATTCTTACACCAGATGAAATGTTGACATAGAGCATATTGTCAGAAAGTTTTAGGAAAACAAAGGACAAAAGAAGAATTAGCTGGCCTGAAAAAAGAAAACAAACTGTGCAACGATCCATTTAGTTTTCACAAAAGCCTCATCAAAAATGGTCTCCATGGAAGCGGGGCTGTCAAGAAGATATACCTAATGTAAGGAAATGGAGAAATGGCTGAGGTATGCCAAATGACACAAGAACTGGACTGAAAATTATTGGCAATAAGTCTTATGGAGTGATGAATTCTCAGTAGAACTTAGGCCTTGACATAATTAAAGCAGTGTGAGATCATCTTGACAGAAAGCAGAACAAAAGGCATCCAAGGAAGAGCTTTGGAAAGTCCTTCAAGGAACATGAAGAACTATTTCTTCATGTTCTACTGAAAGAAATGGGAAGACAGCTTGTCTAAGATGATTCAGTCAGTGTATGATATCAACATTGTTCATAACTAAATCTGACTTCGAATTTCTTTAAATTTTACAAGCTCTGTTGACCTTTGGTATTATTCAATTTATGTTTCTACAAATTTGAACAAAGCACTGCACCAGTTTCAAGTTTTCCTGACAAAGGACCTTTGCACAGTAGGCCTACTGCCTACGTATTTAGTCATTCAGGAAATCAGTCATACTTCTACACAACATTGTCGGGCAACAGATGGAGTGAAAGTTATGAAAAGTGGATGAAGGTGGATTATTCATACAGATAACAGTGGCAGAGAAACTTTTTTTTTTTTTTTACCAAATACCAAATTTACCAAAAACCAGATGTCTGCAAGGTGCAAGTTGTCAGACTCTTTTAATATGAATATTAATGTACAGAAGAAAAGCTGCATTATTATGCTAAAATCCCTCTGTCCTTCTGTCTATGGCAGATTTACAGTCTGATGTGCACTCATGTACAGTCCACTTACTCCATCAGCTTTTAGTTCGAAAATATTTCAGAGGAAGTGAAGGAAAAAGTGCAGAAGAAGACAATAGGAAAACTACTTACAAATTGTTTTACGCGGAGTTTTTAAAGACATCATCGTTGTTTTCTGCCGTATTACATAAAGTCTCCTACCCCTGCTGGTATCATCTGACACATGATGTGTTTATGTGTGTTGTGAGAGAAAAAAGGAGAGGGTGCAGGGCCTGACAAAGGAATGTCTGAGTGAAATGAATGGAGGCTAAATCTGCCCATCAATAAGCAGCTTGGGCCTGTGCCACGACGGCCACATGCCTCCCTGCAGATGCAGCACTTAGAAAAAAGATACATCTGGATCTCAAATTCTCTGCAAATGTGTGTGTGTGCAAGCATGCCTCATGCAACTTGGTGCTCCTTCCAACAAGGATTAAACTCTCAGACATAGACTCATCTAATCACTGGTGGCCCAAATGGAGAGAGAAAATCCAATCTCCTCCCAAAGAAGTGCGATCCCATGCACACAGAGAAGTAAACGTGCACCGCAGAGCCTGGCTGCATGAAGAGCTTCCCCTATTTTAGACCAGCAACGTTTGGTATTTCAGAGGAGTGGTTCTCCCTAATTACTGGGAAAAACATACAGCTATACAGTGGAGGAAGTGTTCAGATCATTAATTCAACAGAAAATTATCACTACTATAAAATCCTAGGCCAAGTTTTATAGAAGTTCACCAAAATTAGCACAAAGGAGTTTTAGATGAAGCCTTGCAAAGAATGAGTTTTTGTTTTCTTAACATTCATAGTCAGTTTTAAGTATTTGGATCAGCTAATAGTTATTTTAGAACTACTTTGCCGGGACAAAATACTCCGCCTAGTGTGCTGTTAAACAGTCTGATGACCCTGGGTAGGAAGGACTATGCCTGTCAAATTGTGTTATATTTGGCATTTTTGTAGATGCAGTTAAAGATTTTGAACAAATGATGCGTCTAGAATGATAAAGTTCTAAAGATACAATTTAGATGAGATCTCGACTCTCTACTAAGTTGCTCGTTATGAACAGACACAATGCTGGCTCATCCTTGAGTAGAGTACTTCTTTATGCTTGTATGATATACAGGTTGGTGTTAAGCAGATAAACAATACATTTATGAAAGTATATGCCTCTGAAAATGGTCCAGGACACTGGCACTGGACTGGAAAAAAAACAGCTAATGTCCAAAAGAGAAAAAAAGTCTGGAGAACTATTGCTCAAGAGCACTTGAAAGGTCACATGGAAGTCTGGCTGCTTGAAGGAAAAATAAAGGTAATGTTTTGGAAGGGCCAAGTTAAAGTCCTGACCTCTATCTTGTAGAAATGCTGTGGAAGGACCACAGCATTTCCACAGTTTGCTTAAATGAAATACAATTTAAATCGATCTACTTAACAGACGTTCACACACTGAACTGTATAAATGTAGAATATTTCTAAAACAAAAAAGGAATAGCAATACTTCAGACACAGATATATTAAAACTGGAGCAAATAAAAGAAAAAAAATCCAAGACTATGCAGCATAAAAATAACCTGGTTAACCTGATTTAAATTCATGAACTAAATGATGATAACTTGTGTCAGAAGTGATTTCATGTCTGTCAGAAGAAGATAGAAAATATGGAAATGAAGATAAAGCTTTGCGAAGTGTGTGCATAGCCCATAAAGATACACACAAATATGAGATACACAATCATAAAAATGGTTAAAAAAGATGTTTGCTGTCTGATGCCACGGCAGCTCTGCTCATTCATGCCAGTATAGAGCACAGTGAATTGAAGTGAAATTAAGAGAAAAAGCAGAGAGGAAAGGGAAAGGAAAATGGAACAAATCTGACTTGGCTTTGATTGAATCCTGCAGCTTGTGGCCAGATACACCTGGGTTTCTCCGTTCATCTGAATCCAGATATTACCGCTGAATATTAAACATCAGAGGATTGTCAAGCTGTCTGCAGTGTGTCTGAGATAAGGTGGCGCGTCCTCAGATGGAGTTCAGTTTGTCTTCTTTCTTTTTTTTCAAAGACACTTTCTTGTGTGCTGTTGTACCCAAATGATTATATGTAGAGGAGAACAGCAATGTGTGCAAAATCCCACGAGCAGAAACAAGACAAAAATCTACTGTGGCAAAGTGGTCTCATCAGGAAGAAAATGTTTCTATCAAGCATGAAAATGAGTATTAAATGCTAATACATATGCCTCAACTGAGGCACATCCACCCTAAGATTTTTGCTACTTTCAGGCAGAGAGCTTATTACATTGTAATTCAAAAGACACAAATGACCAATTACCTGCTGCCATTGTTAAAATGCATTATCTATACTGACTGATAATTACATGAATGTTTTTTTTTATATATATAATTGTTGACATATTCATTAATGTATCATTTTTTCAACATTATTGATAGAAAACCAAGATGGAAAAAGACACAGCTGTCACAGATATTCACAAAAGGAAAACAGGAGATTTTCTTTATAGGTCCTCTTAATATTTCCCAGAACCAAGAACTTTGAAGTAGAACTAGAAATGTCCTTTATAAGCTTTCTCAAAAAGGAAAGCTTTAGGCCTCTTCTTGAATGTAGAGAGGATTTCAGCTTCCCCAACCCAAACTGGGAGCTTTTTTCCACATAGACAGAACTGAAGGCTCTGCCTCCCATTCTTCATTTATAAATTTATAAATTCATTCAAGCCTTTATGCCTTTAAACATATTTGTAATCGGACCAACTGATCTGTTTCATCATGCTTCATGGATAAGTATAGCTAAGTATCATCTGTGTATTAATCAAAATGGATGTTATGGTGTCAAATGATATTACCTAATGGAATCATGTATGTGAAAAGTATCTGTCCAAGCACAGAACCTTGAGGAACTCCATGGCTTATCGCAGTGTGCAAGGGAGACTCGTTGTTTATATAAACAAACTGAAATCTGTCAGATAAATATGACTTAAGCCTAATGTGGTTCCTTCAGCCTCAACAGACTATTTTTCAATACAAATGGGAACATAGTTGAGATGGAACAATTTTTTAAAGTATTTTTACAATTTCTATAGGTCTCTCTAATGTAACAAAATAAATCTGAATTATTCAAACCCATATTGCCTCATAAAAGCAGAGAAGAGCAAGGTGTGCTACAAACACAGCATAATATCTTTGCTTTCCCTTACTGAGCCCTAAAATTTTGCTGGTGTACTTGCAGTCATTGTCCTGTTGGATGACCTAATTTTGGCTAAGCTCTTGCTGTCAGACAGATGGCCTTACATTTGCATCTAGAATACTTTGATATACAAAGGACTTCATGATTACCGCAATGACTGCAAGCTGCCCATGTCCCGTGGCTGGAAAACAAGCCCAGATTACTATCTTCTCAACCATTATTGGCAGCTAGTGTGAGATGTTTCTGCAGACATGGTGATTTTTGGCCAAACATGACACTTTGAATTATTATGACAAAACATCTCCAATTTGGTCTTGTTTATCAAAAAAAAAAAAAAAGTTCCAGAAGTCTTGCTGAAGACTTTTGGAGCAAACAAGCTCTGTGACAATGTTTCATACTTTTTAGATTCCCCATAGGGGTCCTCACTTTCAGACTTAAGGTTTGCTTGTGGTTCCAGCTTCAAAAAGTAGGATGGGTGGCAGAGCTTTCAGTTATCAAGTCCCTCTCTTGAGGAACCAGTATGGGTCCAGCAAGCAGAGTCAGTTCAGATTATATAAATGAACTAAACTGAATTTGAACAAAAGAGACTTTCCTCTCAGACTGCTTCCATTTTATTTATTATTATCATTAGCATGCTATGAAATGCAGCTCGTGTTTATTTTGCAATTTCTCTGAGCATTACACTGTTTGTTTTTACAGTGATCTTAAAGGATGTTGGTTCCTGGGAATATTGACAAGCATCTTGAATGCTTTTCACTTGTAAATAACATTTCTCATTGACTCCAAGTTGTTCACAAACTGCTTCATAAGCCTTCCCAGATTGATGGGCAGCAACAATTGCTTCACTAAGGTCATTGCTGATGTCTCTCCTCCTTGGCATAGTGTTAACACACTATTTCTAATTGAATTTAATGAGAAAATGTGTCCAAACTTTTGACTGGTAGTGAGTAGCTACTTTGTAAAAGTTTTGAACAACTCTTCTTTTCTCAATACATTGCCAAAGAAAACAGTAAAAAAGATATTTAATAAGATATTTAATGAAATGCAAACAAATGTGCAAACATTATTGGAAATATGCTAACTAGCAAAAACAAAGTTTAAACTATATTCTAAAGTGCTTGAAAGTTAATAATTGGTATGACTATCTTTATTCCTCAATGCAGCCTTAACCCTCTTCAACAAACTTTCTTGTAATTTCTTTACTATGTCTTCAGGAATAGTTCTCAAGGATTCTTAAAGGACTTTCCAAAGCTCTTCTTAGGATTCTGTCTGCCTTTGTTCTGTTCTCTGTCAGGATGATCCCACACTGCTTTGGTTATGTTGAGGCCAGTGCTTTGGGGAGAATTCATCAATATCAGACCTTTTAACAGTAATTTTTAGTATAATTTTGGCTTAAATTGTTATACCTCAGCATTTCGCCCCTTGTTTTGCTTCCTTAAAGGGATACTTTTGACCCAAATATTAACCTAATGTGAGTAATAATGGAGGATTTCTGGGGTCCATACAGTGTTTGACATGTGTCAGCACTCCAAGGGGGGCTGCCCTCTTCAGAAACCAGATATTGAAACTTTGCAGGAGCAGATCCGGCTCTCATGGGATCATGTGACCTGGAGTGCTTTGCTTTATGGCTCCCCCTCTGTAAAAACAGAGGGCTCTGCTTTGTGCTACTATTTCCTCCTCTTCAATCTAAAGTTTCTCATTGCTGAACGAAGTAAGAAGCTGAAAACGGTGTTTGAGGAGGCAAGAAAGAGAAAGCAGGAAAGGGATCGCTCCAGAGGAAAGACACAAGTAGACCTTGGCAAAGAATTTGCTCATTGGAGTCTAATGAAAGAGCAGTGTGGATGCAAAACACACTCTCTGTTTGCAACAGTTAGCTCTTTGCCTGTTGTGCAATCGTACCAAAATGTGATGTACATTTTTTTTGCATTATTTGTTGCATTGAATATTTAAAAAAAGGCAAGGCAAGTTTATTTGTATAGCACATTTCATGTACAGGACAATTCAAGGTGCTTTACATACAAACATTAGA
>JAOXYM010000020.1:10064969-10077279 GCA_028567055.1 Leptatherina wallacei | reverse complement strand
CATCCATCCATCCATCCATCCATCCATCCATCCATCCATCCATCCATCCATCCATCCATCCATCCATCCATCTTCTGATGCTTATCCGGGATCGGGTCATGGGTGCAGCAGCCTAAGCAGGGAAGCCCAGACTTCCCTCTCCCCAGCCGCATTAGCCAGCTCATCCCAGGGGATCGTGAGGTGCTCCAAGGCCAGCCAAGAGATGTAATCCCAGCGTGTCCTGGGCCTACCCTGGGGCCTCCTCCTGGTGGGATGTGCCAGAAATACCTCACCAGGGAGGTGTCCAGGAGGCATCCTAACCAGATGCGTGAGCCACCTCATCTGGCTCCTCTCGATGCAGAAGAGGATGACCGGGCTTCTCACCCTATCTCTGGAAGAGCCCTTAAAGATAAGTTGGATGTGGAGGAAACTTATTTTGGCCGCTTGTATCCACGATGTTGTTCTTTCGGTCACTACCCAGTGCTGGTGTCCACCTTGATTATTACCATGAAAAGGGGTGAAATGCTCTGTTCTGTGAACCAAAACGATCTCATAGGCAGCTGTTCGGTGTCATCTGTCTGGGCCCCGAGGCTTTGTTACCTGAACCAAACCTACTCGTTAAAGAAGCTGCTTCTTCTATCTCTTAATCTGTTTGATCTCTTTCTTAAAATTTTAATTACTGAAATATAGTAACAGAACCACAAGTTTTTGAGGGTCAGACTGATTTAGCTTAAATTCCTCTATTGGTGTTTAATCCATCCTATTTCTGTCTTCTCTTCTCTGTATCACAAACCATCCAGTCAAATCCTTCTGAATCAACTCCTCAGCAGAAGTATATGTCTTCTTTCTCCCTGTCCTGTCTCCTTGTTCAGTTTGTAAACAGGTGACATAAGTAATGGAGTGAAAATTATTTACACTTTTCTTTTTCATTGACGATAACCAGACAACATACTGAGCAACAAAACTCAATATCAAGCAAAAATTTTAACTGATCCAGATTTCTGGATATGCCACTGTGCTCAAAAAATTGAGGGTATCTTTTTGTTTCACAATAAGTAATCCAGTGTTTCAACCACAACCTGACACTCGAGTTATTCCAACAGATTACAGGACACCATTTTGTAAAGTTATTAAAAGGTTGTGCTTATCTTTGTAAATCTGTGAAATTCTATCATGATTCCTGACTAAGCAATACATTTTTTTAACCAGCATTTCAAAAGGAACCCTGTAGGGAAGGAACAAATAAAGTCAACCTTTAAATATCTCCCAATTGGTATCTTCACTGTATTAAAGTTTATGGGATCTCCAAATTCAAATTCATTTATAAAGTGTTTTTCATACAGAAGCAACACAAAGTGCTTTACATAGTAAAATACATTTTTGCACTTAAAAACAACCATCTGACCAAAAACATATGATTACATGAAAGTGATCGCTCTCAACAGCTGCGGCAATGTTGCTATAATTCATATTACCATGAAAAAAGTGAGTAAAATTAAACTTTTAGCTCAAATTTAAGGTGTAGAAATCGTACAATTTATTTATAAATGATGTCAAAATGAGCCAGAACAAACACATACCCACACCTTTGCTCACAAATCTTCCTTTACACATCACACACACAGCGGAACTGTCAGCTGCCGTGAGAACACTTTACAAGTTATCATATTGTTCAGCCAAAAGGACATCCTCTTTGAAAAGCTCTGCTCACAGACACACCATTTTATTTGTCCTTATAATTCTGGCTTACTGCAGCTGACAAGTGTGATGTCCTTTACACACAGACTGAGGCTGAGAGGGGGGAGAAAGTGCTGACTTGGACACTTGTCCCATGAAATTCATGCCAGTAACGGGAATCTGCTGACGCTGCCAATTGTGTCAGGAGGAAATCTCAACAAAGAACTGAAATTAAATGCCAACAACTTTTTCTGTGCGTCCTGGAGTTACATCCCGGCTTTAATATTTCATACCTGCTTCCGTATCTTCCACATCTATTTATTGATGTCTGACCTTATGAGAACCAAGTTGAAGGAGTTGAGGAAATAGACAAAATAAGAAAGTGACCTTTCATGGATCCTGACAACTGAGTTCTCCTCTATTTGGTATTGCAAAGAAACATCCAGTCATCCCTACATAATACAGAAGAAATTGGATTATTTAAATATTCTTCTATTAATAAGTGAAATTAGCGAGCAACAGAGAAACTTTCTCCAAATCCTACTCTGGGCAAGGCTTTAGTTTTCTTTATTCTAGACAAAAAATATTGTATCCTTTAGTTTATAGCTTTCATTCTTTTGTATAAAACATTGATTTGTTTCTCTTACATAATATCACAGAAGTCTTTATACTTGTTTGTAGTGTAAGACCTAAAAAGATCTGAGAAATTTTGGGGGAGGAATCAATGTAATTGTAATACTTTTATAGGAGCAACACACCACATGCCAGCGACAATCTTAGACATCAGGAAGAAAGAGCATTACCCAGAATTAAATAAAATGAAACAACCAAGGCATTCAAAGAAACTGGACCCACAAGAAATATGGGTCATAATGTTGCCTAGAGTCTTGGATTGGACTCCTGAGATTTGACCCAAAGGAAGATATGTAAAATTGACACACACACACTGTATATGGGCTGTTATCTCCAAAAGGCACAGACATTTCCAAACAGTTGTATGTCATGAAATATCAAAGATAATCATAATGAATTAAAAAGAAGTTTAAAAAAAACATAATCTGATTTATGAAGACTACTGTTGGATTTTATTTTATTTTTTCAAAAACCCCATATGCCAGATTTTATTCAACCTCAGTTCAGTGTTTGTTGTGGTTTCCCCCTCAGGATGTGGCATGCTTTTCATTTATTTCTCGTGATTGCATGACATCCTTGGTGTAGAGATGTGACCTTGGAGAGACTGTGGCATCTTGTTGCACTGTGGATACATCACAGACATCCTCTTTATGTACCATATCCCCTCATACGATGGCACAATGCTACAAAATCACGACTTCAAAAGGAAATGTGCAATGTTATTCTCACAGAGCTTTTCTTTGTGTTTACAGACGACTTACACGGCTGTAATGAAGATGAAGTTTAGGGAAGAATTCATCTCAACTCTTTCCAAGATAAAGCCTGCAGAGACCTGTTGAGATCCAGGTGTAAGAGACACAAATCAGTCTGCATGGCATTATGAATATACTGTATAGTGCATATCAATCTGTTCATATGCTATTTCTGAACTAGATGTATGGACTGTCATATCAATTTTTACATTCTAAAGTGAAATGACTAAACGTCAGTATGCTGAGCAGGTACAAAATGGTTTTAAAACAATGTCTCTAAATGAGCCAGCTAATAATCTTCATATTACTGTAGCACCAGTTGTTGCTGTGAAAATATTTGCAGCTTACCTTCAGGTCAGTCTTTAAACATAATGTCAAAAGTACTGACACTCTTATCAGTCTTAGTTTTCTTTAAGTTCCTTGCTCATTAGAAAAGTTTAGAATCCTCACTAAGAAGGCAGTTTCTATAGACACATTTGCCCAAGACCATTTGTGCCCGAGGGTCCTTTAAGAACAACAGTGGTGGCCCTGCAGTGTAAAAATAAATAAATAAACACAATAAATGAAACCATCTACTCATCCATTTCAACAGAAACCTGTTTTTGATGTTGGAGGCTGCCAACACAGGGGACACCAGCAAACAAAGATTCTGCAGTATATCTGGGCTCCACTTTGGCTGTCTCGGTGCTGCCTTCCCACTGATGAAATACATGCAAGAAAGCAGTACCTGACTTTCATACTGTAATGTAAACACCAGATTAGCTAATGATTATTAGGCAAAGAAAGCAAGTTTATTTGTATAGCCCATTTCATGTACAAGACATTTCAAAGTGTTTTACATAAAATGCATAATGTAGCATTAAGGATTAAAGATATAAGGCAACTGGGATAACAATCATTGCAGTGTTTTGGCATCTCTTAAGTCTTAAAGTGCATCAGTCTACTGCTGTTAATGCAGATTTCAGCAAAGAATTTGACCAAATAAATGTGTCACAAAAGAACACAGATACATGGAGGACACATCTCCAGATGCATTCTGTGCCTATACCGTTCTGGGATTTATAAATGATCAGGAGGGTTTTAAAATCTATTCTGTGACTGACTGGAAGATTTTAAAACTGGTGTGATGTGTTCAAATCTATTAGTCCTGGTTAAAACTCTTGCAGCGTTCTGGATGAGCTGCAGATGTACAATTCTCTTTTTAGAAAGTACTGTTAGAAGACCATTACAGTAATCCAGTCTACTGGAGATGAATGATGGAGGAGTTTCTCCTGGTCTTTCTGGGAGACTAAACTTTTTATTCTGCTGATGTTTCTGAGATGGTAAAGAGCTTCCTTAATGACAGCTTTGATGTGGCTGCTGAAAGTCAGATCTGAGTCTATCAACACTTCAAGGTTGTGAACTTGGTCAGTGATTTTAAGAGCCTGAGTCTCCAGGTGTTTACCCTTTGCTACCAAACAGAATAATCTCAGTTCTTTTTCATTCAGTTGTAGAAAATTCTCTCTCATCCAGATGTTTATTTGCTCCAGACTGACATAGTAAGTCTACAGGGGTGCAATTATCTGGTGACAAAGACACATAAAGTTGTGTTTCATCTGCATAACTGTGATAATTGATGATAAGGTTCTATAGTATTTGACCTAAAAGGAACATATAAAAGTTGAACAGAAGAGGATCTGCAAAAACACAGAGGAACTATTTTAGCACTCTAATATAAATATAGTTTATGAGGACATCTCACATTAATATAATAATTTTATTTAATTTTTTCATATGTTTGCATAAGTCTGTTTCACTATAATATCATGAAGTTATCAACAGAAAACAGAACAGCCATTTTTAAGCATGCTTCCAAATTGTAAAACATGAACTAAGCATTTAGCTGAAATATAAATTGTACCATTAGTCAACTGAGACCCTGCATCTTCACATGCTGTCAGGAAAGTCCGCCCTGTGGGGACATGGTTGAATGTCTGACTGACAACGACATTGATTTAAGGAGAATAGTTCTGGAGTGAAAATGCAAATATGAAAATATAAAATGTTTCTCAGTGACCGTGTTGTAATTGTTGCCTGTACGTGTAGGTGCTTTGTTTGTCTCTCTACTGCACTCTCAACTCTCCCTGTAGTTGAGTTGCTTTTAAGGGGGGCTGACAGCAAAATGGATTAAATAGGGTTTGCTGACAGAATACATATCAAATCTGAGGGCATGCAATTGTGGGCTGCTGCATTTGCAAGGCTTATGACTTCTGCTGAGGCTGTGGATCCATCATGCCTCCCTTGCTCTCCTCTTCTTGCTGTTCAGATATGAAGGAAAGAAGGAGAAGAGGCAGAGGAAAGAGCTCTTGATCACTTGCTTTGTCTGAAGTGAGTCACCTTGCAAATATATGAATAGCAAATGCAGGAAAAGTAATCTGGTGGCGCACTGGTACATCCTCCCATTTGCATACCTGCCAGCCCCTGTAGTTAGCTGCCACATTTCAGGGCTTGGCACCTCAAATACACAAAGGTATGCATATATTTTCCTCCTTTTTACCATCTTTCTTTGTCTTCTTTTCAGTCCTGTCCATTTTTCCCCCTCCTCTTTTTGCTTTTTCCCTCTTCACCCTATCCCCTCCCCTTCCATCATATGTATCCCTTTTCCCTGTGCCTCCCTCAAACATCAGGGTGTATTTACCCCCCCCCCCCCCCCCCCCCCCCTGCAGGATGCATGACAGGGGAGCAGGGGAGCAGGTGGAACGGAGAGCAAATGACAAATCTCCCTTTCCATCCCTCCCTGCATCTTTCTCTCTCTCTCTCACCATCTCTCCCACTGTCCTGCCGGAGGCCCTCCTCAGCCTTCCTTCCTCCCTCCTTCCAGCAGCTTTCCATCCTATCTGACCACATTGATATTCAAATTTGCCCAGGCTGCATTCCACCTTCTCTGAAGGTCTTGCCAAACCACCAAGGGAGAAAGAAGTTGGGCTAATACTCCCACCCTGATAGTTAATCCACAGCTGGACATAGAGAAATGACAGGACATGCTGTGCTTTGCAGATTCAAAGGTAATCCAGACTGATAGCCTACAATCTGTGATCAAATAAGCTTAAAGTGGTAAGTAAAGGCTTTCGAGACTGTTAAAGTAATAAAATGAATTAACTCAATTTTCCCTCCTTGCCCCCCGAAACATCTGTGGACATTATGTGATAGTATTTTTGTCTCGATGTACTTGCTTCTGCAGACATAATCCCCAAAGAGAGATGACATGTGAGAAAACACTGTTTATTTGTATGTTGTTGTTATTGACATGGTCCCACATGACATGTGAGTGGAGACAAGGCTTCACATCTGGCCATGAGCTATCATTATCTTTGCTTTCTCCTCTCTGATGAATCTGCCCCAGCTCCTTGCTGAGGAGTTGGGCTTTATTTAATGGGCTCTCTCGGCCGTGGTTTGCAAAGCGGAAGCCTCTTACAAACCCATTTAAAGAAGGGTCTATGGATTTCATGGCTCCCCGGGCACTCTCTCCTTCTTTCAATAAGGTGAAGTCCAAGGCTTTATCCATCCGTCAATGGGCCAGGGGAACAGTGGATGCAGCAGTTTTTAATCCCAGAGATGCCACTGTCCACTGTATGCTTGGCTGTTCTCTGATAGGAGTGCCTCCTTGCACGGCTCTCACCTGGGGACTTTTAAGTTCTTGTGGCAGAGCAGATTTATTGTTGCATAGATGGGGATAAAGTCTGCACACCTTAGACTCTGCCAGCAGACAAAAACAAAGATAAGAGGATGGAGGGACAGAGAAAAAGAGGATGCAGATTCAGATGACTCTGTAGTGCATATGATATGCCCACAAACTCATATAGGCTGCACAATTGTATTTACTCAACTTTTTGCACTTAAGTCATCTGTCAGCATGTACCATCATCTGCCTGGGGTTGTGCATGAACATTGAGAAGAATCAGTGTTACAGGACAGCATAATTACAGTGGAATGATAATCAAAATACAGTCTATTTATAGGTTGAAATCATTTAGTCTGGGCCAGTGGCAGTCTGACCAGCTCACCAACACTGACGTGGAGCTCATAATGGTTAAATGTTTAAAACTTTAACCATATAAAGGCTTATATCATATATTACTTTTGTATTCTACAACAGTAATATGTGTTTTTCTTTCACTTCATAATGATTTATAACTGATTTATTTCTAAACATAAAAAGGCCTTAGCTTTAGTGACTTTTTTGAACGTATACATTTAGGAGATATATACCAATTCACCTTTCACTTTTTCTTAAACTAGCTGCTGGCATACTAATGAAAGATTCAGGACACAATTGTGTCCTGATGTTAGTCCATCAAGCTAACTGATAATTCAATTAGCTTGAACCAAATAAAATGTTTACTTTTTTTTTTTTCTTTGTTTGCCCTTTGATAAATCAGGAGTGAGAAACATAAACAGCTTTTCAGAAATAAAAGTATTTTCTATTCTCAGTGTCTTGATTGTGCCCCAGAGAACTGCAGGGCAGTAGTTAATGGCATTATCGGAGGCAATCACTTCACTGAGGTCAGACAATGGGGACTTGAAAGCCATAAAATTTCCCACAATGAGAAATTATCCACTATGGCACACAGACACATATACACACAGAAACCCGCTGGCTCGCTCTCATAGTGGTATTTCTGTTGTGCAAAACAAAAAAAAGGATGAAAAAGGAAAAAACATACAATGCTCTGTAAAGAACTATGCTTTTAATGTCTATCAATGGAAAACTAAATTTTGCAGGTAAAAGAGGGAGAAAGTAATTTTTTATTTTCATTTTCAGTTTTTTAGTCCAGACTGAAATATCTCAATAACCTTTTGAAGTATTTCCATAAAAGTTTGTATCGCTTGACTTTAGATTGACTTTAGTTTTATGCGGAGCAGAAGGTTTGAAATGAAACATTATGACCAAATAGGCTACTTGCCAATTAATAACATGCTAATATAATGCTAGAATGCTAATATTAGCTCTCCTTACAGGGAGATTGTGTGACACACTACCCACTGACTAATTTGATATTTGAAAGACTCTTTATGGGCATCTATTGCACATCTATCTGTCACTACATACTCAGTTTGGATAGATCATTCGGGGTTATTAAAGGCTGAACAAATGAAAGTAAGTCGTGACATTGAACTTATATCATGACAATGACTCCAGAGATATTTATCCAACAAAACCTTTTTTTGCCCACATAAAACATAAAAAAGCTCAGCTAGTGTAAGTGTACATGTTTCTGTTCAGTTTTGAACAGGGTGAAAATTCATTTGTACTGGTGATTGGCGAGGCTACAGTTTACTTATGTTCCCTGAAAGCCTCGCATGCAGGCTATTTGTGAAACTTACACAGACATGCTTTCAGCCAAAATATGAGAAACAATCATCCAAACAACTTCAATCTTAGCGCCTCCTGTCTCAGGAATAGCAATACATCCATTGCATTTGAAGTAGATTAGAACAACAAATGTTGAGAAAACACACACACGCACGCACAGCAGCAAATACAGAGAAACTTTGATTCCTCATTGAGATTTTTCGCAATTGTCATAATCATGTTTGTAAAATAGCAAAAATGAGAATGGAAAATTAAAACCCTGCCTATTTACATGTATTCCTCAGTGGGTAGCATTTATTTACTGAGTACTAATTCTTGTAGAAATATATTGCTGCACAAATTTCATCGCCTATTTTAATGATACCATTTAGTATAGTTGTTATAGAGATAATTATTGCAATCTTTTATCAAATTTTGACATCACTTAAAGAGGACCTAAAATATAAAGAGTAGCACTACAGCAGGTAAAATTGAAGGCATGGCCTAGACGTACCCATTTGTTTGGATCAGGTCTGAGTGCATAGATTGCTCCTATTTCAACACCATCAGCACCAGACAAGCAGTCATCTCCAGTCAGCCATGAGGAAAGTGAGGGATAAGCAAGAATGACAGAGCCATTCCTTCAGCCCTTTGAAAAGGTGATACATCCAGTGATAACATCTGCAGATTTGAAGATCATAACCAGTGGAATTGTGGACTGGCTATGCAAATTAATGGGCAGCAGCCATGTTTGTCATGTTGTGTTTGGGCAGGTTCACAGATAAACTGACTCAACCCAATTACACCACTTTATTTTATTTTTTTAATCTGAAGAAATACTGGTTCATATTTTTGACATGTTACAGTGAAATGATAGTAATTTCTCCTGAGCCAAAGCAGACAGGTGAATATATGTCAATAATTCTGTATGTAAGGACCATACAATGCTAAATGAAAAATAAATGTCAGTATTTTTGCTATGCTAAGTATTGACTAAGGTGTGAATGCATATTGTTTTTTGTCAAAAATACTTGTTACACAGTAGAGTCATTTAATATGCTATTTAATTAAACAATACAGAGCTCTGCTTTGTTTTCAATGTATGCTATTCAATAATATCCAAAGATATCTCAAACAAATTTAATGATTGAAAACATTTGTGGTGTTCATATATTTTGAGAAACAAAGGCTTTTATAAAAATCCTGAAGGCGGTAGTTAAATGTCTGCTCTCAATCTGTTATTTTGACTGTCATAACAAATTGCTGCACCGCACTAAATGCAGTGTTCTCGTTCAGAAGTGCAATTTAACTTGACAGCTGGGAGCTGCATTCAGACTGCTCAGCAGGAATATCTGTTGTTCATTGTGCTGTTTTGAGATGCACTGTAGTCATTTGAGTGTCTGCTCTCATTTGATTTAGAGAATTTTGACTTGAAACCATTTATCCAGGTCATGGTATCCAATGTAGCTTGAGTCAACGAAACCCAGTCAACTGGACCATTACTGAGAGTTGTGACTCCCCTGAGGACTAATTAGAATGACCATTGTCCATGAGGCTAAGTAGGAATAGGTGTCAATATCCATGTTATGTCACTGCCTTAACTCAAAAAGCAACTTTGTGTATGTGATTGAGTGCAGTGAGGACTCCAGTGAATCTACATTGGAAAAATCAAACAACCACTAACAGACGGATGGCTCAACCCAGGGAAGCTAACTCATCAGGCCAGAGGAGGACTGAGACATCTCCTCTCCTCCACCTACAATAGCATCTTCTCAGCTATGTCACGGAGATTTGCAGGCTGCTTCAGTAAAATCTTCCACTATCTTCATCAGAACGCGTTCTGAAACTAAAGAAAAACATTTCAGTTAATGCCTATAATGTTTGTTTTTAGTTTTGAATAAGATGTTTTCATTTACATATTTTTTGTGAAGCATATTTGATATGGATTTACACCAGGAAAATGGCAGGGAAACATAGTCGTTCAGTTAGGTACACATTGCTCAAACACACCTTTAGACAACTTGTGTCCTCCATATCCCCTCATTTTCACTTTTATACCTCGGGAAGAGAGAACGTCATGAAGCCACAGAGGAAAACATAATTTGTAGCCATTTTAAATGGACTGAAACAGTATAGACTGACTAAAGCGTCACTTCCTGATCATTTCCCCATATCGATAAATGCAACTAGAACTTGTTCGCTGTTTCTGTCTAAAGGTCATTAAAAGAAGCAATCGATGTCTTTTTTTTCTCCTTTGTGCATATTTCTTATTGGTTTTGTAATTTAGAGGATATTTCATGGTTTTACTGACATTTCCAATCAAGTTATTCTGGGAATATGATGTTGATGCAGACATAAAACAAAATGCATTGCTATTTCTTTCATCATACTTTCATCAATGTCTAAAATCTGTCCAGCTGCTGAAAGAATCATGTTATTGTCAGCTTGCTTTTATCAAAACTACATTAGACATGAACTGGTGATATCAGTTCTAAGGTATATTTAGTAAAAAGTGTCCAAATCCAAATTTGTGTTAGTATGAGTAAAATATCAAATTTTTCAAAAGGTTTGGTTTTAAGATTTGTCTTTTCTTTAATATTCTAATCATAATTACTTCTTAATTATCAGATTTTGCGGTTATTATAAGAATAATAAGAATAAGAATAAGAATAAGAATAAGAATAAGAATAAGAATAAGAATAAGAATAAGAATAAGAATAAGAATAAAAATAATAAAAGCACCCAGCATAGTCACTTGTTTGTGTGTTTTGCGTGTTTTGCGTATTTTGAATGTTTAGAATCAACATCCTGTTGTCAAACCAACTTTTTAAATCTTCAGCTTCAGTAGATGGTGTGATGTCTGCTTGCAGAATTGGCTGGTATTAAATTAAAGCCATGCTTTGCTTTACCAATAAGTTCCCTATGCAGCTGACAGAAGCACAAGCCCAAAGCATAACTGATGAAGCCCAGTACTTAATAGCAGGAAATATGCTGTTTGCATGAAATTCTGCAGCCTTTTCTCTTAAATCATTCTTTCTTTCATTTGTTGTCAAAAAGCTCCATTTTCAATCCTTAGTCCTTAGGACTTGTTCCCAGAACACAGGCTTTATTGCATGTTTGTTTGCAAATTTCTGATGATGGATTTTGAGAGGGAATTGTATGAAAGGTTTTCTTTTGATAACTCCTCCATAAATGTCATATTTGTGCTGAAATTGCTGCATGGTAAAATAATGCACCTCCTCTCCTAAAGCTGCTAAATCTTCCTCAAGTTTGTTTGCAGAGAAACAGAAGTTTGATTTCAACTTACAAACAACACAATAGTTCTCTCTTAAAGTGTTCTTGGTCTTCCGGTCCTTAATTTGACCTCCACACTTCCTCTTTACTGCTTCTTAATTAGAAGATAAACAAAAGAAACTGTTTCTATAAAAGTCTTTTCTATCTTCTAATAACATTCTTTCACATTATAAGCATGAACCTAATCAATTGAGTATAGGCACCGCTTGGAGAAGCCCATGGCTGCTGATTGTTGAGGCAAGGTTTAACTTCTGAAATTTGCATCATTTGGCCTTTCTTAATGATTACAGTGAATAAGTCATAGTTCTAAAAAGCTAATTAAGGTCTAAGACCTTGGTCTAAGTTATCTCAACGCTTAAAATCTCTTGAGATATCTAAACTTTCGGCTGGTGCTGCTTTCCTATTTTTCTCTCTAAAATGGTACAAAATAGAAATAAAAGTCATTTCCTTGAAATGTTGCAGAGTGTCTCTTCTACTCATGTAACAGTTTGCGTAAACTTTTTTTTTTTGTCCAGTCACTCTATTAGAATTATTCAATTCAAATCAATTCAGCTTTATTCTTATACCGCCAATTCACAACAATGTCATCTCTGGGCGCTTCACAGACAATCAGTTTGAGCCAATCTGATTGTCATACATTGAT
>JAOXYM010000020.1:10021628-10059353 GCA_028567055.1 Leptatherina wallacei | reverse complement strand
ATCTATCTATCTATCTATCTATCTATCTATCTATCTATCTATCTATCTATCTATCTATCTATCTATCTATCTCATGTGAGAAGCAGCAACATCACCTCTAAAGTGAACTGCAGATAACCTCATGACGTGGCAGCCATACCATGCAAGCCTATATAAAATTCTGTGTGGCCGCATGTATCTGGTGGTGCTTTGAGCCGCTCATAAGGCTTTGCAGATCATCTGACTTCAGTCTAGATGAAGGATGAGCTTCTCAGGCATAGACGTTGTCCATCCTGCTGATGCTCCCTCGTCTCATCGTAAACTCTTGTGCACCCTCTGGTGCTTGCTAGTCTCCCAAACTTCTTTGTGTAGCCTGCTTTGCAGATTGTCTTCCTTGTCTGTGTGGTTGCTCATTATTCAGAGACAGACGGATCTCAGGTCATCTGCAGCTGCAGCAAAGGAGAAGCAGGAAAGATGGCGATCATCCATTAGACCGACCGGGCGCACGCATGAAATACGAGGACAACTTTTGGGAGGATCGCTTGAGGAGAAGATTGTACCAGTGAGTTTTCCCCTTCTTGCACTATATTTCCAGTTTCGTCAAGATTTCGGCTGGGCTTTCAAGGTCTGCGAGAACGTCGGTATGGTAGATCATGGGATATAATTTGGAGAGCGCCTCGTGAATGACCTGGAAAGAGCTGCTTTCTCGCTTTAGTCCAGGTCCAGACGAGGAAGTCGGGGCGAGATTTTTAGTCGCTGTGCCTGGAACCCAAGCAGCCAAAGTCAAGTGGGTCTTCTCGCTTCCCAGTTAATATCCTAACCATAGAGCTTCCTCGCTATGTCGCCTCTCGGTTTGTTGTCAAAGTGACACAAGGAAATGGACGCGGCTGTGTTAGGAGGCTCGCCTGCGTGTTTGAGCAGCACCGGAGAGGAGTGTTTTTGTTATTCCGGCATGTCTGGTCAGGGGGAATTACTGGCCGCGGCCGTGCGTCCCCTCTCCGGCCGTGCGTGTTGTTGCGCGTTAGCTTCATGGAGAAGCCATTGCTCTCCTCTCCCAACCAGACTCCATTAGCGACACAGAGGAGCTGGCATAGCCGCTGGTCCAGTCACACACACTCACCATGAAAGCCATGTCCAGCGTGAGGAAGCTATACGTGCTCTCCCCTCCCCTGCTCCTCAATCTTTCTTTTTTTTTTTTTTTTTTTTTAAAAGAAACCTTATCTTGGTGGCGATTTTGAGTCGGTTCTCCACAGCATTGGAGCTAGATATCTTGATGGTCGTGGAATGAATGTACAAGCGCAGTTTGGCTGTATATATTTTTATTGTGCGCTTTTGTTCTTGGTGCTTATTGCTATGTTGTTACCAGCTTGTCCCCCCTCCCTCACTCCTTGAATTGCTTGGATGCCTGTTTGCTGTCACTGGTCTCAAGTCAGGTATGTCATACTAGTAGGGCTTCACCATAAAATGGAGGAAAGCAGATGAGTCTCCAAGGAGAGCCCTGGAGTCAGATAGGCAGGATCCTTCACGCCAGAACAAAGGTTGTGTTAAAAAAAAACCGCTCGGCCACCTCCTCTTCCTCCTCTTCTTCTGCTTCTTTTTCAGCCTTTTTCTGCTCGGAAGTTTAGTCAGCTAGAGGAAGCAGAAGAACCCTGAAGGAGAAAGAAAAAAGTGAGCTTAGATCCTTTAGTGGTGCTTTCAAGGTTAACTTCTGTGCTCCAACTCCATGAGCTCTTTGCTTTAATTCACATGATGAGAAACAAGTCTGTGAATATGTAGGGTTTCCTCTGGAAGATCTGCAGCTGGGACTTTTTTTTTTCCTTTTTTGAAATCTTGTGGTAGTTGGTGGCTGAAGGACATGGGGATGAGACGGGAATTTTAATGCAGAGTAGTGCAGTGTTTTGGCCGTGGAGGTAGTTAATGTTCAACAAAGTGGTGTCAACACACACAGATACTCTCATCTGAGTGTGCATGCACATGTGTGAGTGAGGAAATAACTGTTGCAGACAGTTTCTTATAGGAAGTTCTCAAGATTATTCTCGTTTTGGATGAGTTTCTCCTGGTATTTTTTTGTTTTTTTGTTTGTTTGTTTGACTTTTTTTAGACTATGGTTCTTTAAAACAGAGGCCAGTGGACATCTGGGTTGCACATGTTCATGTTATTACACGATTACACTAATGCATTTGGTTTTTCAAGTACTTTAAAAGTTATTCAGACTAACAGATGAGGTTGTTTGTTATTTATTAACAAGCTCTTTGCTGTAATTCAGTCTATGTCCACTGCTCAGCCATAGGTGTCTTCTCACACATTATATCCTAAAGGTGTCCAGCCTGCTAGGAAAGTGAAAGAGGTGTGTTTGCTAGTTGCTATGTGTGTGTGTGTGTGTGTGTGTTTGTGTGTGTGTGGTTATGCTCAGCTCTGCAGTTCCCCTGGCCACTGTGTGAAATCTTGCTGACAAGGAGACTGTGAGCTTGACACACAGTGCTGCGACAATGCTGGGGCTGAGAAGAGCAATCAAAATGGTGGCGACGCTCCTTCTCCCTGGCGTGGCAGGGCAGACAGGTTCTCAAGGAGGAGCTGATAGAGGACGACCGGGCAGGAATCTGCTGCGGTCGACACATTTGTCTGGCAGACGGGTGCAGTGGTTCTAGTCTGGTGGATGTTGTGCAAATGAGCTCAGTCATTTCTGGACCTGGAAGCTATTGGGATGTTTTAGTGGAGGAAGCTCTTGAGCATCTGTGATGCCATGTGTGCTGTCTTTGCACTTCCAGCTCCTCTAGTAACTTTCACAAGTCTTCAAAACATTCTTTATCTGTTCTTGTGACACATGCAGGTGATCTATAGGATTTTGTCCCCCTCCCATTCCCCCCACAAGTCTCTGAGGCGCCTGAGGTCCATCAGCCTGTGTGTCAATTTCTTTGTTGTAATTTGATAGATTACTCAACCATGTGGTAATATGCACCATTAATGTGATGTAAAAGACTGAAAATTGCACTGTCACTTGGTGCTGGGGGCCTTGTCTCTTCACTGATAAGCCGATTGGTTCGTTAGTCCATTTTCTGATCATCTAGAGAAGAATTGGGAGCTACTTGACACTGATATGTATCAGCTGATGCTATACTTTTTCATATATAAGTAAAGAAATATCAAAAGTAATAGAACAAATTAGATTTGAAACTGTCAATCAGCCCATAAACTTAATTGTTTCACATTTTTAAACCTGTATGAATAAATTGATTAAAATATGTTATTACGATTTAAAACAGATTGATATTAGATCAAATTTAACATGCCACCTGGTGCAGTTATTTGACATATTCAAACAAATGAGTACTTTTTTATGAACTGGCATGAATGAATGAATGAATGAATTGGCATGGATTGGGTGGATTTGAAATACATGTGTGTGTTCTTGCTCCTGCCTCAACTTCATACAGCTTTGTACTTCAAAATGTTCTTAAACTCCACTTCTAAGCAAACCTGTGAAGTAATAAGATATGTTTATTTCAATTTTGAGGCCCCTTTCATTTTCACCTCCACTATATTTTCAAAGGAAATGTAATTTTTACTGAAGTACATTTTGCCAGCAGATAGTTAAAACACAGTGAACTGTTATATAGTGAATTAAACCACTTTGCAGTCGACAATGTAGAATGTGTCAGATCATATCTACTGCAGCCAGCTACAATATTTAAATGCTACTTGCATATAAATGCAACAGTATAATTAATTAATAAAACATTGAGTTCTTACAATGTACTGAAATATAATCATTTCTATTGGTCTGTGGTGGTTTAATTGAAATTTTAATGGTTCAAATCTTTATAATTTCTGCAAAATCTACACAGTTTAAATAGTTTGAACTTTGTTTCGGAAAAACATTTGGTGCGATAGCTCAGGTTTTAGGGTGACAGTCTAGAAGTGAACAATGGCTGATTTTAAAAAAAAAAGATTACATAACTGGATTTTGCTAGGTATTTCAGGGTTATGGCAGAAAAAAAGAAAGAGGTAAAAGCTTGACAGGAAGGACAGGGGATCAAACAAGAGAGACCTCTGTGATGGTTTGAATGCTGGAAGGAAGTGGTCGTGAAGCTCATCACTCACCCTATTTCTGTGTCTCGCTCACACACACACACACACACACACATATACACCCCCCTCCCCCCCCCACTCCCTCTCATTCACTCACTCACAGTGGCTGATGCACTTCTCCATTCTTCTCTACCTGGGGCAGTGAAGAAGGCCAGGGAGACACACAAAAGCAAATTGAAATGCTCCAGTGAGTGCTTTCTTGACATGATGCATGGCTCATGAGATGCAGCCCGGCCCTGCTGCTACACTTGCAACCGTGCTGAAACACACAGATCCAAAACAGCCTCGACACAACAGCAAAAAACCTCCTTACTGTCGCTTGTATTTTGCTGTTTTCCTTCTTCATGCAGCCACAAAGCTACAGTCTGTGAAACCGGATTAAAACTCTATGATTTCTATTTATTTATTTTTTTCTTGTATTTGTTCTGGATATCTTAAAAAACTGAAATCTACCATCACGTCAAGGTTTTAGTGGAACAAGGAAGTGGCTTGATGGAGGTGTCATTCCAGTTTCTGTTGTTAGTTGCCACGTTACACTGCTGCTAAACTGGTTCCTCCTCTCTGCTTTCCACCAGAACATCAACAGCTGAACACTGTGTTTCCTCTCCAGGAAAAAAAAAAGGCTTGTAGCTCAGTGAAGCTTACAGTTGTGTCTCCTTTCAACGTGCATGTAAAGCAAAAAGGGGACTAGTATTACTCAAATCAAAAGTATAAAGTGGCACGGTGATGAGACGGTTTGTCCAGTGAGATTAATAAAGCCATCTGCATGGTGTCCACTGGTTTTTGGCCTGAAGTCAGGATTTCATGTCCTTCTCTAATAAGACACAGTGAACCAACTCTGTCAGCCTCAAGCTGCCTGTATTGAAAAAAAAAAATCTGAATTCTTTGGAGACGCCCGTTCCTTGGGCAGTGTGGTGCCACCAGACAAGGCCTTCATTGAGCAGGAACAGGAGTGGTCTTGTAGATGGGATCCACACTGGCTCGGCCTCCGAAGCAACAGAGCTGTCCAAGGACGATTAAATATTTAAGAGCTTGGAAAGGAGGTCTCGGTGGTAAGTTAATATTGATGGGTCTCTCATCTTTCCCTTCTCAAACTTGTTGAGTTGCCTCAAGAGGTCAGTTTGGTGGATCTGGAGAAGAACTTCATCTTTTCTCTTCTTGTGTAAACTTGGTTTAAAGCTTTAAAAGAGCTCAAATACAGAGCTTTTTTATTTGTTTGTTTCTGGAGGGAAACCACAGTGGTTTTAAATTTTGGCTCTTTTTTTACTGCTTCTCGTGTCCTCTTATGGTTACTCTGAAATACTCCATCCTGACGAGCTTGTAACCTCACCCACCCTCTGTAACTGTAGTAACTGCCATGTCAGGCTTACAAGGAAGTCAGCATTGCAGTGTTTTCTGGCAGTTGTCCATTGAGAACCAGTAACAAGAGTGTCAGTCTATCTGGCAGCCTTTTTATGTGATCTTTATTTTTCTGTATTGGGAGAATTATGGGGAATCAGATGCAGCTGATGGCATTTTAATAATCAAATGGTATACAAGCTTGGATTGAGATGTGATGAGAGGCACGCCTTTTTTAGTTGACTTGCTATTGACCACAATTTCTAAAATGTGGAAGTGTACCTCCAGAGCTGACCTTGGAGTTTGTTCAGTATTTCTTGTATTTTTTTCTAAGGTAATACAACATTTATTCAAGACAGCAGCAGATTGATTTATGTCAGGAAATGGTTTCCTAAGAGAGATGAACGTCAGGCTGCACGGAATGTAAGGTTTCCTGGAGTAATTGTCCTTGTGGAAAAACACTTCCTGGTTTGTCTCCAAGATCTGTCCTTCACTTGCATGACTCTTCAGTGGTGTTTATTTAGCCCATGAACCTTTGGGTTTCAGTTTTTGGAGTTATGGCTCAACTGTGGATATATTAGGTATGATGGGACATCAAATTTTTTGTCTTTTAGCTCAAGGGAAGAAACCTTTCGAGAAAACCAAATATATCCACCTATTCCTTCCATTTTAAAATTATAAAAATACTCACGCCTCAGGCTATTAATTAAATTGGGCACTTATTCATTTTGGATGGAATATGTAATCGTGTTTTAAGGGTTTCCCCAAGTTGTATCCCTCATGCTTTCCATGCATTCCTCATAGAAGCACAAAAGAAACCAAAAAAAAAAAAAAAAGAAGATAGGTCACCTTTATTTGATGGGATTTGCAGAAGCTGAGATATATCTTCTAAATGTTTTGGATGCAATGATGGTCTGATGATCCCTGTTCAAGGACGCAATGTTCAGATTCTAGCTGCTGTCATCAGCTTGTGAAGAACAGCAAAGCCCCAGTCTTAGGTAGCCATCTTTGCTGTGAGGAAAAAAACCCACATCTCACTTCTGCTTTCTGCCGCCAGTCATGACAATCTGCAGAGGAACCGGCAGGGAAGCTGCTCACTCAGGTCTCTTAAAGTTAAACACTTCCATCTGTGTAACAAGATAGCCAAGCAAGCAGCTCCACACTGCTGAGCAGGACAGTCAAAGACCTTGAGGAGCACAAAATGGTGGATGGTCATGCCACTGATACTCCAGCGTGATTGGCTGTGTCTCCTTGGCCACTGTGGGGCTGGCTGTGTGAAATGGAGTCCTCTGTGTGGAGCGTTGGCCCAGCCTCAGCTCTGATGCAGAAGATAATTCTGTCAGCCCCGAGAGGGAGAGACGAGAGAGCAGCCAAGTGAGGTGACTATACTAAAAGAAGGCTTAGCAGCAGACTTTCAGAGGTCTCAAGCTTTTCGTCTTGCTTCCACCTCTAATCCTTATTCTTCATTTCTGTTAGTAGCCATCCTCATTTGGTTCTTTTTGCATGAAACAGACATGCAGTAGATGGGGAAAAAAAAAAGAAAAGAAGTAAACGATGAAAAGGTTCACTGTTGGTTTTGTAAATAGAAAGGAAGAGAGTGACATATAAAGGTATTCACTAACCTTCACACCCAGGAGGCTGAGGGATCCATGAGGCCCTTGTTTAGTTGCTTTGTGAAAATTTCAGCCTTGAAGGTCACATTAATATCTCTGAGGCTCTAAGATGCAAAAGACTGCCAGTACCACATCTTAATTTTTTTTGTGGTGTGTTTTCACCATGACAACCTGAAGACAGTAACCACACAGAACCATTAATGCCCCCTTCCTCGTAATCTTCTTGGTCATTATCATCTGCGCAAAAGAGGCCAAACGTTGCTACCGAAATGCTCTCTGCAGCCGTCCTTCTTTTCAGAAGGAACAATCTGAGCCCTTTTCTGAGCACAAAAGCTACCCTTGGAGCAAGGTTACTTGTTCAATGATGGCCAGCTTCTTTCTTTTTCCTTTTTTTTTTAGTGCAGCTTTAGAGAGAAATGTGGAATTAGTGAGTTGAATGTCTTTGATTAAAACAGGAAATGTCTTGGTTTGCAAAGTTGAAAAAAAAAGAAAGGAGATTGAGTCCACTGATCTGGATACATGGGTGATGCCAGGTATCCATCTGTCACAGATGGACAGGCTGACACAGGCGCTATTTGACTTTGCGGAACAGGCGACCCTAATTATGAACAGAAAATGATCGTCTCTTTCTTGGATGAGAATATTCCAACTGGGAGCTTTGCTCCATGCATTCCTGCCTCCCTCCCTCTTCCAGTTTCTCTCTCTGTTTCTAGTGTGAGGATTTGCTTGAAGGCCTCAGTCAGCAGAAAGCTTTGAGGTCCAAAGATCAAAATGGCTCTGCTAGCTCTGCTCCATAACAGATGTGCACAGAGTGTAATGCTTTAACTGGACCGAGTATGGTGTTACTATGTAAATCAGTATTAAGAGCACTCAGTCAACTCAGTTGGAAGGTAGTAAGCCTACACGGTCTTCTCCCTTCTTTACCTAGAATGCTTAAGAGTCACCTGAGCCTGCTGCCATGAGTTGTTTCTTTTTTACACCCTCTGAATGTGACACTTGTGAAGGTCAGGCAGCAGACAGATCAGCAAAGCTTGCTGGACTGCAGCGTCTGGAAAGGTTTGCACCTGTATTTACAAGTCCTCCTAGACAAACTGGAATCACTTAGCCTGCCTCCATGAAGGTTGACAAAAATCCAAACTTTTTGAAACAATCAAACACAATATGTACATAACTGCTCAATTCAAACTTTGTGTTAAGATTTAATTAATTTGAATGAAAATCATGTGTTTTGCTCAAACTGATTCCAATTATCAAATAACACTTGATTTTTACTTAATATACAGACAACATGGACAACAGTGAGTCAGACAAGACATTTTTATGATGACCAACTACTTTAAAATGTCATTTAAGACCTTCATAGTTATTTTTCCAACATAATGACATCAAGAAAATGGCAGGACAAGCCACAACGAAGACCATGTGTAGATCAGGTCGCCTGGATGGTCATATGAAGAGGAAGCTCTAAAGGAAAAACTACCAAAAGGCCAGCAGCGTAGCTAAAAATAGCCAAAGGACTGTACAGTAGAATCTGTCCACAACATGCACTGGGCAAGTTTTATGTGCTCTGCACACGTCTGAGCTCTCCTCAGGGCAACAGCATAAAGATGTCTTCTTGCCGAGAGGCACGTTTTAATTTTGCAAGCATGTGGTTAATTCATACATCACAGAAAATAGATCTTGTGGTCTTATGAAATCAAGGTAGAATGTTTTTTTTTATCTTAGTTTCCAAATACAGACGAACAGCACATATAGCAGAGGTCAAAACCTCAAACTACACTACTGTTAGGTTGTTGGTTAAGAAAACAACTCCTTACATTTTGAAGAAGAATTTGATAAAGAAGGTTAGAAATGACTAAGTCTGGAAAATAATGTCCAGAGTTCAAGAACTGTTTCAGTTTGTACAAAGGCAGATGTCTTGATTTAATAACTGAGAAATTTCTAATTCCAGATCTGGAAGAAAAGTAGGTTATGGGCAGTTTGTCTAATAATCATAATAATAATCATAGTTTTGAATATTTTTCTTTTAAACCCTGTTTAAATGAATCCCTGGTAAAGAGGTGACTGTGTAAAGCTAGTTAGCTAAGCTTTTTAGCTAACCATCTTAGTGTAAATCTTGCTAATGAGGGAACTTGGTTAGTTCTCTGAATTGAGTGAAGATGTGTGCGAGTTGAACTTTTGACTTGTAATAGGAAGCATGGGTCATTTCTGAATTTGCAGTCTTAAAAGATTTTTTTGCTTGATGTAAGGCCTCTCAGATTTTTGGATGTAGGGATGCTAGAAGAATGTCTCTACCCATGGCTGTGTTTGCTTGTCAATGGTTGACCCACTTTTTGAATACCATATGTTGCCAGATTAATGCCAGCATTTTTATTCAAGTGGTTGGTAATTTATGATACCATTGATGACTTCAGCCTGTCTTAAATATATTTTGGTTGTGGACATCATATGTCCTCACCATTACTAAGAGTAAGAATCAGAGCTGCATATTTAGATTATATATGTTTAATAATGCTTTTCCACATGCCATTTTAATTCAATGTAAAGTAATGCCCCTACAGAAAAAAAAAAACTAAAAACTGGACTTGAGCAGTTATAATTCTGAGTTAAAATATTCACAAACATATTTCATGGAGAAGCATAATGGAATCACAGACATCCTTTCCGCTCTGTTGTCTTCTTTTTTTGTGTATTTCATGCCATTCCCATAACTTTTATTCAATTCCTGCAGTTGTCTGATGAATGTTATGACAAAATGTTCATACTGAACATTATTGATTACTCACATCTCCTCAGAAAAGGCCTGGCTCATCGATTGGGCAGGTGGGATCGATGTTTCATCTCTGTGTATTCAGACTTCCTCAAATGAGCAGCATCATGTGATCACATCATTTAGGGAAGCTTTCTGCTCTGATCACAGGCAGACAGGAATGAGGTCAGCGTCCAGCTATCTGGTCTTATCACACTCGAGCTGAAATGCTGTTGTAATGAGACTGATATGCTCATCAAGTTTTTACTTACAAGATAAAAATCTGTCAGTTTCAGGTGGTTAGTTTCTACTGAATTATTAACATTGCTATTAAGTAAGTGTGTAATATCATGTCATCTTGGATACAAATGATCTTTTTTCTGACTGCTGCATTTTTGACATCTATTAGGGTGCTGTGTACAGTGCAAATATCTCAAGCCCTTTATCTGCTTAAATTCTCATCCTTCATGTATTGCCATCATGATGTCTCATCAGCCCAAAATACATTCTGCAGCAAAATTGCATCCCCCCAAAACTCTGGCCAAGAGTCAAAACAAAGTATCTTCAGCAACAAGAAGAAAAGGGAATCCTGCAACAGATGGTATTATGCACTCACCCCACCCCCACTCTCTCCAGAGTCCAGATCTCAACAACATTGACTCAGTCTGGGATTATAAAGAGGCAGAAACAATTGAAACATTCTAAATCCACAGAATAAAAAACAAACAAACAAAAACTTTTAAAGGTTACCAAGATGTGTAGAACTAACTGATGTTGACTGCTGGTGCTGTTTCAAAGCCAAACTGTGATCAAACTGTTGTCTGATTTTGTTACTTGTACAAATTATTCACAGCAATCTCTCTGTGAGGATCTACTTTTAGTGCCTAAAACCTCTACAGTGTTGCATTTAAATCAGTTAGAAATGTTAAATATGACACTTATTCATGAGCTTATTAAAATTTGAAACCCGCTTGTGTAATACATTAAATGATTAAGCAATCATTCACCAGTGACTCTGCAATACAGCAATTGCAATGTGGTGGCCATGGATGTTCAATTACATGGCCACCTACTGAGTCGATGTTGAGATCTTCTGCTACTTCATGTAACAGTGGACTAATTAACTCCAACAACATTGTAGGCATAAAGAAACATAAAGACAACACATACAATAGAAAACTTGAAAATGATTATTAGTATGCTCCATGTTACAAACTTACGGATGCACATGAAACCACCAGGCAGGGTTGCAGTTGCATCAGTCAATATGTTGTTCTTCTGTGGTGGTATGAGCCAGTGTATGGGAATAGGAAGGTCATTCAGGTCGGACCAGATTTTCTGTTCTTAACCAGTGTTGTTATCTGCCACACTCCCCAGCGAAACTACAAGCCAGCATGACTGGAAACTGCAGTAGGAAGAATAACTTGGCTGGGTTGCGTTTAAGGAAACTCTTACTCTTCTGAACCAAAATAACTTTAAAATCATGTGTTAAGAAGTTCTTGAAGGTCCATTTTGGGGAATAATGCATATTGGTGCATTTTAGCTGATGACACAAATGTTAATTCCTGTCTAACTTTTGGTTGTGATTTCCAGGTCTATAACCCCTGTGTCTGTTCACCATAAAAAATACAATTACATCATTAAAATGTAGTCTCTCAACATAGTGTTAACAACACCACCATATTTGATTTTATTGTGTTATTTAAGCCTGCCAGCGGCAACGTGCTGTGAACACAACACTGTCATATCATCACCTTTTAAGTTGACGTGACAAACTGTTAGCTAACTGTTGCTTATTTGCACACCATCCAGCAGTGCGGACCAACAGTATAATACCATTGGAGTTGTATTTCTGGCTACCGAGTCACTTTAAGTCTAACATTATCTCTTTTTCAAATTCTGTTTTTGGTTTCCAACAACTCAGGAGGAATGTATACAACTCTTTGACTGCTAAATGCTCTACTGTGTTCACCATCTCAACATTGAAGTCCCCTTTGGGCATGCACTCTTTTCTATTGATATTGTAAAAGCTCAATGTCTTATTGAGCACCCCAGTCACTTCTATGCTAATGTGCAACTGCAATCATTTTAAACACAAGTCTGAACTGCAGGCGGTTGCATGCTGTTATGCTTCAGAAAACAGGGATGGGTCTTAAGTTGTTATATGATCTGCTTTATAGAGGAGGACTAAGCGTTTTTCACACCTCTTGAGTCAAATTAACAAAAAAATCTGCCATGCTGCATGGTCTCTGCTGCATTTTTGAGCTCATTTTTTTGGATGTACCGCAGCCTCCCCTCTCTGTCAGAAGTACACCGAGCTAAGAGGAAGTGTTGGAGACAGTGAACTTAGGTGAAGTAAAGATAACTACGCATCTTACTTTACAGTAAAGTTAGAGGCCAGTAAGTTTCACACAACCTGTTTGACAAGCTTGAGCATGTTGAAAAAGGATATTTTTTACTCCTCCAATACATTTTAGTATGTTTTACACAACCACAGCAGTCTTTTCGGGCCAATATAAACTGTCATGGCCGTGTGATATGTTGTAGCAAGAAAACTAAGCTTCTGAATTACATCTCATCGGATAAACTGGCTCATTTTCTGCTTTGCATGAACAGATTCATGAAGCCTTTAATGTTACGTAACCCAGATCTGAAATACGCTCCATCATATCTGCGTTATATTTTACATTTTGACAGTTTAGAACCTACACACTAATGCTGCTGTAATGGAATTAGAGCTGGAGGGATTACTTTATTAATTGATAAGTTGATCATTAGAATCTAGATTAAACCACAGACTGATTTATTTATTTTTTTGTCTCGTTGAGGTTTCAGCTTCTCAAACTGCTCCCTTCCTATGATTGGGTTTGGATCATTGGTTGGATTTAACAAAGAATTTTGATCTTGCCACATTCCTTCTTCTTGGTATGGGATGTGCTGCTGTAGATGTGGTGCAGTTATGTTATGTTTACAACTTGCTTTACTCGCTAACACCCAAAAACGATATGTTCTAAAATGTAAAAAAAAAAAAATGTATAGGTATAGGATGTGTATTGAGAACACTTGGAATGATGATTTAGTTGTGGAGAATAAAAATATAGTTGCAAAGTGTTAGAAAACCATGCAATATGCAGCGCCATTGTTGACTATAATGGTAACAATTATGACTTCTGACATAATGGTGCTAATCTTAAGTGTATCCATCTCTTCACATGTACATGCTAGTTAGCTGTAGATCATGAACAAAAGCAGGACGTCCTCCAAGTGGAATGCAACCATCTTTAATAAGCTGTAATTGTCCTATTTCATGCCAAACTGTCTTTGGGATGTTGTGATCTTTGCTATCTTGATATTGGACATGTTGATAATGTGAAGATTGATTTTCAACTTACTGTGTAGCCTCAAATGGAAGTCAGAGATCAGACAGTTTCATTGGGTTAAGGTTTAGTTGGTTTACTGCAGCCCGAACAGAAAGAGTCTTTTAAGATTTCCCACAGATGTGGAAGCAGTGACTCAGTTGTCCTGACCCTTTAGTCATTTCTGCAGAGGCTCTATTTGCGACTCAAGGCAGCCTCAGTGGTGGAAGTCACCTTGTCTGTACTGGTTTGGTGTATCAACAAAGTAAGTAAGCCTTCTTTGACCCAATTTTTTGTTTATTATCATTATTTTTGAGTAATAAGGTTTAAATCAGCTCCAGAACAGCTCCAAACCCACCAAGGCGGGGACTCCACAAGACCTGAGGGTGCCCTGTGGTATCTGGCACCAGGACGCGAGCAGCAGATCCTTAAAGTCCTGTATGTTGTGAGTTGGTGCAGCTGTGGATCACACTTGTTTCAGTAAATCCCCCCACACCCTGCTGCTGGTTTGCCCTCCCTCAGACTGCAGGTCACTGCTCTGCACTGCTAACTATGAGCACTCTACAAATCAGTCATAACAATCTTATGTCAAATGTTCTCTAACCTAAAAGTTATACCACAAGAATTAACTGTTTAATCTCATCCTCTAGACTCCATATGAGTCTTTACTCTTGTTGCTAGGCTATCACTATACATCTGAATATAGTACGGTGACTATTGCAAAGTCTCAAGCACCATCTTCAGCTTGTTTTTTCCTGCGATGAAATTTATTCAGCTTTGAAAAAAGTTGCTTATTATATTTTAGGGAGGTTCAAGCTAATCGGATTAGAAGAGCTTTAAAATAACTGTACATGTTCAACTCAACACCCCATTAGGCACCAAATTCAGTTGAATACCATCATTATCAAACTGCCAGACTTAATTTGATAAGTTCTCATTTATATTTTTGAGTATCTTTTCTGAATATTTTTGAGAAACAAATGCTGAATAATTTCATGACTATCTGTATACAAAATACTGTCTAACAAGTTACGGGGAAGCACTAAATCTTCATGTCCGTCATCCATCTAATGATGTGCTCAGCAGTTGTAGGATGAGGTAAAGAAAAAAAAATGACGAAGCAAAGTTTGAGTTTGAAGCTGAAGCCTTGCATCAGCTTTGTCTGTTTTCAAAGTCTCTTAGTTGTACGTGAAAAAGAGAATGATTAAAGCTTAGGTGCCAAAATAAATACTTCTCTATGCTGCTTGACTTGGCCCATGCTTGCATCAGAAGGTGCTTCACTTGAGGAGCATGATTGGATCCTTCACATGCAATTATTGTGCAGAGGTTCGTATTCATTGGTAGAGACTTTTTAAAATCAAAAATCATCTTCAAGAGATTTTTTGGTTATTGTATGTGAAGTTTAAAATATCACCTCATGCCTTTCTGCATCTATTATCAAGTTAGCCGACAAAAAAATCTGAATTATTACTGAATTTTACATTTTGATGCAATCAAAAGGAATAAATCATTTGAAATAAGTAGTGTAACGTAGTTAATTTAATTTCTTAGGAATCAGAATGGCATGTTTACAGAATTTCTTTGTTTATTAAAAAAATGTACAATGTAAACCCACAGAAATGAGGTCAGATATGTTTGATCTAGAAAAATAGTTTGGGAAGTTGTAACAGACCTTTTATCTGATCGCTTAAAGGATGCAAGTGACTTATTGTTTGTGACTGGAGTTGGAAAAACAACATATGACATTTTAAAATGATTCTATGCAGAAGCTTATTGCAAACCAGTCCTACACATGGCACCTGCACCTGCATGGCACTTGTTTTCTTGTGGTTCCTGCTCCACTTTCCTCAATCTCCTTCTTCTGCTCATCCTCTTCCATCTCCTTCTCCTGTCCCTCCTCATCTATCACCTCCTTCTCCTCACGCCTATAACTGACACTGGCCTTGTCAGCTAACAATAACAGCAACAATTATAAACTTGTGAAAAGAATTCTGAATTTTTTTAAACTTTGATCACAGGCTCTCTCCTGAAATGTGTTTTCTTTTGCAATAAAGAAACGTGTGCGTTCTTCTGGTCAGCAAGTATGAATTTTATTTTGAATTGATAAAGCAAATAAGTGATTTATGCTTGTATAATGAAACCTAGATTATAATAGGATACTATTAATGTTCTATGTGCCCTGAATACATCCAAAAACACAATCATTTGGTTCAGACTCTTTAGACTTCTCAGCCCCACTGCCACGGGAAAAGGTCTGGCACTTTTAGCTGCAACCTGCGCTAACTTTTTTTTCTTTTTAGCCCTCAGCTTTTGTGCTCCACCTATCTATTTTTCTTTCTTTTTTTTTTGTAACAGGAAAACAACAGTTTAATGATTGACTGGGCGGCTGAGCCAATCACATTTCAATAGCAACAAGGACCTGCTGAAATTGGCAGTAGACGTGAAGTCTCCAACGCTCCGTTGCCGCAGCCGTTTGCCGGCCAACGACTGAATGAATGAATGTTGGAAGCAATTGTGATCACTGCGTTCTTCGTCTTATAATCAGGGTTGTCTATTCGGGCCATTACAGTAGATCATTGACCCAGTTTTTGCTTAATACCTGCTGTTCCGAGGACCGGCCGTTCGGGAAACCTCCTGAACCTCCCTATGGCCCCTGGCGTCAGGTGTAAGTGAAAAGGCTTGTATACAGCATGGAAAGACAATATCTTAGTAAAATATCCTATGAAAAAACTTCTTTAGACATCAGTTAAATATCAAGTGATTTCACTCCCATATCTAACCTCTAACTCACATTGAAGCATTTGGTTGTATCTAAGGTGAAACATCATGCAGGCTGTCAGTCGTGTTGTGTTTAGTTCAAAATATTGGTTCCCTTTAAATGAAAAATAAGATGAAAACAAGCATGTTAAAGAGGAAACATTGTAATTTGGGGGTTTCCACTTTCAGTTAGTCTTTTTTATTGATGTATAGGTGCATGCATATAAAAGGGCCAAGCTACAAAGCTTAATGTGCACATTAGGGGAGTTTTACTCTCTCACAGAGGACACTTTTGAACCACTTTAAATGGCTCCAGTTCATTACTTTACTTAATATAACCATGAAACACATTTGCATCATTTAAGCCTTCCAGTTAGCTTGGTACATTTCAAACATTTATCAATGAGTTTAGGAATCAGAGCAAATCGGACATTTCATACCAATCGGTTTTGTACACATCAAGCAAAGTTATTAAGAATAATTGTTACTGTACTGTTACTATTTATTTCATTAAATGGTGTCATGTGCCAGTCTCAGTTTTGAGTACCTCAAGACCTGTTAGGACTTGTAAAAAACTTTTAAGAATTGATAGAAATTTCCAGCTGATTTCACTTTCAGAGCCGATAAATTTTCTAACTCGAGCTCAAAGCAGGAAAAAACAATAAGATTGTTTTGACATTTCATCTTTGAGTATTTGAAGCATCCTCTTGACATAAGTCAAGGCAAAATCTCAAAAACCAAGCATAGTTTAAAGGTAAAGTAAAACATGTACTGCAAAGAACCTGCTGGAAGCTTTAGCCGAGTCAGTGGGCCAAAGCTCCACTGTGCTGAGTTGCTTGCAAAAACAGGTTCTACATGGAAAATTCACAAGAAGGACATTGTGTGTGTATATTCCTCAGAAAAGTCCGGATCTTTATCAACACAGCATCTGGACAAACCAGTTGTTTTTCAAATAGGCTGACTGAGCAAGATGAAATCAAGCTCTGGGCGATCACCTATGGTCTTAAAAAGGATTGGGATTGAAATGTTCTACTTTAGCATTGTTTGGAAGAAAGAGATGCAGTAAACATTGCACAGATAGATTCCACCAAATAGAAGAAAAACCTGGATGCAAATATCAAGCAGATAGTCAAACAGTGAGGCCTGAAAGAAGTAAGATAAATATTCAGAAAATACCTCCAAATCCACCATGAACTACTTCTAAAAAACAACAACACACGCTTATGTTTTTGGGCTGTCCGTCACAGTCCTCAGACACAGAGATCACAGACAAGCGGTGGGTAAACATGCTGTGCTTTGAGAACAGCCTGAAATTATATCAGAACTTGAAGTGACGTTCAAGGAACATTGGGTGATAATGTCTAGAGAAAGGATGCGTTTACTCTTTGCAGCTTTTGTTAGATTAAAACTAACATGATTGTTGTGTTGGGGTTCATATATAAAAAGCATTCAAGTGAAGGAATGTTGCAAGCAAATAACTCAGCTGGAAATTAAAAAAAAAAAAACAAGACAAAAAAACAAACATTTTCAAAATGTTATATGTCCCAAAGGTGTGTTGGTGTTAGCATCCAACCGTAAAAGCAGAAATGTGAGAAAGCGACCTGAATTAATGCTTTTTCTTGTTTTCTTTCATTTTTAAGACAAATCATAATTCATTTGTGGGTGAAAGATTAGTTTAGAAGGATTAGAATAGGATTTTCACCAGGGATGTGACATTGCACCATGGGATTAGTATCATTATGCATAAAAAATATCATTATAAATCATGCTTTAGTTGAAAGTTCCCGTCGTGGCTTAAAAATGTTTTGCTTTTATTTACTCGACAATTAAGTGTTCATGATGTGCCTGTAACTGCTACACATTGAAGGCTCTCCAGTGGTGCCTCTTCTTTAAATGTGTCTCAGTTCTATATGTAATGAGAATCTTCTATGTAAATTCAGACATGTCCTATACTCTGTTGCAGTCCATAAGTTGGCATATTTCAGAACAATAGTTAAAGTGGAATAATGTGTCTAAAAGAAAGGTGATTATAGTGTGGAAAATGCTGCCGCAGGGGTTACAGAGAAAAGGTATGAGCTCTGTTGTTGGCATGCCTGTGTAAACCTCCCTATCACAGGACCTGAATAGTAGTTATTTACACAGAGAGCCAGTGTGCCAGCACTCAGAGGCTGCTGGTCATGAACGTGTTTGTTTTCTAGTGGTGTGCTGCAGATGTCTTGTCTCTTGTGGCTGCAGCACATTTATGATAAAATAATCAGTGGAGAGATTTTTAATCCACATCCAGAAAGCTCTCACTTTTTATTTGTTTTTTGATCATAAAGGTTTACTGCCTAACTTGGGTTTGATTTTAAAACCAGGTTTATAAGCGATTGAAACCAGGATTTACTGTTTCGGATATTAATTCAGGAGCTGTATGATTTTAGCAAGCTGCAAAATGTGTTGCTAGTGAGCAGATATAACAGTGTGGTATGGGTTTCTAAACAATAAGTATAATATATATATTAGTGCCCTGTTCTTTGTTTTGATCGCCATGTGTGCCGAATATTTCCAAAGGATTTTGCCTGGAATTTGAAAGATTGTGTTTAGTTTAACCATGAACTTGCTCCTTCAGGAAAGATCCATTTGAATTTGTGTTGAAGTAGATTATTCAGTACACCTCTGTAAGCTCTGTAATCTTTGTCCCACATAGTTCCATAAATATCTGCTCTGGGAAGTTGGATAATAACAATATCCCTCTCGTACAGCAGCCCCACATTTGGATTTTTTTTCACCTGAGGCTCATTCTTGTTGAAAATAGAGAAGTGCAGTCTTAATAATTATCGTATTGTATTGTGCTCTATGCTATTTATGCATTACTGTGCAAAAGTCTTGAGCCACCCTTCTTTTCTTAATATTCTGCTTCCAAAGAGCCAGACATTCTTGTAATCTTTTAAAGCGAAAAAGCAATCTCCAAGATTACTGAAGATCTTTCAGAGTTTTTGTTTGGGCATTGGCAACTTTTTCTGTCAACTTAAGTCCAATCATTGAACTTGAAAATCTTCAGTGGATTTTTTATTTTTGTGAAGCCACTTAGCACACAACGATGCCAAACTTATCCTTTTGATAACTGAGGTCCCCAAATTGAGGGGCTTTGAGAACAGATGGAGTTAAACTCGGTCAAATTATATCCCAAATGGTCATTTTGGAGACCTCATTTGAACAGTCTGTGATAAAAACATTAATTTTGCTCTTCTTCACTATGTCAGAGTTGGCCTTTGTAGATATAATGTACACATATTGTACTATGTTTTAATAGAGGTTTAGACCTACAGTTGTATCTTCCAGAAGGATATTCATGTTAATCCTAAAGGTGTTTGTTTTCTTTTAGGTAAGCCTACTTTTTTTTTTCATTTATGCTGTGCCATTTTCATTCATTCTTCACCAGTAACACATATACTGATATTTACACATCTTAACAAAACTCAAAAGTGTTTCCTTTACTACGACTCAAAAAGTATTCAAATAAACCATGTGGTTGCAGAGATATACTCATTCCATAATGCAATTTTTGAGCAGAGACCTAAAAGTTCCAAATAAGAGATGAGATAAGGTTGTACTGTCATTGTACAGTCAACTAAACAATGAAATTAAAATACCATAGCTGAAGGTGCATTAAAATCAAAGAAAAGATAAACACACATGATAAAAAGTACAAAGAAGTGTCATAATTTACAGATTAGACTAGTTAGTTAACACATTAGGATTAAAAAAGATATAGGGATGAACCAGAGATGTCACGACATCTTATTATCTAGGGCCAGTTTTTAATTGTATCATTTGGCACTTTGTTACAGGCAGGCTGTTGCAAATATACATAATTTAAATCCATTTCTTCAATCGCAATATATATATATATATACACCTATTTTTGTGTATATTTACATGTTTCAATAAATGGTTGCCTCATTTTTCTGTTTTGCTGAAACAGGGCTCAAGACTTTTGCACAGCATTGTATGTTAGAAATTGCTAAGCACAATTTCCGATCATCTATTCAGACATCAGTATGGAGGAAGCCGTCTTGATCTCCAGGACTATTTCCTCCTTTTTCTCACTGTGAAATCTCCTCTAATGATACAATAAGATCTTTCTCTACTGTCCTTTCCTCTCTGTTTGGATAAATCTGGTAAGCACTGCAGGCTAAAGAGATATGAATTGGAAGTATCATGTGGTTATCCATGCACCGCTCTCTATTTTTTAATAACTTTCTTTGAACTAAAAATGTATTGATTTTTCTGTGATGCTGTCATCTCATCTCTGCAAAAATCAATTACCATGATTCGGGGTACCTGCTGTTATTGCCACTGTATTTTCCCTTTAAAAAACAGGCTGTCATATTCAATCAGTGGGTCATTAGTTATTGAAACTGTGCAGGTTGTCAAGATGCACATCCTTTCTTGTTTCGCCAAATGAATAATCCGTCGCCATAAAGCTTGTCATATAGAATAAAGTAACATGTTTGGGGACTTTTCTCTCCCAGACTGCATGAGATGGTAGCACTAACCAACAGTTAAGGACAAAACCTCTGTACTACTAATCAGCTTAATGCTAGCTTATTCAAAGGCCCTCTTTCAGACAGAGCAGCTGCTGTCAGCCAGTTTGAGTAGAGGGTGTGACTGCTGGCAGAGCTCGCCGATGCAGAGAGACCGGTTGGTGATTAACAAATGTCAGTAGACTTTGGAATCTGGGAAGCCCAGTCTGATGCCTTTGTCCTCTGTTGCTCACCACTGAAGGTCTTCCAGGTGGCTTCGTCATGCTCTCTCACTGCCTCCCCTCTACTCCCACCCTTCCCTTTCCTTCTCCTTTTGCTTCCCTCTGCTCCTTTCTCGTCTTCTCCTCAGGGCTCAGGGTTGCAGAGCCCTGAGATAAAGAAGTTCAGACATGCCTCACATTTTTAGACCCCCTTGTGGAGAGTAGTTGGCAGCTTCTACAAAACGCATTAGCTGTATTTCTCTCTACACATTTTTGGTGCACAGCGCTTGCTCTGACCTATTCTTCCTTTCCTTGGAGAGGGGAATCTAGCATTTCTTTGAAAATCTCTTGATGTATGAGATAATGTCCCCGAGAAAAAAAAAGGACTAGGCAAAGTCAGGCTGGCGAGAGTGGGAGATGTTTTCTGCTGAGCTGTGTGGGCAGAGGGCTTGGGTACGCCGCTGTACATCTGGCAGATAGATTTCTGTCAGCAGCTCTCCAGCGACAGGCTGCCTGCCTTTGAAGAAGAAGATCAGATCTGTGGGTCCATGTTGTGTGCTGGCTGAACACCTAAGCACACATAGTCAGCTCCTAAAATGGCTGCCCTTGAAGCTCGGCTCAGAGGAGGATCTGAGCAGCTCAATCGCTGTCTGTTAGGGCCCCAGCTGACTAGATGAAAGCAGTCGCACAATCTCACCCATTAACTTGGTGTGGCGCTTAGACTGACTGGATGAAAAGACACAGCCAACTGTAAGGCAGATGGTTGTTGTGTAGGAGGTTTTTCTCTCTTTTTTCCCCTTTCGTGGGCACTCCTTTCCCCTCCTTTTCCAAAAGCTTTGCTTGATATCCATGTCAAGGAACCTGGCATTAGGAGGCAACTTTGTTCAAACAGCAGTGAACAGCCAAGAGAGTCGGGTGGGGCCATGTGGTGAGGCTGTAACCTGACCCCAAACAACAATGGATCCCCTGGTTGCTCAGGGACATGCAGGCAGTTTGGCTGGCTCACATGGACCTCTCCACTAGCTGGCCAGTTGGGTGTGGGAAGAAGGGGTGAGATTCCCAACTGTCTCTGGTTGGATCTCACTTGCATTTCCATTGAGGGTGAGAGCAGTGAACTGAAATTGATAGTGGTATTAAAACCAGTATTTCACTGATACCTCTGTTTAAATCACAGCTGACTTTGTAGACATTGACATATCTGATTTCAGCTCTTCCAGTTTGTATCTCTTGTTTAATCACTATATCCAGTGAAATCAAATGGAACTGGTGTTGTTCTTTATTTTGTCTCTAAATTCATTAATTAGTTCATTTTCTATACCGCTTAGTCCAATTCAGGGTCGCGGGTGGGCTGGAGCCTATCCCAGCAATTATCAGGCGAGAGGCAGGGTACACCCTGGACAGGTCGCCAGTCCATCGCAGAGTCTCTAAATTGAGTTGCTCAATTACAAAGTATTTAAACATTCCTTACACATGGAGGTGCCAAAATTAGATGCATTACAATTTAATTTACTGTCATTTTCTAATCAAATGTTACATTTTAAAGAGGTTTTGATTAATTGAATCAACTTGCATGTCACATTTCAGAAAATATGCTACAAGCAAGTAAGTTAGGGGTACAAATATTTCAATTTGTCTTCTTTTGGGACTGCGCACGATCAAGGAACAGCAACCTTACGAGCATTGCAACAATTTAGCATGGTAATGAACTAATAAACTAATTCCATAAATTCTTCTCCTTTGACGTGACTTGATGCATACATTACCCACAACTACTGAGACTTCATTTGTGATCCAGGTGTGTAATGCTAAGGTTTGCTAATGTAGCATTGACTAGTTAGCCTCACACAGAGAGTAGGACTACTGTACGCCCATAACCTTTGTAACCTTGCATGTACAAATGAAGGCATTATCAACTTTAAGTCCATATTAGTGACATTTACATTAATCGCCTCAGTGTGTGACTTCATCCACTTTATATTTGCGATACCTAGCTACCTGTTTAGCCCTTTCCTGCCATTTGAGGCTTCTTGTTTCAGGGGTTTTGCTCAGAGAAATCACAATGGACCATTAAATCTTTTAGGATGGACTGTTTTTGATTGTATCTTATACCTTCCAAGTTCAACACAAAGGGATGAAGCATTGTTGGCTCTTTTAGAGAATCCAAGCAAACAAATATAGACATTGGAAGAGCTTCTGCTATTGTTCACTCTGCATGGGGTGAAAGCTAGAAAGGTGTACCCTCCCCACAAAAGAAATCAAAATGGTGACATCCATTCCAAAAAACAAAAAAAAAAATCTCCACAAATGATTGTTTGTATTCTTTGAATGTCATAATGCGCAGATGCAGGTGGAGACACCTCTTCACGTGCACATACCTCTTCTCAAATTTTGTTGTTTTCCAGTGCATGCACAATAACGACAAAGCGGGTTTTCACACACACACATCCTCATACACACTTTCTAGTGGCACCAATCTTACTTATAACTAAGACAGTTTGATAAATATGAGATCTTCATGCATTCAAGATTAATCCTGGACCTTTGCCTACAAAGGTAGACAAAAAATCCCAACCTTTCCTTTTAATAGAACTGTGTTGTGTATGGGTGGCATGGGATTGTCTTCTTAATGTTAATGTTTTTGTAGTATTGCTACTGAACAACAGGAAAACTGATAGCAAGACCAAGCTCCATATTCATCCTCCCTTGGTTTATATAAAATAGTACTTCTTAAGACATGTCAACACACAGTGATGCACAAAACTTGACATGATTCACTGCTCATACACTTTTAGTACTCTTTTCTTTTTTTTGTAGCAAAACAGCCTTAATCTAGTTACTTGCTTGTAGAGATATTTAGGTAGTGTGAGTTGAATTACGTAACAGTGACATAATAATATGAACATATGTTTTCAGCCTCTTGGAATTGTCAAAAATAATAATGTGATCATGACACGGCTTGTCTGAGTGAAAAAATGCAAAGCGGTGCCCTGCATTATTTTTATTCACTATTCTGCTACTGCATGAAAGTAACTTTTCATTTCTTCTTATGTTTATGACTAGATATCCTCATCTTGTGGCATGTGATAGTAGTATGACTAGATTCACACTTACAAGCATGTTATTTATATTAAACAAAATGCTTATTCTTTATTTTAAGAATTGATTAACAAAGGGTCAGTGTCAACCACCAATCCTCCTATCTCTACAAGCATGCAAACATTTAGATGTTTTAATAATATAGTACACAAAGGATTTCTTGTCATAAATACATTGATCTTAGAAAAGGCTTTTTGCTTTCAGAGAATGTGTGTTTCAGATTGGAACGTCATCCATGCTTTTCCATGCTGTAAAGTCAAGAGTCACATTTCATTTGCTGCAAATAAAGGATATCTTCTGTTGATGAATGTTACCCTGACAACCTGGGTTTGAGTGGAGCCAGAGAGCAGTGTGGAGAATCTCACTTGTCAGTGACCACACTATTACACTGTCAAGTTGTACTGTAAAGGCAAAAAACTTGCCTTTAAATGTCCTTTTTATTGTAACATGTGTAAGTAGAAGTGGCATGCAGGGCACGCAGGGTGCACATACAAAACTTTCCATGTTTATTTTTCTTTATTCATTAGTTTATTTATCTATATTCAGACCTGGAAGGCTGTTCAACAACAGCTTGAGCAAATTTAGATATTGGCTATGCATCTAATAACTATTTATAATCTGACACTTAAAGATTAGTCACATATCCTTCATGTTATGTGTTCCTGTGCAGTTATCTTGCATAGGAACAGTTTGGTTTAGCAAACATCTCTGAGGTAAAGTCAGAATATACAATTCTTTCTTTTGAGACTGGATGAAATTGGGCTCTTTGATCTCATCAGGTTATATTTAAACCCTGCATCTCCAAGCAGATTTTAAAATGCTCCATTCTTCTGCACATTTATGTTTTTATTTCAAGAGTGTGAGGGGTAGAAAAAAAACAGTAATTGTGTTTAGATTTGGACATCCTATAAAATAAGTAAATCCCCTCACTTGCAAACATGTTTCTACCCTGCTCAGAGCTTTGCTATTCTTGACCTAAGAAACCAGATTCAGTTTTAGTACGGCAGAAGAACTCAAGTAATGCTGTTTTTGGTGGATTTCATCTCCATTTGGCCGTTTGGCTTTACAATGTTTTGTGTGGCACTCGCAGCCACACATCTTTAAATTCAACTAATAGTTGGAGGTATGTTGTTTTCATCAAATGTGTCTCAGATTGTCTCTAAACATACATCCAGTAAATGTGGCCAAAAGCTCAATTTTAACAGCCGTCCACTGCACCGCACATCTGTCCAAAATGACTCTGGCCTCTCCAGATGTTGACTTGTGCTGAAGTCATGGGTTCCATTTGCTTCTGAAGACTTCTTAGTGTTTGCATATCGACTCTGCACCACTCCTCGTCACCTGAAACCTGCTTTATAGAGGGTTTTGTTTGCCTTTTCATCCAGCAGATGTGCTGTTATATCTATATTACTACATCTATCTCTATCTTCTGTATCTTTGTCTTTTAGATAATGTATTGACTTCCACAGAGTTCCTTAACTGCCATTTCCTGGTGACATTTCAGACAGTGGAGAGTGCAAGATGGAAGCACTTTGATATCTTTTTATAGCCTTGCTTTGTAGACAGTATTTTGTTTCATTTTTAGAGCCTTAGCGAGTTTTCGAGCAGTCGAATCAGCCAGAAAATGATGTTTGAATATTCCCTCTAATGAAAAGCAAAGGTCAACCACTGGAATATTCATTTTCATATCCACAAGAGAACACAGCCATACAAAGAAAAACACAACTTATTGTACACTTACTGGTGTATTTTTTTGAGCATATATATGTCTTCTATAGTTAAAGAGAGTAGGTCATGCTATTTTTATATTTTTTGACTCATTTGACTCTTTACCATCATTTAGGAAATATGTAGAAAATGTTAAAGAACTATCCTGCCACTATCCTGGCAAAATTGCCACAATGACCCTTATGTTCTCCGTTCACCAGAAAAAATCAGCAGTACAGTTCTAAATACGGTTGTATATAATATTATGGGCAGTATTTGTTTAGAGTTATTTTTACTGAGACATCTCATATCTTTAATTTTCTTCTGCTGTAAAATCAGGATGTTCCACAGTATAAAAATATTTTCTTGGATATACTGTACATAATGTAATGTCAGAAAAATTGCTTGTTATTGTGCTCAAAAGAAAACATGGACAAAAAATCTAAATGAATGGATTTTGATTTGTGAGTCAAGGTTATAAACAGCATATTCATATTCAATGTCTTGTGTGAGCTAAAAGTCTTTTTTAAATGTTTTCAAGAATAAAAAAAGAGATGCTTTGAAAACCATGACAAAAGCTTTGAATGAATGTTACTATCAGCTTCCATTTTTCTGGCCACATCCAAACTACAGAGACACCCAAAGATATAAAACCTTCATTTCTTAGTTGATTCATTCAATCTTCAGAGCAGTTAATACAATCTGATGGAATAGTCTGCTCTAAATACTGAGCTGTGGAGCTGCTCTCCAGCTGTTGCTTATCCCAAGGTAATAAAAATGGGACAAATCAAGGCTTAATCCCTCCTCAGTCCCTCCATTGTTCTTGGAATGATGCTATGCAAAAAAAAAAAAGGAACCTGCAGCATCTGCTGAATCCTCCTTTCTGTCATGTTATGTTAGGCTTTCAGAGTTCATGGACCTCTCCAGACATTTTAGAGATAAGAGATATTTCTATAAGAATCCATTGCTCTTTGGCCACAAGATTTGTGTTATAACAATGGAAGAGACCAAAACTTTAAAAAAAAAAATTTAACAATGATTTTTCAATATTTATATTGGAACATCACTGTATAGTTAAAAGTTTTGTTTGTTTGGGAGCTATTTCACTGTGATTCAGATGTCATATAATATGTCATTTTATTCAGATTGCCTTAACTCATATTTCCCTGTTCTCTCTTGTCCATTTCCAAAAAAGTTCAAATGGCACTTTTTTTTCAAAAATACTTTGTTAAAAAAAAGTCTGTGTGACATCCCCTTTTCAAATAAAACCTGGGCAAGGTTTTTCAAAACCTGGAAATTATATAATAGAACATCTTTGTACATGACATGATTAAAACATTTAAAAGCATTACAGTTTTCTGTGGCCACTGTCTTACTTATTTGTGAAAGTATATCATCATCTGGCTCCTGATCATTCTTTGTTCTCAGCAGGAGTCATATTTGCAATCATGTAAAATCACCACAAGCTCGTTCCTATGATATGGCATTTTGAATATTCAGAATATAGAAATATTTCAGGGTGATCTTAGCTATGAAATCTTATATATACAAAAATGTTAGATTTTAATGTGTGTTCTCAAATAATGCTGAATGTCCTAATGATTTTCTCTCTTTTTTTGCATTTGCAGATTTCCCTGATTTTCCAGGGAGTTCAGCCCCTTTTCAGTGATGGAAGTATTGCAGTGTGATGGCTGTGACTTCCGTGCAGAATCATACGATGACTTGAAGACCCATATTCAGGAAGTGCACACTGTTTTCCTGCAGCCTGCAGATGCAGATGAGTCTGATTCTCTGAGAGATGAGGATGAGGACGAAGAGGAAGAGGAGGAATATGAGGATAAGGATGACAAGGATGACAAGGATGACAAGGATTACGCGCCTTCTAAAGCTGGAATGAGTATGCCTACCACATTAATCAGATGTTGCTGTTATTTTGTTGAGGATTAAGAAACACTTCTTTGTCTTTTTTAAATGACTTCTGACAACAGGAAGAGCATGTATCACATCCAGTAGTTTAAGAAATGTATAATTGTAAGAAAATGCTAATGTTTTACTATTTTTTTGTTTATTTCTCATCTTTTCTGACTTTTAGGCCCCAACTCTACCGACTCTCCCAACCAAACATCACAAAAGCAGACCACTGAAACACATCTTTCATTTTACCAGTGCAAATTCTGCATCCGTTACTTCCGATCAAAGTCATTCTTAAGAAACCACACCAAAAAGGTGCATAATGTCGAAGAAGAAGACTCAGATGCAAGTATCTCTTCAGAGACTGCTAAGCAGCCCAGCGACACTGAAACAATGCACAATGATCATTCAAAAGTGTATTCATGTCAGTATTGCACATACAAGTCTCCACGCAAAGCAAGGATACTGAAACACCAACTTATGTTCCATAGCACAGTTCCCTCGGATGATGCTGGAGATCCTCCAGAGGACATTGACACTGAGGAGGACTCTGATTCAGCTAGCGGGCTCATGAAGGGAATTTTTTCCTGCGAATGGTGTGACTATCAAACTGACCAGAAAGACAGCTGGACTGATCATGTGATAAAGGAGCACAGTGATAATGTCAAAATCATTTCCAGCACGGCAAAGCCGGAAGGAGAGACAAGCTCAAGCTCACCCAAAGTAGGTTCTCCCTCCTCTTCTCAAAGCCCAACTAGATCAAAGATAAGTTTTGGTGGGGAGGAGGAATCAGTGGAGAAAACAGCAGAAAATACAGGTGAAAACTCAGTAACAGAGATTTCCTCTTTTCATTATGCACAAATTTGTGCAGTAACACCTAACAGCACAGGCACCTCCATTTTATCAAAGAGGTTTGCCTCATCTGATGCCTCCAACAGTGTCATAGATATGGATACTAACTTAGTCAATGAAGAAGACTCAAGGAGCAGCTTAGAGGACGATGATGATGACGAAGAATTGGGTGATATTGATGATCCCAACTATACTGGAACCCTGTCTGCCGATGTAAAGCAACTATTAACAGATGATGATAATAAATTACTAGAAACTAAAGGAATACCCTTCAGAAAGTATATGAACCGATTTCAGTGCCCCTTCTGCTCGTTCCTCACCATGCACAGGCGGAGCATCTCCCGCCACATCGAAAACATTCACCTCTCTGGCAAAGCCACTGTGTATAAATGTGATGAATGCCCCTTCATTTGCACCAGCTCTCTGAAACTGGGCACGCACAAACAGACCCACAATCCCTCAGACGTAGAGACATTGGATCTTACAGGTGACAGTCCGGAGCCCCAGAATGACGGTGCTACAGAGCCGGTTAATGGGGGAAATATAAGCTCCAGAGTAAATGGAAAAAAGACAACCAGCACACCCAACGACCAGCAGAATCCTCATCGCTGCACACTTTGCAGTTTCTCTACCACCACTCTTAAAGGTTTGAGGGTCCACCAGCAGCATAAGCATTCCTACTGTGATGACCTAGATTCCACTGTCTTTGAAACCCAGCTGACTGACCAGGCAGATTCTGAAGTGGAGGCTTCTCCAATCTTTCTACAAAAAACCCAGACACCCATTTTAGGACTTGCCACCAAAAAACCCTTAGTAACAGGGAAAAGAGCCAGGAAGTCAATTAATGACTTGCCTTTGGATTTGTCCTCAGTCAAAAAGAGAACCAGAATTGATGAAATTGCCAGTAACCTTCAGAGTAAGATAAGCCAAAGCCAGCAGGATGCGATTATAAATCTGGATGACATGGACGATGAAGATGCTGGCGAAAATAATGCCAGTGCTGATGAGGGTAGAAACCATGACAACAGAAATCCTGTCTTTGCTTACAACATGCTGCAGCTTCATGCAAGAGATTCAGCAATCTCCCATGAGGGAGGCAGGATAGGGAAAAGAAAAAGCAACCCTAAGTCAAAGCCCAGAAGCATTCCTTTATCTCTGACTCCCTCAGACGACAGTGAGAACATCTCAGCTGATCCCAGCGATGGCACTGTCCACGATGGCATGGACTATACTGAGGGTGCTGGAATTACGCGTTTCTATTGTAAACACTGTGATTACCACAACAAATCAGCTCGAAGCGTTAGCACTCATTACCAGAGGATGCACCCTTACATCAAGTTCAGCTTTAAGTATATCCTGGACCCAGAAGACCAGAGCGCAGTCTTCCGTTGCTTGGAGTGCTACATTGAATACACAACTTACAACGATTTGCACCAACACTACATGGATCACCACCCTGAAGCAAGCAATGTGCTCAACTTCAACCAGCCACATCTGCTATACATGTGCCGCTTTTGCTCGTACACAAGCCCCAACGTCAGGAGCCTGATGCCTCATTACCAAAGAATGCATCCAACAGTTAAAATCAACAACGCCATGATTTTTTCCAGCTACATTGTAGAGCAGACTCACACAACGGGTGAATCGCAAACTCTGAGAGAAATACTAAACTCCGGTCCTAAAAGTTTTAACTCATCCACTTCAATGCCCAGATCATCCTCAAGCCCTGTGCTGAAAACTGTTCCCAAGTCCCCTGAAGCTAGTGCTGAGGCAGAACCTCTTCAAGAAACTATGAGCAGTAATGTGGTTGTCTATGATTGTGATGTGTGTTCCTTTACTAGCCCCAACATGCACTCAGTGTTGGTCCACTACCAGAAGAAGCATCCTGAGCAAAAGGCGTCTTACTTCCGCATACAGAAAACCATGAAGGTGATCTCTGTGGATCAGTCCCAGCATGTAGCCAACTCCTCTTTCAGTCCCAGTATGTCGACCACTCCAAAGCAATCCAGTGCAGCACTGTATGGATCAGATGAAGAAATGTACTACTGTAAGCACTGCGTGTACAGCAACAGATCTGTTGTTGGCGTGTTGGTCCATTATCAAAAAAGACACCCAGAAGTAAAAGTTACAGCCAAATATATCAAACATGGCGCCCCTACTCCTGGCTTGATGAAATTGATGGATGAATTGCAGATTGCAACTCCGAAACAGTTTTTGAAGCAGTTTCAAAACAACGGCCACAACGGCTCCAGTAACCCAAGTCCTAAATCGGGAGGGGGTGAGAAAGGTGAGGATGAGTTGTTCTTCTGTCAGCACTGTGATTACGGCAACCGCACTGTCAAAGGAGTGCTTATCCACTACCAGAAAAAGCATAGGGAAACCAAGGCCAATGCTGACCTAGTGCGTCGTCACACTGCAGTTGTGAGGAGTCAGCGGGAGCGTGCACAGATGGTCCAGTCAGGCAGTGTCTCCTCTGCTGTGATCACAGTTCCTATAGACCATGAAAATGCCACACCTTTGCGCTCCCTTAAGTGCAGACACTGTTCCTATACATCCCCTTATGTCTATGCGCTAAAGAAACACCTAAAGAAAGAGCACCCCACTGCGAAAGCCACAGCCTTGACCATTTTACACTGGGCTTACCAAGATGGCATTTTGGAGGCGGGATATCATTGTGAGTGGTGCATTTATTCCCATGCTGAGCCCCAGGGCCTGTTGCTCCACTACCAAAGACGCCACCCTGAACATAATGTTGATTATGCATACATGGCCAGTAAGTTGTGGGCTGGTCCTGAAACTACTCAGCATGGGGGCAATATGGAATCTAAACATTATAAATGTAAAGACTGTGCCTTTGAGGCTTGTAGCATATGGGACATCACCAGTCACTATCAGGCTGTGCACCCCTGGGCTATCAAAGGGGATGAATCTGTGCTTCTGGATATCATCAAAGGGACAGGCTCAACTGAAAAGATTCACCAGCAGGTTTCCAAGGAACATATACCTCTGGATTTCCCGCCTATTGAAGACGAAGGAGCATTAGTCATTGCCACCCCACCTCAAGAAAGCAACCCCCTGCCTTCCCACCCACGCCTTTCCATCTCTAATAATCCATATCAGTGTACTGTATGTCTGTCTGAGTACAACAGTCTCCATGGTCTCCTCACTCACTATGGCAAGAAGCACCCAGGCATGAAAGTAAAGGCCGCAGATTTTGCACAAGAAGCAGACATCAACCCCAGTTCTGTGTATAAGTGCCGCCACTGTCCGTACGTGAACTCCCGCATCCACGGGGTTCTGACTCATTATCAGAAAAGACACCCATTGGTAAAAGTCACCGCAGAAGATTTTGCAGATGATATCGAGCACATCTCTGAGTTACATGAAGGAGACGATAAGTTCAAAACCCAAAGGCAAGGCTATGGTGCATACAGATGCAAAATGTGCCCATACACGCATGGGACACTGGAGAAACTCAAAATCCACTATGAGAAATATCACAATCAGTCTGCCTCTGAAATGTTCACACCATCTCTGACAAATTTTTGCTCTGGTAAAGAAACACAGCCAGTTGGTGAATGCAGTGCTGGTAATGTGTCTGCAAATATCCAGGATGTGAGTGAATTGGACATTGCCCTCTCTCAGTTACCCGTCAATAAGACAGAGAAAAATACTGTATTTAAGTGTCAGCTCTGCAAGTATTTCTGCTCTACGAGGAAAGGCATTGCTCGCCATTATCGTATCAAGCACAACAATGTGCGGGCTCAGCCAGAAGGTAAAAATAATGTCTTCAAATGTGCTCTGTGTTCATACACAAACCCTATACGCAAAGGCCTGGCAGCACACTACCAAAAGCGGCATGATATTGATGCCTATTACACCCATTGTCTGGCAGCCTCTAAGACTATCAGCGACAAACCCATTAAAGTGATGCCACCTCCGCCATCAGAAGGGGAAAGTTCAGAAATGAGTGAAGACCTTCGTCTAGCTGTGGAGAGACGGCGGTGCAATCTTTGCGGCTTCCAGGCTTTCAGCAGGAAGAGCATCGTCTCACATTATATTAAACGCCATCCAGGTGTCTTCCCCAAGAAGCAGCATTCTAGCAAACTCGGTCGCTACTTCACCGTTATTTATGCCAAAGAGCCTGAGAAGGCTATGGTTAGTGAGCTGCCAGAGGAAGAAAAGGAAGTGCTGGAGGTTCCGCTTGAGCCCGAGCTGGACAGAGATGAAGACTGGCTGCCGTTCAAGTGTCTGAAATGCTTCCGGTTGTCCTTCAGCAATGGCCAGCTGCTCTCTATGCACTACAACGACCATCACAGCACAGACTTGAAGAGGGACTTTTTGGTATCGCCTGGACCCGAGGATGAGGACTCTGAGTTATACCAGTGTTCTCACTGCGAGCTAAAGTTCCTGGCTCTTCCCAGTATGGCTAATCATCTACTGAGCCACAATGAGGAGTTTGAGAAGAGGGCCGTGAGGATGGAGAGAAGGAAGCAGCTTCTCAGTAAGCAGAAAACCACAGAGCTGCTGGAAGATAAACTTGAGAAGGTGAGCATTAAAATGGCGGTACCTTGGCTAATCAAAGAGGTTGTTTTGTGGTTTTTGAATACAAATGTGTAGAAAGCAGCTCAGAATAACACTACTTTACAAACCCACTTTAATTGTAATCATAATCACTGTGATAATATTCTGCTGAAACTGAAGTCAGGGATTGATTAAAAAGATAATTATGTAGCTGGGCTTGTGCCTTTACTGCCTGTATTTATAGTTGCGCATGATAATGATGTATTATAATTAGGTTCATTATGAGTTCATTAAAAATACCATTAATCTAATGTGATGTATGTTAGAAAATTGATGCATTGTTTTGCTTTGCATAGGAAAGGTAAGTTAAAAATACTTCTGGCTGTGGCAAATACATCAGCTGATGTAGACTATGTGCTGGCATTAATGACACTAGATCATTTTCAATATACATTCTCAATTAATCAATCTAAAATAACTTAATGATAAATAATAAACTATCAATAAATTAGTTTCTTTTTCCATGATTAGGAAAACCCTGCAAACAAAACTCCCATAGGATTCAGATGCAACTTCTGTGTAGAGATACACCCAACCCTCCGAGCCATCTGCAACCACCTTAGGAAGCATGTCCAGTATGGAGAAGTCAAAGAGGGTCATGTCAAGGTAAGTGATCAAAATTTGCACGAGCTACAAACCGCTTCACATTACACTTTGGTGCTGTTATCTTAACATCAGAAGCTAATTATCTCAGCGTCTCAAGATGTCAAGCCTCGTTTTTTCATGATAGTGAGTTAATTATTCAGTAATCATGAGAACACAAAGAGGTTTCCATTTAAGGTTATCAGACATCAGGAGTTTGTAGATGGCATTTTGACAACTGCAGCAACTGATTTAAGATGAAAATGTCAAATGTCAGACGGGGTGGTCGGATGTCTATAGCAGTTACAGCGGCCAACAAATTTTATTTTAGCCACTGCTGGTTGAAGCAGAGTAAAGTTTGTCTACCTCTGTAACTTTCTGCTTGAGCAACTTAACTGTAGCAGACAAGATGACACATTTATGCCCCAAGCGGTGACAACAATCTGGAAATGCTTCGATCAGTTGGAATCAAATAATCTAAATGAATTTTTTAATTCTCCAGAATTATTTTTCACACCGACTTGTTTTTCTTGAGACAACGGGTTAATTTATGTTTAGATTTCCAAGGAATCAAAAGGCCACTTTCTCAAAAATTTGAGAAATTAATGAGAAAAATATCTTTGTTATTATAACAAAACAAAATAATCAACTGATGATCTGGAGATAATGAAATGGAAAATAATAGATATAGGCAAATATGTTCTAGGCTTCCTTATCTAATTATTAATCATTCTTTATTACTTATGAAAAAATATGTAGACATTGTTTTCTGCAAAGGTACCACAGTTTCGCTGCAGTTGCTGTGAGCTCTGTTGCTTCACATCAAAAGGTTTCTGGTCAGAACCTCAACGGAGGCTTTCTCCGTGGAGTCGACGTGTTCCACATATGCCTGTGTTTTCAAGGGTTGCTCTGCTTTAATCCCAGTCCAAAAAAACATGCATATTACATTCATTTGTGATTCTAAATTGACTGTAGATTTAATTACAACTATACATGGTTGTTTTTTTTTGTCTTGGCGTTACACTGGGAGAGTGACCTCAGTTTGATATTGTTCTTTTTATGTCTAAATATAAACAGCAACAGCCAGCTGTTGGTAATCTTTGCTTAAAATGCATGACATGTAAATATCAATATGCATGCAGTTTAGAGGTACTTGAGAGTTTTTGTCATAATGAACATAAATCTTCTTAATTCTTTCAAATTTCATTTATTGAATATTAACATACAAGATTCCAGTCAACTTCACACTCAGTTTCAATTTCATGTTCTGCTAGCCTGATAACATATGACAAGTACAGAGACTTACATCTGCTCAAACAGACATATTTAGCTACAAAAGACAACATATTAAAGTTTATATATGTAGAAAGTTGCAGGCAGAAAAGTGAACAAATGAAGAACCTGTAGATACACAGATCCAGTATAATGCAAATATTTAGGAGTAATTAGGCATGATTAACATGAGAGTGATGTGTCAACACCACTAGGTGAGAGGAAATGAGAGGATAGTAGGTCACAAGATCAGACACACAATCTGTTAGACAGTTTTAATTGTTGGCACCTGAACTCAAAAATAATTCTCTAGGTGAGAACTGTTCTTGAGTTTTCTCAGCAATATACCCAGGCCAAATAATGTGCAAGCTCTAAAATGAAATTCGGCTTGAATCATATGAATCCTGCTTTCACTCAGTGATGGCAGTGATGACATTTTTTTCCTTTTTGAGAGGAATAACAGTTTTTCCAACTTTCAAACATCCATTCTGAGTAAAAGGAGGGCAGTAAATCAACAGTAAATATTTTAGGGCCAGCACACCCTGCTTGGATCTGGGATAATCAATTTGTAAGATAGAGGGATCTGGAGAGCGCTGGATGAATGCTCAACAGAACATTTGGAGAAGTGAGGCAGGAACACTTTTACATTTGCAGTCAGGGTCCACTGCATGGTTGAGGTATGGATAACTACTAAAAACCTGGATTACAAGCACAAATAGTTTGTAGTGAGCATCCAATGTCATAAAAAGTTCATCCCTAGTTCCTAGTACTTATAAAGTTATAATAGTCAACAAAGAATGTTTTTTGTGCACTGACAGAATGAGACATGATTATAATGCACTGTGTGAACTGTGTATTTCTGCTATGCTGAAGTGATAGGAACATAAAATGTTCTTCAGTAGTACCAGTGCTTCTGCCTTGTTTTCTGATACTCATACTGCCAGCACTGCAGTGATCTGCCTTAATGGACTTGGGCTCTGTTTCCCATTTTGTTTATTACTGACAGAGGCTTCTGGGTAGACAGTCTGTCAGCTTCCCCCAGAGAAAACAAGCAATGCTGTCCCATTGCTCTGGAGGAGGTTGGAGTGGTGAGCCATAACTTTTAGGGCAGCGGCGGGTAACCATTCGAACATTAGTATTCCACTGAGGCCACCAGCAAAGGCAGCAAGTCTAAGGATCCAGCGCCTCACCCAAATGGAGGATCGGTTGTTCCATCAGACATTAACACCGTCTCAGTAGCTGAAGTCCATATACAGAATTTAAAAAAATTCTGTTTAACTTTTAGATCTATTCTTGCTAGCACTTATATAGCCAGGGTGATGTGCTACCTGCCAATATTCATCATCAACAACAAAATGACTTTAACCATGTGAGACACGATGGAACAAACAGTCTTTTTACTTATGGAACAGAGTAAAACCAAATGTTTTTTGCAGTCTCCAAAATGCGGTTTCAATTTATAAACTGCTGGTTATTCATGGATGTGGATGAAAAGCAGGCTGACTGTGAAATTCAGATACTGGATAGCAAGGTTGGGCTTGTGAATGCCACGTCTTATTTATGGCTGCATGAAGTGCAGGGTCAGGTCCTTCCACAGAAAGAATGAGTTTCCTCGAGGCAATAAAAAAGTCATGGTGATTGTCTGTCTGCTGGTGAAGGCTGCAGTAACCAGCCTGCACTCCAGCATAGGGGGGGGAGGTAGAGAGAGATGGACAGGTTTTGCTTGGCAGCTGGTTTATGTAATGGTTAGTAGATGTGGGAAGTAGCGTTATAATCAAAAGCAGTTAATCACTAAAATGAATAAAGATAGAAAATATTGTGTGAATATTGTGACCTCTAATATGATCTCTATTCCAAAGTGCTCAGGCAAAGATAGATGTAACTAAAAATGAACTGTCTATGCATTGAACCAGAGGTGTTAGACGGATGTTTATGTTTTGCTTATGTCCTAGTAATGTGATGTGTCCAGTGTAATGAAAAGCTACAGCTGTCAGACTCTGAGTGATATTAAGAAAACAGTCTCAAAAAAGAGCTGTGACATTGTGTAAAATGTCAACAGTAACAAATTACGTTGATTTGCTAAATAATTTAAGCCATGTTTTAAGTGAAGTAACACACTGCATCAAATAAGTTTAATTCCAATAGAATTTTTTTTAGATGCCAGTAACATGTTAAAAAAAGAATAAATAGAAAGAGGGAGTTGTCAAATTGAAATGTATATTTAAAAAAACATGAGAATCAGATAAGGGTGTTCATCACTACACTAAATACTGGTTATAGTTATAGTTTATAATTTAATAGTTTGAGGTACTGTTGCTCAGTAAAGAGAGGAGAAGTTGAAGAGGTGCCATCATCTGGAATGCATGATTAGATTGAAAATCAAGGAAATCTCTGAACATAAAGAACAGTGCTGAAAACCAAAATTGAATGGCCATGATTATCCAGCTCTCATGCAGTACTGCATTATGATTCTGCAGTGGAAATCACTGCAGAGGCTCAGTAAGACTTCTGAAACTCAGTCTCTATGAACACAGTTCATCCTTACACCTACAGATTTAAAAAAAAAAAAAGAAGAAGAAGAAAAAAACATATTAGCAAGACCCAGAAAGGTTGCCATCTTGCCTGGACTTAAACTCATGTTAGATGGGCAGAGGCAAAATAAAACTTGCCCTTTTATTTGAGTTTCTTTTGAAAAATGATGAATGCTGCATCCTCTTACCCAAAGAGGCAAGAGATAAGTTGCATGTTCTTTACACACAGTTCAAAAACGTCCGTCTCCCACATCTGTAAAGGTGCCATTGATAAAAAAATAATGCATGTAGGTTTAGGAGCAACATAAGCTGCCATCCAAATGATGTCTTTTTCAGGGAAGTCCTGGCTTATTTCAGCAAGACTTTAGACAAAATCATTCTGCACTAATATAACAGAATGGCTCTGTTGTAAAAGAGTAAACGTGGCCTGCCTCTAAACACTTAATGTAGTAAGAAATAAAAAATGTGCACTTATTATCAAATTGACATTTAATATAATATATTATAATATAATATAATATAATATAATATAATATAATATAATATAATACAATACAATACAATACAATACAATACAATA
>JAOXYM010000020.1:9999797-10020909 GCA_028567055.1 Leptatherina wallacei | reverse complement strand
AATACAATACAATACAATACAATACAATACAATACAATACAATACAATACAATACAATACAATACAATACAATATAATATAATATAATATAATATAATATAATAATTATTTTGATTCTCTTGTTTTGCAGCAGGAAGTCAGTGAGGTCCCCCTGACCAATGGCGACCTGGATGGGGATGAAGCAGCAGAAGTCGACGGTCTCGATAGACCTCCAGCTTCAACGATGGGCTCACCATATTCCACAGCTTCTGGTGGTGTTGATGTTGCCGTGGAGACCCTGGATCCAGAAACAGAAGCCATTGAAGGAAGAGCAGCAGCCCTTGTAGCTGCAGCCCGGGCTGTAGTGTCAGAAGGTCAGCTGAAGCAACGGCTAGCAGCGGGGGGTTACCCATGTGCCCAGTGCGACCGGGTCTTCATGTCCATGCAGGGATTGAGGTCTCATGAGAGAAGCCATTCAGCCATGGCTCTATTCAGCAGAGAGGACAAATACAGCTGCCAGTACTGCCAGTTTGTCTCACCCTTCAGACACAAGTAAGTAGACAGGAGCAACATTATAAATCATCAACTGGTTCCGACTGTCCAGTTGGTTGCTGTGTTTTCCGAATACGATCAATTAATTTCACCCAATAATTAAATAATCGAGTATTGCATTTTTCATTTACATGTAAAACTTGTGTTCAAACCTGATGATGTTTGATCAGCTGCAGCATTGTCCTCTGGTGGTGTTTTAATGTCGAGCAACTCTACATGGAAATATTTGGTTAACATTAGCAGCGACTTGGCCGCTAACAGTGATTGTCATATTGACTAAATTAAAATACAATTGAAACCAGATCAAAAAGTTTGAATCATAGTAATTTGTTCAGTGCATTGCCCTGACAGCCCTGCATTTCCAACCCGTATATACCTCGTCATTCTTACACCAGCTGCTCCTTAAATCACCTGGATGTTGAACCCATTTTGTACAGAGCACATTTTTACACCTCATTCTGTTTACCCGATCACAGTCCCTCTGAATCTTCAATCTTCTCTGAGATTTTCCTGCCTGCTCGGAGCGATAGACAAACATTAGAGCGAGACAGACATTTTGGATGTGTGATTTGTTTTATCCATCTCAGAGATGCAAGAGTGAGAGGGAACGAGAGAATCCTCATCTCGTCTGAGCTCCCAGGTGTAATCCCTCTGTACTGTATGTGCCCTGACCCAAAAAAGAAGCTGCATTCCCATGCCACCTAGGAGTCCAGCATTAAAAACACAGCTACCGTCCCCACAGGCACTAACACACACATTCTCTGCAGGGGATTGTGGGTAGATGAGTTCACCCTGTGGCTCCTTGTTCTGTAGTCAGTGGAAATGTGTGGCTGTTGTTAGTGAGGTAAACTCATCTGATTGCTTTAGATGCTGCTAAAACATCATAGTGTGTTACTGCAGTGTAGAGATTTCTGTTTCAGGAACTCTATTCTTGTCCTTTTCTTACTTTATCTGTTTTCATTTTACACTCCTTTGATCTGTTATGGTTCTTATCTCATATCCTCCGTTTTTGTCTTTTGTTGTTTTTTTGTTTCTTTTATTGTTTTGTCTCATGGCAGCCTGGACAGACATGTGCAGTCTCACCACGGGCACCATAAGCCTTTCAAGTGCAAGCTCTGCCCCTTTAAATCTGCCTACTTGAGTCGATTGAAGAGCCACCTGCATAAAGCTCATACAGGTAAAAAAAAAAACAGACCCACACCTACCTACATTAAGTCACACCTTACTGTAGTATCCATGTCTAGCAAGGTATCCTCAGGCTCGAATACCAACCTCCCTTTTGTCATCTAAAGAAAATCCCCACCTGAGCATCTTCTTCTTGCTTTGTCTTTTCTGTACTAAACCCCTTCTGGTTTGACCTTGTTGCTGTCAGATCAGATTTGGATGTAATGACTCCTCTCCTCAGGATGCTGCTTGTAGTAAGAGGTTGGAGCTGTAAATTGTTAAAGATCAGCTGATGGAAATTTGTATGTATTTTATGAAGCTCACCAACCTCTATTAAAGCCTTTTAAAAAGTCTGGGATTCTTTAGTTAATTGAGGTAATGGCAGTTTCACGGTGTATAACTTTCACTGTATTGAATCTACATGGATTTATTAAGCTATGTAAATTCTCATTTTGCATTCTTTTGTTTGTCTCCTCTCAGGTGAGCAGTACACCTACAAGTGTTTGTCGTGTCCCTTCTCCTCTATGACCATCAGCCAACTAAAGGAGCATTCTCTAAGGGACCACGGCGAGGCTTTGACACTCCCCAAACTACGAGCTGCTACCCAGGCTGCACACGCCGCCCTCAGGCCACCCCGACCGGCCACAAACACTGAGCACGCTCCTCTGGCCCAAGATGGTATGAGATCATTGAAGATGTCTTTTTAATATATGGATATATGAACCAAATTGATAAGATCTTGATTGAGTCCTAATTTCACATTTGGTTGAATGAGTAGACTGATCAGTCTGACTTGTATTTCCATTTCACTCTACTTTATACTTTCCTACTACGTTCATGTGACAAATGTCCTAATTTCTCTATTTATTTGAAAGCTTAAGTCACCTTTAAAGATGAACAGATCATTTAACAAGCTTTTCAATGGTTTATAACTATAATATTTTTAGTGTTTTTTATTTTTCCTTCAAAACTTCTTAAGTTTCATGTCAGTATGTTTTAAATGATTGAATGAATGACTTTTTAAAGCAATACTACATAAATGTTCACCTTAAAACTCAGCGCTTCTGATGTACTTTGATGGCACACTGACGTTTCTCGAGCCATCGTTGCCCTGCAACATCCCTGTGGCTGAGATACCACACTTTACAACTTTCTGTTCCAGCCCATGGCATCATTTTAGAGCTGTGATTTGCTTTGCTGCACCGTGTCACACACACAAGCAACTGGACAGCAACACACAGACCATTCTGGACATGCACCATGGCTGATTTTTCAAATAAACACATCAGGACATTATCAGAGGAAGCAAGGAAAAGAAAGAGAGGAAGTGACAAAGCAAGGGAAAAGACACAAATCAACATCAGACTGATTTTTACTGGGTGGAGAAGAGACAGGATGCAAGACTGAAGCCGAATTAGCCTTCACAAGGGGGCGCCAAAGTGCGAAAATCTGCTGAAGTTCATTGGTGCTGCTTTAACAATCCAAACAAGCTCCACTTTCAGCAGCTACAGAAGAAGCTTTCTGCTAATGTTACATCCTTGATTATTGATAATCTGGAATCATTTATTATATATTTGTCGAAGAGTCTAAACCAATACTATTACTTGAATACTAACTATATCTTAATGCTAACTTTTATGAACCTGTGCTTGAGTAGGATTTTTCATGCATACTTATTATTAGGTATTTTATATGTTTATTTTTGGTCCTTTTCATCTACCAAACATCCCTCAATGTTTAGTGTAAGTAAATCTCATATTAATGGTTTAATAAAGAGGTTCGTGTGCATGAATAAATTACCCTTTTTTTTTTAGGATGTTCAAATTTGTCCACCTTACGCCTTCAGCGTTATGTTGGCATCTCTTCTTCCAAGATAAAATTACTCATAGAGGCACCTCCACTGTAGGTTGATGTGGCAGTAACCTCCTTGATGTGAATCCATGTTTTAGGTGTTTTTGTGGCTTTGCAGTGGCAGCTTTAGCTTGCAGACTGTTCTTGGCAGCAGCTGTCACCTTGCTGCTGGAGCTGTGGAATCTTCCCTGGAGCTGAAGCAGGGCAGCATTCCTCAATGCACCATCCACCACTGTCAGCTGTGCTCTACCAAGACAAATGAAGCATTCAGGGGGAGCAGAGCTGACATATTGAATGTCTCCCTGCTGTGCCAAAATAGCTACCTTCAGCCGAACGTCTGAAATTCAAACAAAGCAGGTTTTTGTTTCTTTCTGATGTGTATGGAAAAAGATTATCATTTGATTGCCTCTTATTAGCGGTGGTGTTTACATAGATTTCAGGAAAATGGCGTTAATGGTTACACCTGAGAGAACTCTGAGAATACAGTATAACCCAAGTTCTTTAAGAGTCAGTCTTTTAGTAGAATGGCAAGCCAGGCTGATTTTTTTTCTTTTTGTTGAATTATTGCTCAAAAATTTATGGTTCAAAAAGGATGAATCCTTAATGACATTCCCAAAAGCCTCAGCTGTACTTACTTCTGCACTAACGTGCTAAATAAAGAACACAGTAGACATCAGAACTACTCCACATCAGCTTGTTAGCTTTGTCATTTGTGAGTGTGTCAAACGAGCAATGTTGGCATTTAGCTCCAAGCATGTGTCTTAAATACAGCCATCCTCACAGAGCCACCTATCAGACAGCGTTCTCCTCCTCTCCTTCTTCAGCTTCTTACAAGTATTCCTCCTTTAATCCATGCAGTGCAATAAACAATTTTAAGACGACACATCACCACCTAACTACAGAATTTACTTGGTATCTGCCATCTCATCTCCATATATCTCCACAATGCAGAGAGGATATTAAAAGCATGAATCAACTGTGGCGTTGTTTGAGTCATGTGAATTCCTCTCCCTCGTCTGCAAACGTCAGAAACTAGATCTGCAGAATTACAGAAAGTACAAGTTTAAAGAATTTTCTTTTTTCCTTGCATGTTTCCTCCCACTCTGAGTGCTGATTGAAGCATTTTTCACATGGGTAGATATTCTATTAGTGTCAGTCTGGTTTATTTATTGATGTGTCGGAGGCTCAAAGTAGGACGAGAGTATGAGCTCGCTCACTGATATGATAGACCCATGAGGGAGGGAATGAGGAGGGAAGGAGGTAGGGGACAGGAGATGACAGCCACTGTTGCATGTCTGGATCTTTGAGCACTCTGCCAGAGAGGCGTGCTTCATCTGCAGTCTATGGCCTCTTATCAAATATTATTTATATTCATATTTAATCAGTGGTTATGTCGAATATCCAGATGGAGACAAAATGTGGTCTTCACTTCTGCAAAAACAAATGTCTCATTGAGGAGAGAGGTCAGAAGAGAACAGCCAAACTGGTTTGAACTGACAGAGAGGCCAGAATATCTCTGATCATAAGGTAAAATTTTGTGGTGATATGTGCATCACAGCAGCTCCACACACATTACAGTGCGAAGCACAGCATTTAACTTCTTTCAACTTGTATTTAATCTGGAATTAAGCTTCTTATTCTGTTACAATTGACAGATGCACAAAGGATCGGTTTAATCTCATCCAACTGTACTGGGAAACACTGTCTCTGTGGTTTGATGGTAGCAGTTTAACTGTGCTATTTAGGACACGACTGTTGTCCAATCTTAACATATTTTTATGTTAAGATTCATTCCATTCATTCATTTTCTTCCACTTATACAAAGTGGAGACAACAGGTCCATGAGGGAAACCCAGACATTCCTCTCCCCAGCGACATTACCCAGCTCCCTGAGGCGTTCCCAGGTCAAAGAGGCTGTGCAGTCCCAGTTGCATGTTCTGGGTCTTCCCCAGGGTCCTCACATCCCCAGAGCCAGTTTGGACCACCAGGAATCGGCACACCCAGGCCCCCGCGTTTTGCCTGTCACCGAGTTCACACTGCCTGATCTTGAAACCCTCCCCCCTGCAGGTGGAGTTGGCATCCTGTGACTCCTTTGAGCTAATCCTGAGCCCTAGGAGCCAAGACCCAGGAGCAACCCCCCCCCCCAGGCCTGGCTCCAGGAAGGGGTTCCCAGGTTTCTTTTTTCTAGGCAAAATTACTCTAGTGTCGCTTCTTTAAAGTCTTTAAGTCGCTCCCAGTCTGACCAATTTGCCACTGCTCTCAGGATCATGAGGGCACTTTAACCCCTCCACCACGTTCTACTGAAGGGTTATTATAAGCTAATTCATAAGGTTCCTGTAATGGTTGAACTACAGTTATTTAGAGGATTCTCATCTGCTAGAAAAATCTTGACTTTTAGTGGTGGGCACAGACTCGATCCACATAGTGTTACAATACTGAATAACAGCCATGATAAGACCAAAAAGAGCAGAAGCACAATCTGTTTACTCACCCCAAAACTTAAGGTGGCAAAAAAAAATCTTTGTTTGTTTTGTCTTCTTGCTCTCAGCTTCAATATGATTTTTCCAGGATAACAGATGGTCTATCATTACACCTAAGTATGTACTGTATTCTGTATATGAAAATAGCTGCTTAATATTGCCATCTTTACACTCAACAGGGACTTTAGTTAAGTCCAATTTTAGCTGAGAACAGAAAATGGAGGCTGCAGGTGACACCCAGCTCATCAAAACTGAGGAAACAGCCTGATTCTGATTGGTTTACCTATTTCTGCTCAGGTTACAGACAGAAGTGCTGTAACAGCATAGGTGTCAACAGTCAAGACTGGAAGTGGTGAAATTGTGTGTGGAGTGTTTCCTTAGCCAACTTTGGGTCCCTCAGTACCAATTTTTGCCACAATAGATCTGGGTTTTGTTGCTAAGCTTGCACATGCCTCTGTGGTGTGGTGAATGACCATGTGACAATAGAGTACTCATCTCAAACTTGTTCCATAAATGAATTCAGAAGAGCAGAATATGGGGGTGGAACAGGAGAGTGGTGGCAAGAACATGCCGCTGACAAATCTGCAGACATTATTCGGTGCAGACACCTTGTGGAATCCATGTCAACACAAGGCTCTATCCTGCATTAGATATGGGTTTCTGGTTAAAGCCCTTTGTGAGCTGCCTGTATTTCATTTTTGAAGACCCGAACAGATATCTTACATAGACAGAAAAGGAGAGGCAGACGAATTGATCCGGGTGAAGCATATAAAATTATTTGAATTCTTTCCTGTTGCGCAAAGGTTTTTCTCTGCTTGACTTCAGTCAGTCGTGTGGGGTGAAAAACAAGTCTTCAAATGCAATTCATAATAGCATAAAATACATAATTGTAATTTCAGCGAAACTATTAGTTATCACATAAATTTTTCCGCATCCACAGGTTTCTACTCATCATTCAAATTGTAATAAAAACAAAGTGCTTCTCCTTTACTCTTCTCTTAGATCTATCATACCTGGAGCCAGCGGATGTTCGTCAGCAGCTTAGTCATTACAAACTGGCCTCCCGCAGTCAAATGTCTTCCATCTCCAAACCCAGTGGCTCCATATTGTCTGATGGTCGTCCAGATGGCGTCCTCACATGCGAGTTCTGTGAGTTCAGCTCCGGATACATGCAGAGTCTGCGTCGGCACTACAGGGACCGCCACGGTGGCAAGAAGCTCTTTAAGTGCAAAGATTGCTCCTTTTTCACCTGCTATAGGTAAGAAAAGGCTGAAAAAACCTCCTGGTATTCACTACAATTTTGTGTATGACGTTTCTAAGGATGCAGATGTTGAAAAAAAGTAAATTTACTGTCTGTAAATACATCTCAGGAATAACTTCACCATGCATGTGGAGGCCGGTCACAACAACAATTCACCTGAGGAGCACCCTAAAGACCTGCGCTGCCCTCTTTGCCTCTACCACACCAAACACAAGAGCAACATGATAGACCACATTATTCTGCACAGAGGTAAGCCTCTAGTAACAACGAAACGCGCCTCAATAAACTTATCTTTTGAATGTCATGTCTGTAGGGTCAGTCGGCAATATGCCAACTCAACCTAACCCTTTCATTTCATCACTTCACGCCATGGTGAACAACTTGCAAAAATTAAAATGTCTCTGTTACATATTTCTAATCCTGGCTAGTAGAACTAAATTCTATTATTTTCAGTTTGCTGTATTTCAGTTTTCACCAGATTGACTTGATTTTTTTTTTAAACAAACCAAAACTGTGATACAGATTCACACCTCAGCAGCTGTTGCTGAAGACATGGGAGACTTTCTTTTTCCCCAAATAATAAATCTTATTTTTTAAAGGTTAACTTCTCTGGTTTTTATAGTGTAGTGTTTCATATATACATTCATCTTAATGGAAGGGTTTGAAAAATTTTGCAGACAACTGTATGTGGAGGGTATTTGTTGTTGCTTAAAGAATCAGCAAAAGATCTCACTAAACGTGGATTTTGAGCTGATTTCTTTTTTTTGTGTATTAAATAATGAATACATTTAAATTAAATTCTCCTTTTCAATTCAATTCAACTCAGCTTTATTTGTATAGTGCCAATTCACAATAACACTTTACAGACAATTTGCGCCAATTAATTGTCATCCAATCAGTATTCATACAAGCCAATTCATAATAAATCATCTTGACTTTGATTCAGTCACCCATCCTGAGCATGCACGGGGTGGCAGGTGACAGTGGAAAGGAAAAAATTCCCTTTTAACAAGAAGGAAAAACCTCAGGCAGAACCCGACTCAGGGAGGGCAGCCATCTGCCTCGACCAGGTGGGGTGGAGAAGACATGAAAGAGAGACTACCAGACACGCCAACTTTTAGCTAGGGAGACTTTCTGTGAGAGGAGAAATACAAGTTAATGATGCCAATCCTGTCATAAGCTTATACATGGAAAATAAAGAGCAGAGAGATGAAAAGGAAAGGAAGTGCTCAGTGCATCATGGGACATCTCTCAGCTGTCTAAGCCTATGGCAGCATAACTAAGGGATGACTAGACAACCCCTAAACATAAAATTTATCAAAAAGGAAGGTTTTAAGCCCAATCATAAAGATAGAAAAGGGTGTCTGCCTCCCGAACCCAAACTGGGAGCTGGTTCCATAAGAGAGGGGCCTGAGAACCGAAGGCTCTGCCTCCCATTTGACTCTTGGAAACTCTAGAAACCACAAGTAGACCTGCAGTCTGAGAGCGAAGTGCTGTGTCGGGAATATATGGAACTATGAGATCTTTGATATACACTGGAGCTTTGTTATGGAGAGCTTTATATGTGTGGACTTTCTCTCTAAAATTTTGTTTAATATGAAGAAACTCATGAAGTCATCACAACTAAGAGTTAAACGAAGACATGGCTCAACGTCACCATGACTCTTAGTCAGCCTGGCTACAGTGCTGATTGATGTCTGTTTCAAAGCTCGTATCTGGGAATTAAACCAAGGAGCTTGCGTCTTCTGACTGATTACCTTCATTTACCACATTAAAACTGTCTTGTATCAACAAGTTGAACAACCTGTGTCAGAGTAAAGCTTGAATGGATGCGTTCTGTCATATTGGCACATGGCATTGTAGAAAATACTGATGAAACAGATTTTTTTAAATTTAGTAACAACACTGTCTGACAAACATCTGCTATAATGAAATTTCTTCTCAGCCACTGTGTCTTCAAGTAAACTCCAAATTTATCATGAAATGATCACACAAAACAGGGGTCCTTTAACCCACTTAACACCTGAATTTATTTACAATGATGCAAAAAATAAATAAATACAGGAGAAAAAAAATCTGGAAAAAAATTAAGAGACTGGAAAAAATACAAACACATATTAAATAAATTGATAACAACTAGTAAAAAAGACAAATAATGAATAGGTAATATAAAATAAACACATAAATAAGGGTGAATAAAAGCAAATAAATAAACGAATACAATAAATTAGTTAGGTAAAAAGGAAATAAAATAAACAAAGGCTAGAAGTGGTTTGTCGCTAATTTGCGACAACACAGGAGATTAAAATTCTTCTTTTCTATCATTGAAGCCATGGCAGCTGGTAAACTCAGTGAGCTAGTAACTTGTTCCTGATATTTATCACCTTAAAGATTGTTTACACTGTCAGCTCCAATAACAAACATAAACATCAACAGCATTTAAGACTGGAAACATGGAAAACTGCTGCTTCTGCCCTTTTTCTTGGCCTGGAGACCCTCACTGGTTGCCTAGCAACCTCACAATGACGTCAAGACTCCAGGAAGTCAGTGCACTCTGCCTGTCTTTATTCACAGTACTGCATTAAAGTGTTGCTGTTGTGTTTAATGTAGATGGAGCAACGTTACGTTTATATTACTGTGCTTCTTGCAAATGTTACACAAATATAAGAACATGCTTTTGATATTGGTGCTTGCATCAAATTCTCTGCAAGGAAACAATCAAGCAATTTCCTGTAATACTGAGACAAAGTCAAGTAAAACAAAAACTTACATGGATACTTGTTTAAAACTTAATTAATTAAATATCTATTATTAGTATTTTCTGATGAATACTTATTCTCTGTTCCATCAGAAGAAATATAAAGAGCAACACAGGCAATTTGCAGTATTTTCTTTGTTTTTTTTACTGAGAAGGCTGAAAAGATATAAAAAGTGAGAGATAACTTTGAAAAGGAAGTACAGAGGAATGGAAACACTCTCACAAATAGATAAAACTGCTTAGTTTATAGTATTAGACTGTCAGTTATCTTGGGAAAAGAAACTATGTGGAAACTGAAAAACTGACAAAGCCAACAAAATAACTTTCACCATGACTACTTTTTATTTTATGTGTGTGTATGAGCTTTCCCATTTCATCCTCAGATTTTCTGTCTGTTTGTGCTTGTTTTTCTTGCCTTCCCCCATTCGCCCCTGTTTTTTTCCCTGTTCCTTTTCTCCTCTCTAATAATCCGCGCTTCTCGTTTCCCTCTCGCCATCAGAGGAGCGCGTGGCTCCGCTGGAGGTCAGCCGCTCCAAGCTGTCACGCCACCTTCAGGGCCTGGTGTTTCGCTGCCACAAATGCACCTTCACGTGCTCCAGTGACCAGGCCCTGCAGCTGCACCTGCAGAAGCACGATGAGATCAAGCCCTACCAGTGCCAGCTCTGCTACTATGACAGCAGCCGACGAAGCCAGCTGGAGGAGCATCTACGCCTTGAGCACAAGGTCAGTTGGAGACCACATATGATTATGTTTGTGCAGCTTTAAACCACAGTCTTGATAACTGTAGCTTACTTGTGAGAGGAGGCTTTAATGATCGGTCTGCTTAAAGGCTCCAAAAGCATAAATTTCAACTGTTGAATTAATGCCAAATTTATTTGCAGTTTATATCAGCAGATATATTTTAAAGTATATTTGTATAACACAGCCAATCCATGGCCATCAAATCAGCATTTTTGAAAGCGCAGTTTGCTTTGGGTGATAGGGTTGTGTGCGTAGGTCCTAGATCTTGAGTGACGGAAGCTAGAAGCCCTACAGCTGGCGTGAATGGGGGGGCTTTATATTTCTCTGAAACATTAAAAGTCTGATGTCAAGGTGGGGCCATGCATTCCAAGAACAATAAAGGAGTGAGACATACCGTTTCTTGATTTGTATTAAGTTGTAGTAATCATAATAGTATTAGTTGCTGTTGTTACAGGAGTAATTTAACCCTATAAAGCCAAATGCATCATATTTGATACATCCAGTTTCTGTGACATTTTGCATCACTTTAAGATAAAAAACTTTGCTCAGTATACAATATGATACTTGTCTCCTGTCCTCCTAATGGACACCAGGAAGCAGAAAGCTTTACAACAACAATTTTGACATGTCATTCTGAAATAAATGGTAGACATACCCCCAAAAAAATGTGTTAATTTTTTTCCAGGTTTGGTTAAAGGACCAAATAAAGACTTCAGATTTAAAAAATTGGACTTTTCTACCCAGTTTTTCTTGGGTTGGGCTTTAAAGGGTTAATCCGAATTTTACTTTCTGAGTGCTTTGGCTCTTAGATAAAATCATTTTATGAGATATTTGTACTTTCCTGTCATGGTCTATTGGTTTTTCTCCTTTAGTCCACTTTTTAGTTTTGTTTCATGTTCTGCTTTCACACTTGGATTCAGTTTACTGCCACTCCTGCAGTACTTTCATTCCTCCACTCAGTATGTCAACTCCAGGTTTTCCTCTGTCATCTGCCAGATCCTCGTCATTATTACGGTGTGTATTGACCACAAGGTCCACTCACACTGTTGTGTATTTTGCATTTCTGTTTTGGATTACCTGCCTCTGCAAAGTTGTGTGTCTGGTTTAATCGAAGTTTGTTTTCTTCACTGAGTTTAAGTCGGGACTTGGGTCCTTTTATACACTTTGTGTTGACATTTTGAGCTTTGATTAAATAGCTTTCATTCAGTACAGGGCATTAATCCTGGATGATACATTTGGGGTGGACATTATGAATCCAAATCTAAAAAAAAAGGAGTAAATGTTTGAAAGTGTGCAATACTTTTCAGCTATTAAAAACAATGCAAACTGACCTCCCTGTAAAATCAAAGTAACAGAGATCTGTGTCTTGGAAAAACTTTGATGTCCATGGTAAACATGCTAAGAAAAGAAAGAGCAAGAGAGCAGCATTCCTTCTGGGCGAGGCAGAGGAAGAGATGAAGAGCACAGAGAGAATTCTGAACTGACGTTTCTTTGAGTCTTCTGGGAGTTTGGGAGGAGAAACTTACTCATTTGCGACATTATGCTAAAGGAAATGAGATGATTCTGCCCTCTACCATAAAATACTCATCATCATAAAATACTTTGTTTTACATTATTGTAATTTATCATCTAATTAAGTAAAAATCACCCACATGATTCTTAATTCTGGTGAATCACGTGGTTCCTCTGACTGAGAATGTTGTCATTCATGTTAGATTTTCTTTGTTAAAGTCAAGATCGTTTGCTAAGATGGGCATTTACATTAAAAAAAAAACTTACAAAGGCCAACCACTTTTACTGTTGCAACCATTAATATGCTTTATTAATTCACTTTTTAAAAAAGATAAAAAGTTTAAACAATGAATGAAACATACAACTTGGAAGGTTTTTGGTAGTTTTCCTTCAGCTATGATCTAAATACTAATAATAGTAATAAATGCTAACCATAATTCTTTAAACTGAACTTTCTGTCTTCTATTAGGTTATTCGTAACTTTGAGCTGATGGGCCGGGTCAACCTGGACCAGCTGGAGATGATTAAGGCACAAGGGAGCAGCACAGACGAGGAAGAGGACAAAGAAATTATGGAGTTGGTAGTCGACGGACAAGCTGTTCTAGAGGAGGAGGAAGAGGAGGAGGAGGAAGAGGAAGACGAGGAGGACGAGGGCAGAGTTGAGCAGGTAGAAGAGGTGGAAGATGATGATGATGAAGCAATGGAAATTATGGAGAACATGGTGGAGGACCAGCAAGAGATGGATGGTGAAGACATGGAGGAGAACATCAAAGAGCAAGGGGATGAGGGGGAGGAAGAACAGGAGCAGGAAGAGGAGGAGGAAGAAGAGGAGGAGGAAGAAGAGGAAGTCAAGGAGACGGCGGAGGAGAAGCCTGCCCTGCAAGGTAAATCCACTCTAAAATCTGTCAGTATCCTGTAGTGTAGATGATGTTATTTAATTAAACTTAATTTTTGTTTGTTTAGTTAGTGTTTAATGTATCCTTCAAACTATTTATTTTCACTCCTGTTTTTTTGTCTTTCTTAAGAAAAATAAAAAAGCTAGAGATCAATCAGGAGGCTTTTTAAATACTTGAAAATATGATCTGAACAAGCCGGTAACACCATGGCTAAACAGATTCAGACAGCCAGTTTCATAAGGAGCAAAATCCCAGATTAGTTCCTGAGCTGGGAAGAGGGAACACACTGGTCTGTCTGCATGCAGAGATGGTTTACGAGAAACGTGCAAGTGGCTTTGATCTAGATGTGATCTATGAACAGTTAAAAAAAAGAGGGAGAGAAAAATGATGGTGATAAAAGTGAGTGGGTAGCTGAACCTCAGGAGGAAGAGTGTTCTTTTCCCCATAGGTAGGATGGTGATTCATTCCCCTGCTTCCCTAAAGGTTGGAGTATATTATCAAGACTCGAGAAGTGGTATATAAATCCGGTCCATTTACCATTTAAACAAGAGCAGAAGCCCAGTTTCCCGTAGGAATTAAACACAGACCTCTCAGGTGACAGTTCCTGAGGCAGCCTAACAGCAACCTCATCTGGTGGTTGATAAAGTGGATGGTTTTGCATGAAGAAAAACGTTTTGCAAAAATAATTCAAAATAGGTACATGCATGTAGACAGAGTTAGATAAGAAATGCAGACATTGTACTTAATTCTGGATTCCAGAAACAGGTTACAAATGTATTGTTATTCAAAGAAAGAGAATATTAAAAAGAGGATGTTATCATCCTTGATCATGTGTTTGAACTCTGTTTCCCAGAGGTCCTTGCATCCCCCAGCAGCAGCACTGGCTCTGGGCCAAGCAGTGCAGAGAAGCGTCTTCCCTGTGAGTTCTGTGGCCGCTGCTTCACCAACAGCCTTGAATGGGAGCGGCACGTCCTTCGACATGGCATGTTAGTATTTTTTTTCCCTCTCTTATCTTCTGTCCTTTTATTTCACTTTTACATGCTTAACATTAAACATATTTACTCATCCTTTGGCATAGACTTTAGATAATTGCCAGAGTTTGTGGTTTCAGATTAGTTTAACTACAGTGATTAGGTTATCTCTCTTAAGGAAAAGTTTTACTCGCCCCAGTCTTGTCTTTAGATAATAACAGCAGCTGATTTGTCCATTCATTTTGTGACTTTTTCTTGTTTTAATTCATTAAAACTGAATCCTATATCTTCTATCATTCGTCTCATATTTGTTCATTTCTTTCCACACATCCGCTCCTTCATCTTTAGGGTGGTTGACAACAATCGGCTCGACAACAGCTCCACGGCAGCAATTGAGGCCTCGGCTCCATCTTCCACGGGCTCCTCTGTGTTTTCAGACACAATCCTGGACCTGGCCAGTAACAGCAAAGAGGAAGGAAATCCTGCTGATCTATCACTGACAAGTCAAAGCCAGTATGAGGAAGACAAAGAAATGCTTGACACCAAAAAGGATCAACAGTTTGGTTGAACTCTTGGCCTCTCGGGATGCTGCACTAGAAAATGGTTGGAGTCAGTGCTCAGGATGGGAAAGGATGAACGTCAAAGGAAACCAAGAGGGTGAAAAATAAGAAAAGTGACTTTTTATAAGTTGGTGCATTAGTAGATTTTAGGTGTTACATATACAAGTATTAGGTTGTGCTGCATAAAACGGCTGAGCTCTTTAAATGGGCAGTCCCCTAGGACAGATCTTAATATATTGGTAACCAATAGTGAACAGAACTCTTTATTGCTGACATTCTGGTCAAATCTACAGTGAAAGATCCCATCTAGATAAAAAACTAAGCTATTTATAAACAATATTGTCCAAAACAGTTAATTCAATTTAGCATTTTATTATTTAAAGCACCTTTTACTGTACTCTCCACCCTGCTCATCCAAACCAGGGGTTCTGTGAAATCACTTTGAAGCAAAACAAAGAAGGTATAAAAACATTTGCAACCATGGCCCACTGAAGAGCTACTAGTTCTTAAATCTTAGCAAATCGGGACTTTTTTTTCCATCTTGTACTAAATGTGTGGAAGTATTCCTTAAGGAAGAGTTGCACCTTATCTTTTTCATAAAATCACAAGTCATGTTTTTTTCATTTGGAAAGTTTTTGACAGTTTCCCCCAGTTTTTGTAGTAAATTGCTTTAATTTAGGTCCCTTAATATTATACTACGTATAAGCCTTCGACCTGTGACTCCCAGCTCATTTTATCTGTTCTGTTTTCGTCGTTCAGTTCACCTGAAGTCATAGAAATCCCTGTTTCCCTTTAAAATGTCTTGTTGTTTGTAGACCGAGCTGAAGTCAGTATAACAGCAGATGTGTTTAATGTGTCATGACTGTATGTGCAGGTTTTCTCTCGCTCCAACGGCCAAGTAACAAAGATTACACTTGTCTTTTCCGTGCAAAATGTGTCATTGGCAGTGCAAGACTCCAGTTCCGATCCAGACAGTATGAACCACTGGGTGCGGTCGAGATTTCAGCGTGCCCAGGATCAAACCACACTTCATTCAGACCAAGTGTCAACCACCTCGGCTGTGTTTTGAAACCAGTGCGTTAAGTGCCTTACAATCCAACTCAATACAGATATGCTGTATGGCTTTAATGGCTTTTAGAAACACACAAATCGCTGTGAACTAAACAAGGAGTACGCCCAGATTCTGTCCTTAAAAAATTAAATATTTTTATATCAGAAAAGAAAGAAAAACGTCTGGACTCAACCACTAATTCAACTTGTTCAAACGTGTGCTATGATTGCATACTTGGAAAGTTTTTTGCGTAATGAAGATCAGATCAGGATCCAACAAGGTATCAGTGCAGTGAAATGCGTTGTAGCATCTAATGCAGTGATGTGGAGGCTTAAAGCATTGGTTTGAAAAAGAAAAAGTCATCTCATCCATTGTTCTGCCAAGATTTGGAGATAAACTCTTATGATTTTTGCCACGCTTGCTTGATTGGCAATATCTCGACATTTGGTAATGACTTGTTCTCATGTGCCTCCACATTGCCAGACTTGAATTTACTTACAATGAGAACTCAAGGCATCTCTTCATAAGTTTTTGGCTGATTCCATGTTTTGCTGCAGTCCGTGATCCTGTTTTGATGGAAAGGGATGTGCTGAAAAGACAAGTGTAAACAGAACAATTTAGATTCATTTATATAGATGATACTGGGACTGTATGTAAGACTGACTTTTAGAAGGTGTCATATTCTCATCTTAAAGACCCCGTTAAATTCTCATTGTGTATGGACAAACCTGTATTAGCCTACATTTTTGTGCTTCTTATTTTTTTTCCACAAAGTAATCTTAATGTTGATGTTGACACAAGGCAGAGATTGTATTTGTTGGAAGTTGCTGCTTGAATGCCCTAAAGCCTTATGAGAAGTGAATAGCAATTTTATCAAATTTGTGTCCAATTCCAGTAAAACCAGTAAGAAAAAGTTCAAACAATCTGAAACGAAATGGCAAAGAGCTCTCAAATCAAAGTTGTAGAGGAATGCAATGAATGCATTTGAGTTCTTGTTACCAAAATATGTTCCAAGCCTGCTGTGTTTGCTGCTGTAATTGTCATTTTTAAGCATTGAACTATTGACAGAAATAAGAAACCTGGGTTTGGGTCATAAAATTTCGAAGGCGACAGTTTTATGAGTTGAACCCAGGTGAACTACATGTTTGCAGCCATGTATAGAAAACAAAACTACTCGTTAAGTGTTTGAATTGTGGTGTTTCAGAGAGGATTATTTAACCTTGTTTTCCTTTAGGTGTTTTCAGTTTGCAAAGGAAAAAAGAAAAAGAAATATAAAAATGATAGCTAAGCTAACCTTTAGGGGTTTTTGAGTCCCCAGTCCAAAATTATTATGCTGTTGTACAATGTCTGGTTGCAATGAAAAAAAAATGCCCCTTTTCGTACTGTAATGGGAATGAGCAGAAAGGAAGCTCTGTGTGGTTGTTAAAAAAAATAAACATAAAAGGAAACATGCCGTTCTCTAGTAAGTAATGGACAGGGCTTTCTTTTTTTGTGAAGAAGAAAAAAATGGCAAAGGAGGAGACATGCAGACAATTATTCCTCTGGGAGTTTTTTTACATGAACTGCTTGCTCTTTCTGGGTTTCCAGTCAGCCTACAGATGAGATGTAGCCCATCCTTATCCAGTCCATATCCTGACACTCCACTGTCTTCTATCCTCAACAAGAACAAGCATCAGCTCACTGACTCCAAGTGTACACACTCGACAATAGGTGAAGATGTCGCAGTCCTCCTCTCCTCGGTCCTTGAAATACCTTAAAACCAGTTAATTCGGTGCTGAATCTCAAAGCCGTTTTTTCTGTTTCGCAGGACCAGCTTGTATTTTCATGAAAGTAAAAACTCTTTGAAAATAGTTGTTGTAGAAATAAGCTTTGTGAGGCAGCTTGTGGCCCAGCCCAGTGTAAACCAGATGATGAATTGGGACAAGCTGGGTAATGAAGCTGTCAACCCGACATTGTTTGTTGTTCTGTGATCATTTAAATGGAAAATGACTATGAATCCCTCACTGTGTGCAGTCTCTAGACTGTAATTCCCAGTTTACCCAAAGTTAAGCCCCTGCTGACAACACACTGGATACTTGTATATATGTTTAGTTTGTTTCCAATGCATTTCTCTTTTCAGACTGTTGTCTTCATAGTTTGAAATAGAATATCTCCTTCTTGCCTTTTTCCCCATATAAATCTGATTACCTGATGGTGGGTTGTGATGTTGCCTAGAATGATTGTTTACAATTTTATTCCATTTATCTCTGGATATTCTGTAAATATTGTAATTCATTGTCTTTTTTTAACTTGATAATAAAGTTATCAGATAACAGTTAATTGTCTTTCCCTCTCACAAATACTTTAAAATGTTATTTTTCATGTATTAAACTACGTTTTGGGAGAATTAAAGAAGTTGCGGCAACATTTCAAATTATTTATAAGCTTCAATAATGCATCACTTCCTTATTTTCCTGAGATATTTGTTGATCCCTAGGATTTTCTACTTTCTGTGTAAATATAATCAGGTCATCGCTTCCCAAACCCCTACACAAAGTGCTGGATGTATAAAACTATATCACAAGACATTTTAAGAGTTAACACATATTGAAAATGTTACTATAAATAGTGTAAATTCTAACATTGAACCTTGTAGTATCAACAAGTAACCAACCTTCAATTTCAATTTCAGTTTTATAACCTATGTTATCTCTCTCATTTCATCAGCAGCCCTGATTTGACATAAATGAGTTGCCATGTGGTGTTGATAGTCATTATGACAAACATTTGAATTTGATTATCTTGTTTTGCACACCCAGTTTTCCCTATGAAATGTTTCAACATTGAATGCTTTGTTCCATTGACACATCTGTGGCTTTTCTTACAAGATAATTGGTGAAAGTAAAAGCACTTCAGTTTGCTCAATTGAAAAAGATAATAGTGACAAGTCAACATTATTTCTGAGAGCATGCTAGCATGCTGATAGTTAACAAAGGGTAGCATTCCCAACCCCCACAAGGATGGCTGTAACCTATTCACCCTGTTAAACAGAAAATTGTGTTTGTAATTTTTGTATGGTATCTATCAGTTATTGTGAAAATACTGGTCTCCAATTGCACGACTTTACAGGTTTTTTACTCCTCCAGAAATGAAAAGTGATTGTATTTATATGCTGTACAAAATTTATTTGTGGTTATCTGTTTTCAGAGACATACACAGAATGATTTCCTTTTGTAAGTCACCATAGAGTTGCTGGAACAACCAATAATAGTCTGCACCTTGTTCACAGGAAATAGCTCTGGGCTGAGAAGGCATTTCAGTGGCCTTCACTATGTGTTACACCCTTCCACTCTGCTCTTCTCTTCTAAACCTTGCAAGAACTCTGCTGACCAAAACCACAAATGCTAGTGTGTACTTGTACAAATCTTTTCCTGTCTGTTACATGCACATGCATGAAATGTTGCACCTTTTTTTTTTTTTACCACAAGTCACTGAGACCATCAGCTTCATCTATATGTGTTTTCAGTCTTTTACAGTGGAAAGCGTCGATTTTACACATCCTCTACATTTCCTCTCATGCCAATTTTAAAATGGGCTGGGTCTTTATTTCACATGTCTAACATCATCTCTTAAAAATATCTCCAAGTCACTAGGGATCAGATTGTAATCTCTGCAGATCCCCACTTCAGAGGGGGGCCGATGGCAGGCTGACGACCCCTGGAGACAGGAGCAAGAGGCACAGCCACAGTTAAGAAGGAAAAGGAGGACAGTGCTGCTGCTGAGTGGAGCAACATAAGGAATGTCTGATGAGTGCTCAGGCCAAGGCCAGTGAGGGCACTGCTTCTGGAGTGATAGTTGGATGGAGGAAGAGGCTCGAGTGGAGAGACAGAGGGGACAGTCAGGACACAAGAAATGTAAGAAGGACAAAGAGTGGCAGAGAGACAGAGAGAGAAGTGGGATATAAGGATGGACAGATTCATATGCAGCCCATCAATAGTAAGAGGGAGAGGTACAAGTATCAGGGAGAAGTGGCTTGGGCAAGAGGCCCTACTGAGCTCCAACATATTATCTTTCACACTTGTCAGTCTCCTCAGAGTCAGATCTGAACATCATATGAATATAGAAGAAAGTAATTCCTCAGAATACAGAATGCTGGGTAGATCATTAAAATTCCTACATGCATGCTTGTAAAGACCTGGGATTTTTTTTAAACCTTGATCGCAGCATAAAGCAATCTTCTCCAACAATATCAGTGTTGAGATAAACATGGTGGACATCTATCACAAGCAAGCAACCGATGTATTTCAAAGTATATGAAAAAAACAATTTTTTCAAGGAATTAACTGCATCAGCCGCAATGTTAAAACCTGCCTAATCCAGTGTAGATCCCTTTAGTATCACCAAAATAGACTCCACAAGACCTCTAAAGGTTTCCTTTGATGTCAGGCAGCAAGACTTTAGCAGTGCTTCAGGTCTTGTAAGTTGTGAAGTGGGCCTCCTTGGATCAGACTTCTGCATTTCCATGTGTGACACAGATGCTTCGTTGGTCAGAGAACTGGGAAATATTGAGACAAAGTCAGCACCTTGAACTCCACAGTAGAACCGTCCTTCAGTTCCAACTCTTTATGTTCCTAAAACTATTCCTGAACAATTCCTGAGCTTTTTACAGTGTGGCACAATGCATTATCCTCCTAATTGTATTGCTGCCTTCAAGGGGTCCAGGTTTGTAACAATGTTGAGGTAGATGTTCTTTACAATATAAGATCCATGAATACCAGGAATCAAAGTTTCCCAGGAAATAAAAGTAGGAAGTAAAAGAAATTGTACTTTTTCTGACCAAATCAACTTCTTTTGTTTCATGGTTCCATTGTGACATAACGTACCCCCCCGCCATTACCAGAGTAGCTGACAAAACAGAAATACAAATCCAAGCCTCTGTTCTATGTGGCAGTGCCACCTGCACAAATATGAACTTCATGGAAGTCAGAAGAAACCCGTTTCCTATGTATTCAGCACAAACTCTAATAGAAGTTTTGTGGGCAGATGAAGATGAACAAATTTTTTTGACTGCACTAGTATGTACGAAGGGGGAAAAAAAGAATACCTGTAAGAAAAAAATTGGTGGATAATTTGAGCTGTCGGATTGTGTTTCTGGCTGTAAGACAAGCCAACAGCTCAAGTCAGACAGCACAAGGATTATTTTATTGTTAAAGGAAACAACTTAAAGAGATGTCAATCAAAGTATTTATTCTGGCTGTATACACAGATAGATACACAGGTAGATAGAGAGATAGATAGATAGATAGATAGATAGATAGATAGATAGATAGATAGATAGATAGATAGATAGATAGATA
>JAOXYM010000020.1:9977776-9999620 GCA_028567055.1 Leptatherina wallacei | reverse complement strand
ACTAAAACTTCTCTCATTTTTAACTACAGTATTTGAGGCAAGGCAAGTTTCTGTGTATAGCACATTTATTGTACAAGAACATTCAAAGTGCTTTACATAAAATATTAAAAGCCTTACAGAGGCCATTTAAAATCATAAACAAGAGAAAGGAAGAAATCAAGGACATTAGATTAAAAAAAGTATCACAAACATGTTCAAGTTAAAAAAATTCAACTCAAAAGAAACAGAGCAGATTTGGACTTTTAAATAAAAACTATTGATATGCAGCACAAAACAGGTGGACCTTTAACCTGGATTTAAACAAACCAAGTGTTTCAGCTGATCTGAGGCTTTCTGGGAGTTTGTTCTATATATGTGGGGCGTAGAAGCTCCATTCAACTCCACGTCTATGGGATCTGATTAAAGACCTGATCCAGATTACCTGAGGGGTCTGGTTTGGTTCACACTGGGTCAACCGACTAAAGACTTTAGCCGCCTAAAGATAAAAGCATGGATTAGTTTTTTCTTTATTTAGAACAAGACTTTTACTTGTAACGTCTCTTTTTTTCTTTTTTTTATGTGTATTGTTTGAAGAAAGGAACTGATAAATACCTCATTTATAAATGAGTGAAGTCAAGCCCATCTGATAATTTGATGTTGTTCATGGTCTAACCACTAGGAGCACTGGAGCCAGGATATGTAGCGTAGAAGAAGAAAACCGAAAAGTCATGGCGGCTGACAGTTTGTAATGATACAACGAAAAACAGTTAAGATTCTTGCAAGTTGGATTTACGCGATTTAACCAGGCCAGGAGGTCAAAACTCAGTCGACAACATGCAGATCACTTTGAAGACTTTACAACAACAGACGTTCAAAATCGACATCGACGAAGACGAAACGGTGAGAGTTAAAAACAATTGTGAAGGGGGTGGAGTGGGAGTTGGTTATGTCCTGGAACGGAGTACAGTTTTTGGTTATCTCATTATAGACGATCGATGGATAGATTTATGAAAACGCGACACATTAGTTTTTCATATACACAATATTCTAGTTATTAAGACTTTTTTTCTGAGTTTCAGTTCTTGGTGGTTGGTGTGATTTAGTTAATACTGGACAGAAAAGTGGTTAGTACTGTCAGCAGTTAGCCGGAGCCCGCATTTGGTTTCAGATTTGTATAGATTTTACAATCTGGGACAGATGTTTAACTCTCAACTTTAAACTTTCGATAAATGCATACAGTTAACTAAACATACATTTTTATTATGGTTTATGTTGCTATACTTAAAATCGCAGGGAAAATGTGTTTTAATTAGCTTTAATTATGTGTAAAACTTAGTTATGACTTGAGTATGTAGTTTGAATTCAGTATTGAATGATGATTTCTGAATGAGTTTTTCCTGAAGCAGACATAAGTACCATGTTTGTGAAACTTCAGGTTTATGATGGTGGCAGCAATTACTGTACACTTTGGACTTTATTTTTCACACTAACTAGGACTATGCAGATAGTAAAGGCAGAGCAAACTTGTGTATTCACAGTTTATTGATTTTTTTATGTTTATGATTCTGAAATTAATGTCATTTTCGGTTTAAAAAAGGGTTTGATTTCTTTCACAGGTGAAAACATTAAAGGAGAGGATTGAACAGGAGAAGGGGAAGGACAATTTTTCAGTTGCAGGCCAGAAACTGATATATGCTGGTATGATATGTGCTCTTATTTGTTAAAAACCTCCTTAAAATCAGCAAGTTCTTTATGACACTCTATTTTTTAATGAATGAATTTAATTTATTTATAAATTATTGCTTGAAAATAAACCTAACCTATATCCTAGCTTAAGCATAATTTTTTGTTCTGATGGTCTGTGGTTTATACTTGCATTAACACTTGAACCTTTTAGTGAACCTTGTTGAGAGAAATGTTGCTTGCTTTTTCCTGACATTTGCTTCCCCTTTAGTCATCTTATGTCAAATTTTGATAAATGTAATTTTAGTTAGTTATAACATATTCTTCCATCTCTGTCCTCGCTGGTTGATAATCTTATATATGTTAACACATATTGATTTTTCTTTTCTTAAAGACCTTAGATGGCCATCACTGTAGCATTTTTGTTGGGAGTTTTGCTTGATCAACAGATTTCACAGAATATAGCTGATTTATCAGCTCAGTAGACCTCTGTTAAATAATACAGTGATGCTGTCCATTCATTCACCCCAACATAGTAGATAAAGCCAGTACGTTATTACCTATTTTTTTCTTTCTTTGCAGGTAAAATCCTCAGCGATGACACAGCTCTCAAGGAATACAAAATCGACGAGAAGAACTTTATCGTTGTCATGGTGACAAAGGTTTGGAAATTAGAAACAGCTTTCTTTAAATTGTAGGCTTTCTTTGTCAAATCATCTTTTTTTCCCCCTCCATGAGCAGAACATAATGTCCTTTAATAGCAAACCTTGATAGGTTTGATAGACCTCATCACACTAGCAGTCATGTTTATTTCAGGATTAGCTTTTGTCTGTCACTGCACGTCCGAGCTTCAATCAACCCTTTTAGTGCTTTGTAATGAGTTCAAGTCTATTTTTCCACCAGCATCGTCAGTTTATGGTTGTGTTTCACTATCCCTGTTCATCCTACCTAGTGTTGTCTGCAACTAGGCAACCAATGCTTCCTGTTTACACTCTTTCATGCATGTGTACATGATGTGGTGTTTGTTTTCTGTTCAGTTCGTTTGTGCTAATACTTAAAACTGCTGTGTGTTTGTAACTAATACTGTAAGGCTGTTGAAGGGGCAGATTCTTTTTGCCATACTCTTCTATTGTGGCCATAGTATCAAATTTGGTCAAATAAATATTCCTATATTAGATGTTACATCTGTTGTTGCAGATTCTCACAATCTTATTTAATGTCCTCTATTACTTCTTTAGAACGGAGTCATTGTGTAAGGGCAGATCATTAAAAGTAGAATATGACCCAAAGTCAGCATTTTGATTCCAGCATAGTGGGAAATGACCGAAGTAACAATGTTTTATAACTTCAAATTTTGTCTTTCAGTCCAAAACAGCCTCAGCCACCCCACAGCCTTCACCAGCTGCTTCAGCCCCCACCACTACAGTTCCTGCAACACCCCCCACTTCATCATCCAGTTCAGACAAACCAGCAGAGAGCACTTCTACTGGCGACAAACCAGAGGAGAAACAGTCTTCGACGGCTGAACCGTCTTCCACCCCTGTCGGGTAAAAAATGTGAAGATGTTTGTTTTTCAATATTTATTTGATTCCATCCTGTCTGGAAAAATGACATGTAGATCCCACCTCACCCAAGGTCTGTTTGTCTTGCAGAAGTTCAGAGGTTTCAACCAACACAACCTTAATCAATGAAGCTGTTTCAACTCTAGGTGAGGCTCCATCTGTAATAGTCATCATTGTCTCGATTTATTATTATATATTTCTATCTTTTTCATTTGGTTTTGAGTGCCAGTATAAGAATGGGTCTGTTGAGGTAATGTCATGAATATTGAATCATTTGATGTAATGTTCAAATGAAAACCTTTGCATAGCCTTCAACCTGTGTTTTGTAAGGCGTAGCTGTTTAGGCTCTTATGTAAACAGAAGTTGTAGATTAATTTTGGCTCATTTCCTGTCATTTCTAGTGAATATTCATATACTTAATGAAAATGTCATTGAGTAAAATAATTATGCATCCTCTCCTCATCCTCCTGGTTGAATTGTCAAGTCTGTATGAGAGCTGCAACAGGAGGAGACTGTATTTAATCAAGCTGTATTTTTCAGAGAATCACATCAGTGGATTTATATACCACAATAAATCAGTATTCGTCATAATGTGTGAAGAAATAACTTATTAAGAATCAATTATATTGATGTCTGTTATTTTTCATTTTGGAAGCCTAATGTCGCAAAGCAAAGGGACCGCTGATGCATATCAGCTTTTTGGCTCAATTGGGTACATTTACATTTAACCTGTTGTCCCTTTTCAGCTAAATTTAGTTCAGGCAGCTCAGGTAAATTCTCTTTGCCCACATGCTCTGAACTATATCCCATAGATCTTAATTTACAGGATTCTTGTGTCCATTTGTGTGAATGGAAGCAGTGGAGGAAGTTATCTCGAAGAATTCTAACTGCTGATCCTAAATCTTTACGTTTTTCTGGTGTCCTTGGCAGCATATCATGATTTACAATAAGTTAATGATAAACATTTTATGTTCAATACTAAACAGAAGGGTGATTTGCACAATTTGGCTTAAGTTCTTAATTTTCCTTCCTTAAGAAGTGGCTGATAGAGGACTTATTTTATCGTGCTGTTTGTGTGTGCATGGTCTGTCTTTCTCTTTAGTGACAGGCTCATCATATGATGCCATGGTAAACGAGATGATGCTCATGGGCTACGAGAGGGAGCAGGTGGTGGCAGCCATGAGAGCTAGCTTCAACAACCCAGACCGAGCTGTGGAATACCTGCTTTCAGTAAGAGGAGTTGTGTCTTTGATCAAAACAAAAGTGCATCAGAGCAGTTTACCGTGTTGGTTCATAACTTGACACATTTGACCTCCTATGCGGCTTTTGCCAATCACAAGGTTTATAATTCCTGTACAGGTCATGTTACACTTTACAACAGAATTAAGTTGCCTCCTGAATAATAATAAGTGCTTGCATGTTCCTGAAGTTTTTTAAACAAGCCATTCTTCATTTTAAATCAAGTTGTGATGCATCAGCTTGTTAATTTCATGTGACACATTGTCTAGTGTAATTCACGACTTCTCCCACAGGGCATCCCAGGCAGAGATCTGGGCGCTGCAACAGGACCGGATGCGGTGGTGCCTCCTGTGAGTGGAGCTCCAGCTGTATCTACTGGCAGCATCAGTGTTCCTGCCAACACTGGCTCTTCACCAAGTGCAGGGGGAGGTAAATGGCCCACCCCGTTCCCAATATTATTGGTGCCTTCATGAACAAATGCTTGTCTCTTTAAAAATCCTTCCTGTGCCCATTTTCTCGCTTCTTGCCGCTCACTCTTTCTGACTCATACTTTCAGGTAATCCTTTGAGCTTCCTTAGAAATCAGCCTCAGTTCCATGTCATGCGCCAACTGATCCAGCAGAATGCTGCCCTGCTTCCAGCCCTGCTGCAGGAGATTGGCAGGGAGAACCCAGAGCTCCTGCAGGTGAAGAAGTGACAGAGTTTTTGAAATGATGACATTACTGAAATTCAAATTACATATATTTATGGTTTATGCACTGAAATTATTGTTCACTTTTTGGGACACTCCACTAATTTTACACATGTTTAACTTAAGTGTCACGGGTTTATCGCAAATGATTGCCTTACGAAGCTTCAGAGGTAGTTTTTCTAATTTGAAAACAAAAACCATGAACATAACATGAACACAATTTTGACTTAAATAAATTTGTTATAAGCTTTAAAATTGAAATCTAAATTTCCTGGTCACATTTTTTAGCTTTCTACAGGGTGTCTTGATATGTTTTGCTGCAAGCTGAAGTCTGCAGATTGAGCTATTCTTGACTCAAAAAATAAACTGAAGAAACCACTATCCATATTTAGCATCAATGTCCACTTTTCCATTTGCATCCACTTGTTTATTTTCTTTCCATTCATGGTAGTATTATGTTTTTTTAATGCATCTGCTGTGGTTCCAGCCTAGCTGAGCTGTTACTAAACAGAGATGTAACAACAGTCTTCATCTGTGGGCGTAAAAACAACAGTAGCACTGAAGTCGTGCACACACCAACGTACTTTCTTGTTCCCCGAAGAGAAGTTGTTGCAAATCTGTGGGCACGATTTATGAATCTGTGGGAATAGATTGCAGAACATACGGCCTGGATTTCCCCTCTTTGTGCACAAATCGTGTACCTCTGTGCATCTAGTACAACTCTGAAAGCATTTTTTAAAATTGCGTCTTCAGATTTATACATTCATGGGAAAAGTAAGGTAGTTTTGTTCTAATTTTAAGGTTTACATATCAGGGAATTATAAAATAATCATCTAGTCCTTACCAGAGTCACTAGTTTAACAGGGTTCTATTAATCACATGGACTTGATTAGTTGCTCATTAGTGAGCGTGATCATCTCAATTAAGGTTTTGGCAGTTTGCATCTCTGGAGCGTTCAGGTGTGACATCAGCATCGATCTGTCTGACGTTGAACTTGCCTGAATGTCCACTACTAAGAAGAGTAAAAAGGTCAAAAATCTTCTATCTTTCTAAACAATCAGGAGTCTTTTATTAAGTGAGGAATATTATCTATATAGTGGAAATCATCTAAGACAGTTGCCTGTTTTCTCGGGAGCGGACGTTCCAGGAAGGTCTCAGTTAGTTTGGGAATCTTGAGAGTAAGCAAACTAGCAAGTTAGCTTCTCTCTAAAAAGAATATGGCAGGTTTTTATAAAGCTGGGTCTGGACAAACCACAGGATTACTGGATCAGTGTCCTTTGACAGATGAGATCAAAGTGAAGATTATTGGCCATAATGCACAGAAACAGATTTGGCAAAAAAAAAAAAAAAATCGTACAAGCAGCATTTGAGCAGAAACACTTTACACCAGCTGTCAAGTACTGAGGTGAAGGGTTAATGATTCAGTCTTGTTTTGCAGCCACAGGACCGAAGCACTTGTAGGCAGTAACCATGTTTATACTATTGGGTCATCATTGAGCCACTGTGTTTGTAACCTAGGTCTTGATGCGCTGAGCCAAAAATGTCTTTGCATTTAAATTGTGAAGCTGCTGGACCTGCAGTTTTGCTCTATAATTCACTCACAATGAGCATCACCCAACCTGCTGTCGAAGAGTCCCAGAGGGTGCGACTACATGCAGTTTATGCACAACGCACAGCATCAGTAAACCATTGCATATTTGCGAAAAGGGTGCATATACACCATTGTGTCAGCCAAGGCAGAAAAAGAAAGAACTCCCTCAAACATACATATTGCAAAATGAAGGTGTTCAGCTATTCATTGATTCATTGATTCATTCATGAAAATGTGCTATACAAATAAACTTGCCTTGCCTTTTCACCTAAATTACTAAGCGCAACAACAACAAAAAGTCATTTAAATACACAAGTGCCCATCACAACAAACAAGACAGGTGTACTTGATTATAGCCAGATGTTTACACAAGTTCAGTCTCATCTAAAGTACGTGTTTTGAAAGGCTGAAGTTTGATATGAACATGTGCTACAATAACCTGACAACATAGCTAAGAGGAAGAGATGTGCTGCTGAATAAAATGCCTTGCAGGTATAACAGACGTGTCAGAATGATAAAAATCTTTCAAAAAAAACTCACCGCCTCGATCTGAATTCGGGGGCACAGCCATGTCCCAGGTGGTGATCTGTTTTTGTTCGTCCTCAGTGAGCCAGCGGTGTTCAGTGTGTAGTTTTAACTGAAACAAATGGTGAGTTTCTGAGCTGTTTAATTTGTTCTTGATCACCAGATCTTCTTCTCTCAGCCCACAGGTAAACCCTGCCTTTAATGCCATTTCATACGAGATTAGCTCTGTCTGGTCCAAGAATATTTACAAGGTCAAAAACCGTAGCTGCTTGTCCTGAGAGAACCTTGCGCTCTGGAAATGATGTTAAAAATGCTGTTGACCCTGCACAGACTCACTTGCCTGTTTCTGACCTGATATTGTAAATGTGACCATTGAGCCAACAATGATTTTCTCTGTATGCCAGTGTTTTTTCTAGGGTCAGATGTGATGCCATCTGTGACAGCTAAAGCTCGGACAAATGTGGGTCACGCAATAGGACAATGATCCAAAGCAAATCAGCAAATCTGCAGCAGAATATCTGAAAAAGCAAATAATCAAGGTGTTGCAATGACCCAGTTAGAGTCCAGACTTCAGCCCCATTGAAATGCTGTGGCTGGCCATTATGAGAGCTTTCCATAAACAAATGTCCACAACCTGAAAGAACTAATGCCACAAGGAAGAGTCAGCCAAAATCCCTCCACCTGATGTGAGAGAACTCTAACATACAGAAAAACTATAACTACTCAGTTTTTCCAAACATTATGTGCATTTTGGATTAGCTTTGTTCAGGAGACTGTGTAACCATATGTGCACCTGCATAATAGTTCTGACACAGTTACATAATCACCTGATTGCAATTGTTTGAGCTGACTGTGATCATTGGGCATTATTGTGTCCACCCAGCTATGTTCACACAGGTCATGTCTCCATCACTGTTTTCATGCCGTTTGTCAGTGTTTGTTTCTCCCTCATTTGGTATGGTTTGATGGCACAACTAATTCCCAACTTGTTTGTTCATCCCCGTAGGAGATCAGCAACCACCAAGAGCAATTCATTCACATGTTGAATGAGCCCAACCCTGATCCAGTGCCAGCAGGTGGTGGAGGTGTGCCAGGAGGAGCAGGGGGGGGAACAGGAGGGATAGGAGGTGAAACTGCCGGCGGAAGTCAAATGAGCTATATCCAGGTCACGCCGCAGGAGAAAGAGGCCATTGAGAGGGTGAGACGGAGCACAACACTGTCAAACTTTTTCCAACAATGCATCTTTGCCAGAAGTGCTGGAATACATTGTAAATCCGTCTCTACGATGATTATTCCCCCCATAAAAAAATTGAAGCAAAATCTATATTATTCACAGATGAGCCGAACCAAAAGGTGAAAAACAAATTGCCAGTTGCTTTTAAATCGGTTTAACTAATTTACAACTCTTTTCTGTTTCTGTAATTTCAGCTAAAAGCCTTGGGATTTCCAGAGGGACTTGTTATACAAGCCTACTTTGCCTGCGAGAAGAACGAGAACTTGGCCGCAAACTTCCTTTTACAACAGAACTTTGATGATGATTGAAGGGAGCTTGGTTGTTGTTGTTCTCATGCTTCTTCCTCTGATTTTGGATTGCTGATGTTCGATATATGTGTACAATAAGCCTTTTAATTTTCAAAATACGTTTTATTCACCACTTTCACATTCAACTCTTGTGATAACACTGGATCATTATTAATAGTTGATGGTTGCTATTTAAAAACAGGCTGTTTGTCAACAGGTTAAAATAGAAGATTGATTTAAGTCTGGTCAATTTGCATCAGAATTCACATTTGTGCCATTTTCTTTTCTTGTCTTTTTTATTTCCTGAATTAAGACCAACGTGATTTTTTTTTTTTAAGTTTTGGTTTGGAATAGTCTATATTTTGCATTGTAAATGAGTCAATTTCAGGGTAAATCGGAGAGGTTATGACAGTATTCATGCATTCTTAATGGAAATATGAAAAATTAAAGTTGAACAAAACAAGCAACATGATTGTCACCTTTTTTTCTTCTTTTTTTATATCCTTCGTTGGCATGGACTGAGATCATTGGCAGGAGCTCTGTAAAAATACCTGAATTATATACATAAAACCTTTTTAGTGTATGAAATGGGGGGGATAAGGCTTGCCTGCAGTTTATTTTTCCCATAGAAGAAAGTTTTCCAAGTAATGGAAGCCAGTGTAGCTGTTGCAGAGATCTAACTAGACATCTTTAGCGTCAAAGCAACATATTTTGTGTTAGTATATTATGTGTGTAGTCACTCTTGCACAATCAGCTCCTAAATACATTTTTTTCTAACCTATTTACCATCCTTCCTGTGGAATACAATCCTTTGGTATTTAGTTAATATAAATTAAATGAAAATCTAATGGCCACTACACCTAAACTATAAAGAACTCTGGAAAAACACAAAAATGTATGTTGCCTTAAATACTATATTGACCTAGGTTAGCTGTTACTTTTTTATGATAAAACATCTACAATATCTAGCTACAATTACTATTAAGTTAATCTACAATGAAATTCAATCCACATTTTTTCCACTGAAAGGCTTATTTCCCATTATCTGTTTTTTGGGGTAAAGAGTTAAGAAAATGTATTGACTAAATGAACCTATAGGGGGCAACATAGACCAGAAAATCTTCAGCACTAAGTCCTGCCAGTCTGAAGGTGTGCGACTGAAACCAGGTATTTGCCGGGAAAATGTTCATTTAAATTCATGGGACTATGAATTCACTAAGGATTATGTCATTTGAACCTCTTATTTTTAATAAATGTCAATTATTGTTCTTGTGTTGGTTTGTATTGTTGATTTTAATGATGTATGTGTGCAAGGTAATACTGTAAAATGCAAATTCTTATACAACCATTAGAGTTTATAGCCTCCAATTTTAAAGCTATACAGTAAATCAATTAAGTGAGTTTATAAAACTGCAACTTTTTGAATTAGAAGTAATGGATATATTTTAGAAAAGTGTATGTGTCACGTTTCTAAAGTTTTAACAAGGAAAACAATCATTTGACATTTCATTTAAACCATTTTCTCAAACAAGGCCATACTTGAGAAGGACGTCTGCAAACAGACAGCAAACAGATGGAGTGATGCATATACCACTCAGCATTACTGTGATGGTGCAGGTTTCCCATGATATGTGCACCCGTGTTTCCCTGTACCATCACAGTAAGCCTTGGATTGTCCCTCTCCTCTTCTGATCTGTGGAATCAGCTTTTATAATTTTCCATTTTTGATCAATCAAATCCTAAGACAGTTTTCACATCGGCTCAGTCCATCTTTAAATGAGAACCCAGAGAAGGCTGCAGTGTTTCTGGATCCGGTTTTTATATGTTGTTTTTTTTCTTTGCATTGTAGATCTGTAGCTTGTATTCAGTGGCTATGTTCACTGTCAATGGCTCTCACAAGTTTTTCTGAGCTCATGTACCGATTTCCAATACAAAATTGTGCTGAGCGGCCAGAGGGCCCAAACATCTCAACTATTCAGATTCCTACGTTTTGTCTCATGCGTACAGAGATTTCTAAATATTTTCTAAATCTTATAACGATACTATTCCTTATAAAATTCCTAATCTTCCTTTTATACACAATCCTGCTACTGACTTGTTGCCAGGTAATTAATCCTAAGATACTCCTTCAGGTGTTTTTCTTTTCTGTTCCTTTTTTGCCCTGAAACCTTTTCCAACATATAAAAAAATGTATATGCTGCTGGCAGCACATTCAAAATGTCCCAATTTTCTATATGAAAACTATTCAGATAGTTTAAGTTGCTTAAACTGAGTATAAAGTTACAAAGCTTGCATTTGAATTTTATTTACAGTTTACACAACATGCCCACTTTTTTTGGAAATGAAAAAGCTATTTAGTTATCAGAGTGTTTATTTTGGAGGAAGCAAAGCTCTGCTACATGCTCAGTGCCCTCTCATCAGCGGTTACTAAAGCATTAGTAATGACAACGGGGGAAAAAAATGGCCGAGTCATTACTGCACATTAAATTAGGGACTGTGCTGGATTTATTTTGACCATTAAATACTGGTCAATATAAGTGCATAAGGGTTTTAACACAATATGCATCAGCACTTAGCAAACTGATACATAATGATAATAATCACAGAACGCTATCAAACCTTGTCCCAGTGCAGGATCTTTGTGTGTTTTTATTCATATCACCACTTGAGAGCTTCAGCCCAGAGTCAGATCTGGTGTCACCCCTGAATGTCAACCAGTAACTTAGTTGTCCTCCCCTTTCTTTCCCCTGACAGGTGGAAAGAGAAACCCACGGAAACAGGACATTGTGGGAGTGAATTTTCTTTGGGAAATCTTTTTTTAACGGCAACATTGTGCAAGTTTGCCAGAGGCAGTCCCACCATTATTGGCGAGGATATTATGTTTGGTGACCGAGCTATTGCTGCCATTGAAACATGTGCCTCCATTACTCTACAAGAGAAATCTTCACTCATTGTAACTGATGAGAGAGAAACTTTGTCTTCACATGCATGGCATTTATTTAAAAGCTTCTTAAAAAAAATATATATAAAAAAATCTGTTTTTAACAACGATTTCTGAGCTATGATGGAAGATTATTTGGGTTGTCCTGGTCTTCTTATTTCAAATACATTTTATTTTGATCATACTGTAAAATACAAAACAATAACAAAGCATTTCTATTTACAAATCTACAAAATTCATGATTATATTACATATTCTGGCTATAAACAAAAAAAAAATCTTTGTTCAGAGTTACTCATTCAATACAAAAATATGACTGTTTCATAAATTATTGCACTTTGCAGCTGCAGTGCATTGAAGATTGCCATCACCATTTAAAAAGAGAAGTGTTCACCTGAAGTCAGATTGTGGAAGAGAGAGGTTTCCAAGAAACACATGAACAACTATATGGCACTTTTTCAATTCACCCTTTTATCTTTTTTCCTTAATCTTTGGTACCTTTTATCAAAAAAAAAGAAAGAAAAAAAAGAAAAGAAAAAGAAAACCCTTCAGAATTACTGAGCACCATTCTGTATAAATTAACATTGTGCCTGAAATCAGTGACATTGCAGGTGAAATGTGAATATAAATATAAATGTATTTATTAATACAGTATTTGGAACAGTGTGTAGTTAACAGAGCCTGTGATGGCATGTTGCTGGTAGAAGGCCTCTGGAGATGTTTTGTCTGTTGCTCCTGGTTTCCCTGACGTTTCCAGTTAAAAGCTGTTGGCACCTGGTCCTCCAAGTTTTGTCGGTTAAATAAGACAAATTCCAGTTTGGTCCCTTTCATAAAAAGTTTACAACCCTGGCTGAGAGGTCTTGTTGAGTCACCTGCACAACGTGCGAGAGAAGGCTCTCAAAGGAGTAATGCTCTTTTAAGCCATGAACACCACAGCTTGTCTTGTTGCTTGACACCGGCTTGAAGGCAAGTTATGGTTTTAAAAGTGGAGTGCACAAGTTTGTTCAGGGTTCTGCAAACATATATATGTTTATATTGAAGTTTTTGTCGTCTTGTCTGGTCCTTTAACCAATTCTCATAGGTGTCTTTTCATGTGGAGAGCAAGGTGGTCTGACCTAGAAAAGGCCCGGTCACATTTCTGACACTGAAACGGCCGATGACCCGTGTGTTTCCTGTAGTGGCGAGTGAGCTCGTCCGAACGTGCAAACTTCCAGCCGCAGCCCTCCCAGTCGCAGTGATAAGGCTTCTCCCCTTTGATGAAAACACAATGCACACAGAGCAGTTAGCACCAGCCCTGAGGTTAAATGGCCCAGGCCTCCCCACCTTCAGGAGAAAAGAAGTCCATCCTGTCCTGCAGCTCGTGTGTAAAGACCAAAGCTATCAGCCTGGAGTTTGTGTTTGAGCAGGGATCAGTATCAACCTGTTTCACCGCACCTGCCACACAAACCCCATCCCCCACCCGACTAACCTACATTCATGACTCAATACTTCAACATATTTGTTCATAATATGCAACTGAAGTGACTGTTTTGATTATTTAACTGTAAAAAAAAAATACATAAAACTGAACAACTGTAACTTAAAAAAAAAAAAATGGTTGTAAACGGTGCCAGAAACAGTCAAGAAAAAACCCTGCAGAGAACACATACCTGTGTGCGTGCGGTGATGTGCTTTCAGGTGGGAGCTCTTTGTGTATGTTTTCCCACAGCCGACATAGTCGCACGTGTGTGTGGCGACTCTCTTCCTGGGCCAGGATCGTCTACCACGTTTAGGCTTTGGTTCCTCCGGTAAGCAGTCAACGCCGGAGATCATGAGGGCCTCTGTGGTGTAAAAAGATCATCAGGATCATCATCACTTTACTTTAACATGTTACAATGTCAATTAAGAATATGGATCAAAGTGTATTTTGCAGTGTTTCTTAAAAGGAGCACTCTCATTTGATCATTTGAAAACTAACCTGGTATTTAGTATTGTATTTGGTTTGAAATACAGTTGTTATGCAAACAACTAATATAAAATACTGTATAGTGGCACCTGTCATAAATATATCACAGTGTGGTTGTTTCAAACTATAAATAGGACAGATCTTTTGAAAGAAAAAAAATTGTGTATGTGGTCTTTCAGTAATTTTGTAATTCTTAAAATGAGAAAGCTATATGTTTCCCGCCATTTGAACTACTGGTTTTATTCTTAGGAGTACAGATAACCCCGTATGGTTGTATAAACTGCATATTAATAGATTCTAAACATTGTCCAATCTCTTCTGTGTTAACCCATTTCACATACTCCAGATACTTTTTTTAACTAATTCAGAAAAGCTTATTAATCACATTTATTAAAAAGGGACAGAAAGTATAGAAAATAGCATTGAATAATGGAAAAAACTACCTGGGTACTGCATGGACGATGTCTGGGGGTAGGTAGGGTAGCCCTGCGAGGAGTTAGGGTGGTATCCCTGCGGAGGTAGCGGGATCTGAGAGATGGCATGGCCCAGCTGGTGCTCCCGGGTGAGAGGATGGTCTGGTGAGAGGGAAGAGGATGAGGATAATCTGCTGCCCGTCATAGACCGCCCTCCGCTGGAGAACCCGTGTAGATCCAGGTGGCCAGGGCGCTGCTGCTGTTGCTGGCCTCCTCGGCCCTGTGAGTTTACCCCTGTCAGGTGTAGGTCCATAGACTGTGAGATGGTGCAGTTACTGGGGTTCTCCTGTTTTATCCTGTGGCATGGGAAGGACGGCGAGGCACGTGAAGAAGCTGAGTCTGACACCGCATTAACACAGGCCTTGCTTACATTCATGCCTTGGTTGTATTCTCCCATGTCCATTGTTGTCTTGACAACAAACTTGCCATGGAGGCTAGTAGGGTGGAGGTATGCAGGGTCCAACTCCGGTCTCATGAGTTCTGCAACAAAGCCTCCAGAGGGCGAAACATCGCTGATGTCTGGGATGGTATAGAGCAGCTCACTGGCAGAGTCTTGAGGAGAGGGAAGTTGGTATGGTGAGGAAAAAGAACCAGGAGAAGGAGACAAGGCCATGGCATCCTCCTGCTGTTGCTGCTGCTGTTGCTGCTGTTGTTGCTGAAGAATGGAGTTAGACAAAATAAAGTCGTAGTCTAAGTCCAAGTCCAGATCTATGTCTTTCTTGGACATGCTGGTGCTTGCCATACTGGTGGCAGTGGGATGGTCTGGGTCAGGGCAGGTACTTCCTGCTGGCACACTGGATCTCTTAAGATAGGACAACTCCTCCTTCCATTTCTAGAGGAAAGTTACAGACATTAATGACTGCAGTGGAATAATCAGCTTGTTTGTGCTATGTTACTGTTTATAAAGCACAGCCAAATAAATCACAGTGGGTTTGTTCTGTTCTACCTTAAAAATACTGCTTGTTTTGAATAGAAAAGGAACAACAGACCCAAGTATGAATTGAATTCAAGGAGAAAAAGAACCTGAATATGTAATGCAGAGTTCAATCTAAGTCTACTGAGCTACACCTCTCAATCAGGGACCTGCAATGCCTGGAAAACTGATGTGTGTCAACCATTAAACTGTAAAGAAAGGCACTAAAAGTGGCACAGGTAAGTAAACCTGGCCTTTGATGATAATTCAATGAGCTTTCCAAATGATCACTTAAAAAAAACACCAGAGATTCTTTTCAATCAGTTTGCATCTTTTGATCAAATAATGATAACTGGCAACATTCTAATTCCTTTGCAATGTGTGCTTTCACTGCCACCATGCTACCTGAATACCTACCGGAGTAGCCAGTGTAAATTGGTGCACGCCCCAGTAGAGCGTGGTGTCAAGCTTTGACTGTAGTAATAACATGGGAGCTACACTGGAAAACAAGCACTGTAAATAGACTACACTTCCCCTTACAGATTCTTTGATGCCCATGGATATCTGGCACGCGATAAGAAGTGACCACAGGGTACTCACTAGATTGGCACTTCCTATGGATCTACTCTTGTCAGCGGGGCTGCTGGCAAACGTGGATATGGATGGCAGAAGCGTCCCACCTAATGCCATCTCGACGTCATTTGGAGGCTGCCTGAAATTACACAGAAAACATCGTAAATCCTTGCGGAGTGATCCCAGAGGCGCGAGCGCAGTCTCCTATATTCCATAAACAGATGTTAAGCAGTCAGAAGATGTAATCAGAAGTTTCACCTCATCAGAGAGAATCGGTGTACAGAGTCCGTTCGACTATTCTTCCAATGCTGCACTAGTTTTTGGTTAAATTAATTCCCCGGTTTAAAGTTTCTGCTCCGCGTCGCGCGCAGCACTTTGGTTCCAGGACATGCTGCCGCTGATGGGCGCGCCGGTAAAAGCAGCCAGACTGATTGGTTTTTAACGCTAAAGCAATTCTGAAAGGGAAGACAGAGAGGCGACGAACAGGGGAATCCCTCCCGCCTGTTGCCGAGCAGGGACCGGCGGCAGTCTGAACTGTGCGAGGCAGCCGCGTGAGTGGTATCCTTAAATCACAGGGAAACGCCTTCGTTGCCCGGCAACGAGGCAACGAGCTCAGGAAAAACATTAGCGGAGGGAGGAGGAGGAGGTTGGAGCAGGAGGGGAAGGCGGAGGAAAGAGGGGGGAGGAGGAGGAAGGGGGGGTGGATTGGGGGGGGGGGGGGGGGGGGGGAGAAAGAGAGAGTGAAGCGGAGAGAGTTTGTTTGGATTCATAGCAACAGTACCAATCCTTTCTAGGTTTATTTATGTAAAATGTGGTTAAAGACATGCATCTTCTCAGCTGCCACACACGGGAATACCCACTACTCTCATTTTATTATGTCTGTGGGGCCACCTGTGGGCGTGGACATCACCCGGAGGCCCAAAAGTACCAAATTTTATTAGATAGGCCTAGCTAAAAACATAAGGCTCACACAGAGAGGTTACAGAGGGTTTGTTCTCTTGGTCATTCTTTCCATTAGTTTGTTGATCTAAATGTAATTTTGCTAATTGGCGACTGTGTTATTTTTCTTTGTAATTTTATAGTGTTTCAGATATAGTGGTTTTATTAGGCCTACATCACTGGATTTCAACAAGAGCCAATAGGCTACCTGTCTGTTTTTTCACACTGCATATCAATATCAATATTCAACCATTATATAAAAGATGCAACCAGAATTATCTGCAATATTGTCAGTCACCGATGTATGACTGGCACCTGATTGGCACCTAATTGAGGGACAAACATATTGGAATGAGATCCTAAAGCCAGTGGTGATCCTATATTTCCAGCATCTGGGACCAATTCCATTATAGCCATCACAGAGTACTAGAATGTGGGGCTGGGGAGGATGGGATGACTTGCCATTAGTCTTGTGGGATCTTTGATGTGCTGTACATGCTAGACTGACCAACACAACCACACTGGTTGATCTTCAACAGCTCCTGTTTGAGGCCTGGGAAGTCATGATCCCACAGCAATATGTGACCTTTTTCTTTTTTTTTTAAGTTAATCAGCTTGTTATCAAGCAGAATATTGTTCAAAAAGTACTTAATTCAATAGCTGGACATATGTTTTTAAAGGTTTAGAAAAGGTCATATTAAGTTCAGCTGCAAAGGTTATAGTATATTTTAGGTACATTCTGACATCCTACAAAAAGCCAAATATCCCTAACTTTTTGTGAGTAGAGTGAGTATATTTATATACACAAATGATACAAATGAAATATAGACAAATATAGACAAATTTTATGTCATTTAATGACGGCAGTAGAGATTGCCGTCTATTGTGTCAATCAAAAAATCAAAAAAATATATACAATAATATGAAAGGTCCTTTTGAGTTATAAAAAAGAGACCTACCTCACCTGGGAGCATTAAAAAGTTTGAACTAAGTTGTTGTAGTGTTTGCTAACGGCTTTGAAGTGAACACAAACCCTGCTATCCAATATAATTAGACACTCTTACTCAAGAGTTCATTACAAAAGCAAACAAAGCGCTCGTTGCTGATCCTGCTGCATCAGGATCTCATCTGTTAGGCATGTCAACAAACGTTCCGTCATTTCAACAGGACACATTCACTGTAAACATCTGCTGGTGTCTTCATGCAAGGTTTAAAATGGCATGAATGCACTGTGCTTAAACTGGCAAACAAAAAACTGTGGGAAAAAATTAGACTGCAATAGCAAAAGAACATTGTCAACAGAGAATGTATCCTGTTGGGCAACTCGTGGTTATTGTTTGACATATTAGCTGTCTAAAGGTTAATATGAATGCTCAGGATTTATATCCTTAGCCTAATTCTTTAAATGTCTTGTGAGACATTAAAGGCTTTAAACTGACTGTGTTTGCACTGTTTCTCCTGTCCTTGAAGACCTGCTTCCTAAAGCAGGTAAAAAGACAATGGAAGCTGTGACATTATAGCCATATTCTTTATGGTGGGAGATAATAGTTTTGAAAGTGATCCTGAAAACAAAGGCCAAACTGACAATTGAGGATGCTTTGCATTGCAATAATGGCAGGCAGTGGAGAAATAGAGAAAACAGATAAAGGCAGAGAAGATGACACCACTTTGTGCTGTGCTTTTTTTTTCCTGACACAATGAAGTGGTGACAATTTAGTAACGCACACCAAACGCTTGTATGGAATATGTTAATGCAACACTTACAGTATTAACTGAATGCAGAGCTGACAATAGGAGAGAGTAGTCTGCTATGCGCTTCCCAGAATGAGTCACATTAAGTGCAGTACCGATGCAGATACTATGTTAAAGGCTGAGGTGACATAAGAATCGGATGTGGTGAGACTGAGGTAATGTTATTGTATTAGCAAGAAGAGGTGATGATAACTCAGTTAGTGTTGGAGATGTGTAATATTTTCCTCTCATGTACTCCAACAAATGTCCTGAGGCTCTTGTTTAGTGAACTTATCAGCATGAATGAAGTGTGGCTGTCATGACGTCCACCTGAAGAAGCACCATCACTTCAGTAAGTCTTCTCAAGGTGAGCTCAGGTGTTGTTCTTGGCAGTGCTGAGCGTTTCAGTCGAAAACAATCGTGGCACAGCTGACGATAATGTGCTTGCAGTGAAATGAAATGTTCTACAATTCAGGAACAAAGGTGTAAGAAGTGATTTAACAGTGTGAATTACCAAGAAATCAACTCTAGCGTTGTCCCTCAGTCAAGTTCCCCCTTCTGGAAGGCACCCAAGTGGATATGAGTATCAGAGGATCATAACTCCAGATATTGAGGTTTTCTGTGCTCTCTTCCAGATGCCTTACAGTAATTAAAAAATAGTTTTCATTCTTTCCTTAATTCTTGAAAGCTGAGTCAAACGTAGCTGATTCTCTAACCCCCCCCCATTTTGGGGTATTTCAAACTCACTGGATTGCTAAAAACCAAAGGAGACATCTTTAAATGGTTTCTTTCTAGTGAAAAGTGAAAATGTTCGGTTCAACATGGTTTACTGGGTAAGACACCTGTTTCTGTGGTCCAGACATGTACCAGGGAGAAAAGCCTCAAATAAAAATCATTGCCATGGCAGAAATTAGCTCATTTTAAAAATGAAATAGTTCTATGTTTATTTTTTTCCTGCTATGCTTGTCTATGGTTTGGTTGACAGTTCAGCGAGGATTGTATGCACATGGATGAGGTTTTAGTCAGTGGGGCTATTTGTTTGGACAAACTCAGCCAAGCCTCCAGAGCTGCACAAAGTTGCGGTGAGGAAACAGTGAGCTTTCATCGCATCGTATTATTTAGTGGGGGGGGGTCCTCTGGCATAGGAAAAATGTGGTTGAGGTGCAGAGTAGTGGTGGTGGTCATGTTACAGGTGTGGTGTAAAGCACAGCGGGTTTAGAGGAAGGAGGAAAAAGAGTGAGAAGTTAGAGTGAGCGAGAGGAGAGAGCTCCTGCCGGGCGGCAAGCTGTCCAGCCTTTGCCTGCCCTGGGATTCCTCAGCAGCCTTAAATATGCCAGTTATTTTTAACCGGCGACGTAACAGAGCCCAGCGCCGGCCCCCTCTGTTAGAATATTTCCTTTCTGTCAGGAGGGGAAATGGAGGAGAGCCACGCTTCCTGGTCACATGATGCAGCGAATAAGAAACATGCAACAGTGTTAGTAGAGAAAAGCGAATGAGGAAAGGAGAGGGAGCTTGGTTGGCTGCTTGATACTCACACCAGCCCACACATTCACTCAGCACCTCCTCTCTCAAAAATCTAACCCCTCAGCTGGCCAGATGAGGAGTCAGATGAGGCAGTTTGTTTTAATCAGATGCTCAGACGTCAGAAGGCAGTAGGGACCGGAGCAGTGATTGGTGTTCGTGAGCTGTGGAGGAAATGAGAGTGTGGGTACAGCACATCAGCAGACGGAGTAGTGGGGAGGAGGGCGTGTGACGTCAGGCTGCGGACCCACCAGGATTAGAAGCCTCTAAAAAGAAAAGGCCCGGGACTAGGCTGCCAGAGCTGGAGAGTGTGTGTTTCTCTGTCTGTCTGACATGGGAGAATCAGGGACTTACCATGAGCTCACCTTGTTGACATACAGAGAACTTGGACTGCTTCTTTCTCAGTCTGAGGGCCTAAAATCAGTACTAGTCACGTATCATAGACAATAATGTTTAACAGACCTGAATTGTTTCCAAAACAAAATTGATACATATCAATTAACAGATTGGCATACAGACTATTTTTCAATTTAGGCTTAATTCTATGTAATGTGATATGTGATGCTTGAGAAATTCACATATCAAAACAGGTTTAAAAAATGTCAATGACTGTGAAAAATTTACATTTTTCAATGTTAAGTAAACAGTTCAAGACAGATGTTTACTTTCAATAATTTCCTTTAGCTCATCTTTTTCTGGGGAAGAACTGTTGTATAACATTTTTTAAGCTCCAACAGAAATTTCCAGGAACTACCCGGGAACCACCGAGGCTTTTGAATTGGAAGCTGGTGGTATACCAGTGTCAACGTCTACAGTCAGATAGATAAATGCACGGAGAATCTGTCCATGAACACCTTGATGCGCAAATTAAGTTTGCAGCCAACCATAAGATTAATAAAACGCCTTTTTCTGGTCAGATCAGCATTGCTCAGAAATATGTTTGGAGGAATAAACCAGTGGTTATCAACCTCAAGAAGGCTGTTTTAAACCATTAATCATTGAAGCATTAGCGTCATGTTGTGGGTGACCCTCCACCTAACTTGCTCATATGTGGGAGTAGTAGACACGTCACTGCGTTTTCTCACAAGTCCTTGATGTTACCAGAGGAACGTGGTTGTGGCAGACATTCATAGTTGGTGTGCCAGAGCAAAGTTGTCCCTAGAAGAAGAAAAAGAAAAGTCCTGTTGGTTCAGCTATCTTTTTCATCTGATTTGTCCCCACCTTTATTTTCATGCTTTTTCTTTGGTTTGGGTTTTGTTTTTTTTCCTTACAACGCTTTATATCTCATTGTGCTCATACATCCACATTTACATGACTAATTTCTAGCCTTATGCATCCCACAGTTACTTGGTCATAATAAGTGTCTTTGCTTTCGTCATCCATTGTGTCTATTTCCATATTTGTCATGGCCTGGGAGCTGGGTGGTGACTTGCATAAATGAATGTAAGAATGAATAAGGAGTAACTCAGAACCATTTAAAAGAACCTCAAACCAAAAGCTAGATAAATAACACTTGACCCAGTCATGTTTTCAAAAAAAAAAAGAATGACCCCAAACATTCTTGGAAAAAAAGAAAAAGAAATACTGCAATCAAAAGGATAAGAGTTTGATGGAATTTGAGTTTACACGTGTAAATTGATACTTAAACTTTTTAAATGTAATTGAATTACTTTGAATGAAATATTTAAGTAAGCTGTTACTGACCGAAAAAGTTGGATTAACTGGGAATTATGGGAGACCTCTGAATGCAAGTCAAACAGATTGATTTGTTTCTATTAGTCTAAATTATTGTTTATCTTGAGTGATTGTTGGGGGGGCGAGCAATATTTTTAAAAGGGCACCCAAATCTAAAAGCTTTTCTCCTTAATGTGAATAATTTGGACCTTCGTGAATCATTTCCAACTGACACAGAATCAAAGTAGTAGACTTTTGCAGTGTTTTTTTTTTTAGATAGATAGATAGATAGATAGATAGATAGATAGATAGATAGATAGATAGATAGATAGATAGATAGATAG
>JAOXYM010000020.1:9955664-9974371 GCA_028567055.1 Leptatherina wallacei | reverse complement strand
TGTTTTTTGTATCTTTTTTGTTATTATTAAAAAAAAAAAAAAAAAAAACCTGCTACAACAATAATTTCCTTCTAAGAGGGATAAATAAAGTATATTTCATTTCTAGAGAAAAGTTCCCTCATGTACATTTCCTAAGAATGATTAATTGAAATTACGTTGTTACGTTGAGTCAGAGTAAATAGTGGGTATATACTTAGAGAAATGAAGTTTCTCCAAGCAAGTGCCCAAGCAAAATGTTGTGAGAATGTCCGAATGAGCCGGAGTGATTTTTTTTCATCACCGCACCTCCTGTTTGCTGTACTCAGGCACCACTCTGGAGTATTTCCAGTACTTATATCAGGTTGCAAAGAGATAATCTTCCGTTTTTTTGCATGTGTGAAAAGGCAGCTCTGAAGAATACTCAGACTTGATTCTGTCTGGACTTCATGTGTGACAACACCTTATGTTTTTGTTCAAGTTTGATGCCTAATTACTGGCTGGAAATTGGTGCCAGGCAAAGCAGTTATGATTTGCTAACTTGTGGGCTATAAAAGCTTTAGAAGGACTAGGATTTTCAGAAAGCTGGGCTCACTATTTTCTCACATCACCAGATATTTAGCTGAACTAAGCTAGTTTCCTCTGCTTATTAGTGCTAAATAGTCCAAATATGACAGCAGCGTCAATATTCTCGGCAAGACTGGAATATTCTCTGAGCCCAATGTAAAACTTCAGAGCCTTTACCATTACATATATGCACACAGTATCATAGAAAGAGAGCTACTACACAGGCTGTTTATTAGACACATGGTTTTAATGAGTCTGAAAAGAAAGCTGGCTGTTAGAAGTGAACTAAATTAGTACGTTCACATGGATTTCTTTAGAACTAAAATTGGAAATTTGCCACATCAGCAAAGTGCTCGTCATTTGTGGACACTTTTTGAAACAGCATCAGAGACTTTCTGATATCATACCAACTGCGATCAATTGTGAGCTTTGAAGCCATTAAAGTAAATTCACCAGCTGCTAATGACATTCATGACACAGCATGTTGTAGACCATGGTGCTGTAATCAAGTAGACTTCGGAAAACATTGAGCAGTTCTGAGGAATTAAATTAGGGTTTCCTCTTGCACATAAATGTCCATAAACATGACAAAAGCATGGTACTCATTAAAGTTTGGCCATCAAATAGCACTCTGGATAGTGTGTTTTTTTCTGCTCAGAGATTTTATTGATCTTTGGTGGGAAAGATTGTCTAGAAGGGGAAATATATACATGAAACAAAAGTTAATTATGGGATCAAACCTTGATCTTGGTGACTTCAGTTGTCATGTTTTTCAACGATTTCCTATGAAACATGTACCACTGATGTAGAGGTATGTTATTGGTAGAAACTGAGATGCAGAGTTTGACAGTGAGCGTTCACTACAGCAAAAATAAATGTTTAAAAGCTTTTTTGCACCAAAACTCCCAATAAAAGCAGATAATTAGATGCCTTGTTGATATATTTCAGTTTAGGGCGCACAATAAATGGTTGACACAGTATTATAAGTTTATATAATTGTCCTCAAAGATATCTAACCCTTTTAGTATGCCTTGTAATACGCCTTGTGTGCTTGTGTGCTTTTCCAACAATACCTCCAGCCACCAGACTTTTTAAGAGAACTGTGTGAGTCACTCAGCGGTTCTTTCAAACTATGTGACCTCGTTGCCCTGCATTGGCTTATAGACTTTACAGCCAGAGTGGATGGCGTCCAGCTTTTTGATGGTGAGAGAGTATGTGTGTGGACTTATTCCACTACCCCATTATGCCAAGCTACAGAATGTATGCCTGTTCACATACATCTCAGACGTGAGCTTGTTACGTCTGTGCCAGGGAAAATCTGATGCAGGGTACTGTGCTGTCCACATATTATAGAACGGCACAAAAAGCCAGAAAGACGTGGGTGTGCAAACGCCATGTAAGGATATGCACACACACGCTTGTACACAGCTCCACTATGTGTGCTAAAGGAAAAATACAACTTTGTGTTTGTTTTGGAGGCCAAAACATCAATGTCTCCACTTTCTAATACAGCTAGAAAAAAATATCTTTTACTTTTTCAAACACAGCCATGTATTTTCTTGTTAAAAAGGTAAGAGGTTTATTCCTGCAGAGCAAACAAGTGCATGAGCTGGCTCCACAGTTTGCAAGATGACGTGAAGAGAGGAACAATCAACAGTTTGTGTACCTGTTGTGAATGAGGTGTCATTATGGCTAAATGGTTTGTGTGCTCACACATACCCAGGAGCCATGACTATCCTCATTTCCTCATTCTACATGTGGTTGTGTATCTCTGAAAGAAACATATGAATAGAGGACCAGTGTATCGTATACCTTAGAAGATTATAGTGTCAATTTCACTCCTATGTCACAGAGCTGGGAACCACCACAGGGAGGATATCAAGCTATTTTAGGAGCTACTCACCTCTAACTTCTGGACTGCCCCCCAGGAATTTGAACATGTCTTTGACACAATGATCTCAAAATGCTTCTTAGAGTTAGGTAAAAAAGGAACAGTGGAAGTTTATTCCTATATGGTGGAGATACTAACCAGAGTTCATTTTTTAGCAAGATAAATCAATCATGCAGTGATTATCCAATAGGAGGCTTGTATCTATTGCTTAGTTAAATCCAGGTGGTGACTATCTTTTTTCGGCCAGGCGGTGTATAATCTCAATGTTTCTGATGAGATCTGAAATATGGAAATATACATTTTTCATTAATCATAAAATGTTCTTCTGCTTGACCAAAGCTTGAAACCAGGTAGTGTTTATTAGTTTTGCTTTGCTTTTCATAATGTATTGCCGAAATCTTCAGGAATTAATGATTATTATTTATTTATTCATTTATAGAAGCTGATCTACTGTTAAGAGATTGTGGTCATTTAATCTTTCCACGAGACCCGACCATGCTCATTTTATGAAAGATGAATGAGATCAAACCATCTATTCAAATAGCATGTAGCTTTTTATTTCCTATCTCTCTGTACTTTCACTCCTGTTTCATTTTCAGTCTCTGATGAAGCGCAGTCATGTGCATGCATACCATTAACACATCCAGCACCACTTTCCCTGAGTTCCATAACTGCAGAATCCAAATTGTGAAACTGTCTGTCAAACCAGTTTTTTTCCCCTTCTCGCTATTTAAACACCTTACCACCGATTCGCAGAGGGAGGACAGACCCTCCCATCACTGTGACTCACTCTGATATGTGCGTAAGCAGCTGCTACAGGCCGTGGAGTAGTATTCCATTACTCTCATTTATTATTGCTTTCATCATAATGCTGTTACTGTTGTAGTTGAGTTAGTCATGTGCCAAGCTTTTTAAAATAACAGACTTAGATCATTCTGTAGACAATATATCTTCATGGAAATGTTTTGCTGCTTAGTTTCTTATTATCGAGCAGGGTTTGTTCTTGCTGTAAGAAGCTTGAAACTGAAATAGTGAAATAAGCCTGAAGAGATGTGAACAGTCAGCTGAAGAATATGAGGACAAGAGAGAGATGTGGAGGGTGGATGTGAAAAGAGTGCGAAAGCAAGCAGCAGGTGTGCAAGACTCTGGGTCAAGACAGATCATTGTCGAGGGGATTTTCCATAGAGTCTCTATAGTATTATATCACTATTACAATTCCATTAAACCATAATGAGGGTGTTACCTGAATTATAATGTCACATTGGACACTGCCAGCAATGCTATTACATTTGGCCTTAGAAAGTACTAAATCTGTCACTGTACCGGCTTGTCTATGTTGCCATTTACAAACTGAATAAGGTGTAAAATTGAGAAAAAACCCATAAAGAACGTGAAAATTTGACTTTGACATGGATCAGAGTGTGGTACCGTCCACTGTTGGGACATGTTCAGGAAGCAGAGAGAAACCATTTGAGATTGTGAGTTAGAAAAGGGCACCAAGCCAGAGTGTAAATATTCACTTGACGATAGTGTGCGTGCTGATCGTGGTGTACACACCCTCTGCCCACAGATAGGAGCAGCCTTTTATCTTAAACTGTGCTCAATGGCTCAGTAACAGTGACAGGACAAAAAAAAAAACACAGAGAGCTGACAGAGTGCTGATTAAGCATCTTCAGTGAGTTAGAAAATAGAACAAAATTTGGGAAATTGATGCCATGAAGTGCTTAAGCTGTTATTAGCATTGTGACTGATTCACCTCTATATAAATGAAATGTTTCTTTTCTTGCTTGATATTGGATTGCAAGTGGTCAACAGTTTAGGGCCTATTTGTTTTTTGGGAATTTTTTAATAGGTGACAGGTGTAGATTGTATGCAGGCTTGTTGTAGACTTTTCTTCTTTTTTTCACTCTCAAGTCAAGCTGTTATAATATGTACTGAATGTGGTTTGGCATTGTTCTGCTGAAACGAGCAACATCTTCAGTGAAAAGGGAAACAATTGTGTGTCAGCAGGCCTTCACATGCAAGTTACTAATATTTTAACAGGATAGCTACTGATAAAAATAATAGTGAATGAATGGTTGCATCTCCGTAGTCCATAAGTAGCGTCAATGATTTTCTCTTCCCATACTGAATACGGCTAAAAGAAGCTGCCGTTGGGTCCTGATATGAAGAAGCTCAAGACTTCTTGGAGAGATTTTTTTCATCCAACCTCCAAGTACACTACCAGTGAAAAGTTTGGACGCACTTACCCATTAAGTGTAATGGGTATGTGTGTCCAAACCTTTAACTGGTAGTGTAAATTGTCTTGAAAATCAACAGCTGAGAAAATGTACAAACACAGCATCAAATCTTCCAGAGCATTTATTCCAAGTAAGCCGGTGTGTGATTGTTTATGGACCTACATGCTGCTTTCCATTCACTTCTATCATAATATTATGTTCTGATACTACAATATCAACGCTACAAGGAGCCTTATACCCTACTTTCAATATGTTCCTGCATGCATCATACTCTGCTTCCTGCATACAGTAAATCCCTTCCCTGCCATTGTCCAAATGTCCAAAATTAACTGCACTACTCTTGAATATCTCTGGTATTCATGAGTAAACAATAGAGGTGTGTGGTTAGACTTAGAGCACAACCACTCAGCATCTGTTTTTGACATATTTGCTGCATTTTCTGGACCTTTAATATACAGCTGGTGATGAACATCCAAAATTTTTTGCTCTCTGAAATTAAGAAGCATTTCCCATATATGATCAAACTATTTGCCCACCCTGTTCTATTCTCCCCACCTTTAACCATCAGGGGGATCTTTTCCATCCATGCCACTAACTTGCTGCCAGTTTACCTGATTAGTTACATTTTCAGTCTCTTGCTGCCTTGTTCCAACTTTTCTGAAATGTATTTCCAACAGCAACAAAATTCCATTGTTGCTTTTATAATATTAAATTCTGGGTTTCAGTGGTTTGCAAATTATCACATCCATTTGTCATAATTTCACACAATGTCCTAACATTCTTTCTATAAAAAAAGTCATATTTTATTTTAAGCATCCTTGTGAAAACACTTCTTTAGAGTCTAAAAATGTGGCAGAGCAAAGAAACCAAACAAGCCCTCCACCCACACAGAAACACTGCATACTAAGATATATTTGTGAAAGGATTTGTCATTATTTAAGTAAATGCTGTAATGGATTTTTTTTTTCTTATCACGCTTATAATGTGTGTTATTCAGGCCCTTTTTCAAAAGGCATCTTTCTTTAGAGGACCGAGGCCGGGGCCACAAAATGTGAGAAACAGAGACAGTTTTTGTCGCCGACGGGAGCAATTTGATCCTTATCAACATTTGAGTGCGCCACTTGGTCGCCACTCGACATGGTGGAAGGCTGCAGCACAAAATGTTATAATATTTGCTACAGGAAATGTTAAGGTTGACCACAGAATGCTGGCCTCATCTCATAGTTTAATGACAAAGTTGCTGAATGCACTTTCAAAATGCACCTGAGGAGCTTCTTAAAGAAACCTTTTGTGACTTTGTCCCCTTCACTTCTAAACAAAACTAATAAATGTCCACAGGGCCAAGGTCTATTTCTAAAATACACACAAGCACGTAAGTATTGGCAGCTAATTGGCTAGCATAGCGTTACGGTACAAGGGCAGCGCGGTCATTAAAAAGACATTTCCTGTTTGAGTTCACTGATGCTTTGATTGATAAGCACAAAGACACAGTTTTATGTTGTCAGAGATTACAGGCACCAATTTAAAAGTGAATAAAGAGTGAGCTGTGGGAAGGTGTCATAATGTAATATTCGTTCATCTGGGGTTAATTGAGTCAGAGCTAAATGTAGAGCAAAGTATTGCAAGAGAGAATAATGCTCTCTATGAGAGCATAATACTTAAGGCTTCAGTATGCTTAAAGTCTGCAACGTGACATCCCCGATGGTCAAATTTGAAGGTAAAAAGCCTGCCATCACCTCAGACTTAGACCTTCTTTCACTACATTGCACCATACAGTCAGGAGAGCTGGTAGCAGGCTGGAGCTTGAGCCTGGCTGGACGGAGGTAAGCAGGCATCTTGTTGGGAATGGGACGATGACCTCACAACGTTGTGCTATCAAACCGTTGTTACGTAACAATCCCCAATCCCAGCGCCACCCATGTTGGCGAGGCTGGGGAGGAAGTGCCGAGGACAGATAGATCCCCCCTTTCCCTCTCAGGAGGCCGGGTGGAGAGACAGGCCAAGGCTCAGATCTGATTTCGCAGGAAGGAAGGGAAAAGGGAGGGAAGCGCTGGATAAGAGTGCTGCCTTTGCTTTATTTCATCCTTTCTCTCTCCTAACTGTGGCCCAGGTCTGAGCTATGAATGCCACAGAGGTGGAGTTACTGCACACACAAAGCCAAGCCAGGTCTAATCTTGTTAGTATTCTATTCAGTAACAATGAAGGGCTCCCTTTACGAGGGCCACAATTGAGATAAGTGAAGTTCAACAGAGACTAAACGAAGAAAATGTTATACAATAAGTGACTGCTGCCACTTCAGGCTGATTTAAGTGTGTTCCTGATTTCTCGATTGCTTAGGTGCCTTGTGACATTTTTAAAATTCCCGAATGCACCACAAAGTTCACGGTCCTGTCCGTTTCCTTTGTTGTCATTTACTGTTCTTCTTCTTCAGGTGATTTCTAAGTGTTTGTCTGGGCCAAGGGGCGCTTCTGTCTTGCTATAAAAAGACAATTACTACAACAGGAAGCCTCTGTCAGCTGGAGGGACACACACAGGGAGGAATGCACACACGCCCATGTGCCTGCCTGAGTCCACAAATACAAACACAAGTACCTTCGAGATATCTGTACACCCATTGATGCTTTTAAAACGCACCTCAGACAACATCCACGCAAAGTTTGTCATCTCCTCCCTCATTCTTCTGCCATGACGGGACACTCCATTACCAGACAACACAGAATCTCCCCACCCACCAAAAGACATGGAGCGCTGTGCCAGAAATTTGACATGAAGCTGGCAGAGGAAGAGGACCCACACCCTCCTCTAGCATTCAACCACTGCAGACCTTACTACCTGTCTGTCTTGGCTGTCAGTGTAACAGATTCTTGTTAATTTTTTTCATTCTTGGTTTGTAGTCTGATGGGGTTTTTTTTTTGGTTTTTTTTTTTTTGGGTGGGGGTGTGTGTTTATACCCAGCTTTTCCTACTACATTCTATAGTTGGATTTTTCTTATCCTCCTTCATCTTTGTCTCTCTCAAAAAATTTGAATTGAGCGATTTGTGAAATGTTGTAGAAGTCGTAGGCTTTTAGAGGCAAGCAGCCATGTTTTCCTTAATTCCTAAGGCCTAAAACTAATGAAGCATTAGGTGAAAAAAATAACAGCATAAGATATCTGTATGTTGTCAATATAGCATGTAGTCAAGGTATATAGGAGCAGAATGGTCATTAAGAAAACTGAATAAAATATTGAAGCATAAAATAGAAGAAAACCTGTTGCACAGAACAACATAATAAATATCTAAAGTATGCTTTTGTCCTGGGATAGCTGCTGGAAATGCTTAGCATACAGTATGCCATGAATAAATGTAAAGTTTTAAACATTCTCATTTTAATAACAGTTTGATTTTTTTGAGAGATAATTGACTTACGGAGTTTGCATATTCCTGCATTGTTCTTCCAGTTGGTATGACAACTCTCAAAACACATTTAAGGCTCAACATCAACATTTACAAAAAGCTTGCAGTCTAAAAGTGCAGGACTGGAGCCAAAACATATCACTGTCCAAATAGAAACAGTCCATATCTGTAAATCTGCATGTTTACCAAAGCATATCAGTTACAGCATTATCCATTCCTGAACATATAGCTGAGCAATTAAACTCATAAAATGTAAGGATATATTCAAGAGCTGCATTTTCAAGTGTTTCTCATATAATCTTTTATCATTCTGCCGAGCAGCATTTCTCAAACATTTTCCTTCTTCATCTTTGACTCTGAGTTACTAAAGCTGGGCTTATAAAAGTAAATTACATGTCTATAAACTAACCTCCTAGCTTTGTGGGGCCATATTTGAAGTTTCGTCATAGCAGCAAAACAAACCTTATAAAAATATCTAACACATGGTCACTGTTAAGAGCTAAGCAGCTGTATGCATCAAAATATAAAACATTATATATACACATATATAAAGATATAAAGCACAAGAAACCACAGGGAAAATCAGGAAATATTTATCATATAACGTTGGTTTGATATGTTCAGTTCAATTCTATTGATCATTGAAAATATCTATGCATCCAGTAAACATATATTAATTTCTAGAAAAAGAACCATCATATACACATTGAGTTAACCACACGTATTTGCATTGGAACAATATGAGAGTTCATTAATTTGCCCCTTTTTATACACGAGTGTCCAAAATTAAACTCCATTCAGTCTGCTCAAGACTCACACTTCAAGACTCTTGGAATTACATCGATGAGTAAATAAATATCAATACATGCAAGATGTGGTTATTAGAAACGGCTCGTGCTGTAACTCAGATTGAATGGGACTTTTTTTCTTTTACTTTTGTATCAGATTTGTTCTCAGTGAGTGGAGTTTCTGACAAAACACACAAGGAACATCCTCACTGGACTACCAAACTGCAGACATGCTCAGTTTTATAGTTGCAATTTATTGAATGTAAAGGGAACTGAAATGTAAATTTTCCTATTAAAATTGAAAAAGAATCAGTTGTGTAATAAAGCGGCCACACCTTGTATTCCACAATGTGCAAATACACAGGTGAGATTATGATTTGAGGCTGAACTCCATAGCAACATCCCACTTTTGAATACCTGTGTCTCTCATACTTAGAATGTCCTACTTTCACCCACATATGAGTCATCGCTTCCTGTGATCTGATAAAGACTCATTGTCTTTTCCTCTATTTTGACAAAACAGGTTTGCCTGCCTGGTAGTATTTATATTTTCACATATCCTACAACTTCTGTCATTTTTCTTTTAAATGACATACACTGACAGTACCATATAACTGTGTATCTCTTTTGCTAACCCTAACAGCCGAAGCTGCTGATATGTTCTTATCACTTGTGGACTGCGTGGGAGGTTTGTCTAGCAATTTGCTGCCACATGGAGGCCACTCAAAGTCCAAGACATCATTTTTTACTTCATTGTAAGGACAAGAGCAGAAAAACAAGCTTGAAGGAAATCCTGGCCTACACCTTTGGTGTCTGTGATAGAAAATGACAGAGATTAGTTTGCACGTGTTGTCACACGTACAGCTTGTGGTGCTCCGGATTTTCTTTGAGCCGAATGACGTCCACTTCAATGACCTACATAACTCATAAACACACCAACATTATCATCTTATAATGTAACAAATTTTTTTCTTTTACTTTTCATTTTATTATTCAAAAGTGGGATGTTGCTATGGAGTTCAGCCTCAAATCATAATCTCACCTGTGTATTTGCACATTTTGCATTCATTTACTTCATTCTTAAGTCATGAATGCACACATCATTACGTTGAAGTTAGCTCTGTTCTTCGGTCTGTCTGAAATAGAAACATTATGATTAACACAGGATGTCTATCATGATATTTGGGACAGGTGTTCACATCCCAGTACGGAAATAAGTTGTGATAAGTTCAATAACTCCCCTCTCCATATGGCAAAACAGCAAACTTTTCAGTTTGACCAACACCAAAATAAATAACATCAGCCTCAGCTTGTGTAAAATTTCTGACCGGTATAGTATGGGAATTATGCCGTTGAGAGCAGTGCCTTCTCATGCAGTCAGTGAATAAGGGATTACAGATTAGATATCTTGTTCTGTACAGTCGTCACTATGTTAATGCAGAGTGAATACTGAAATTCTGATAAAAAACTTACTACTAAAGGGTTTTATATTATTTCATAGCATGGGCATTTTTAGCTCTCCATAAGATGTTTGTTGATGGATGCAGACAAGTCATTACTACTTGGGCTTAAGATGGAAAGAAGAAAAACCTGTTGTACCTAAATTCTCATCCCTTGCCAACAGATTCTTGATCTTCATATTCAGATGTCAACAATTAGAGCTGAAGTGAAACTAGCAAATGTTGCAGACATGCACAATAAACAAAGATTGAATAGAGACAGGGGTCTCATTTCAAATTCTTCAGTTCATACGATCCTAAATAGTCCTCTCTGTGTATTAGAGCTTCACAATGCATCAAAAATGTGTTGCCATCGCATAATCAATATTGAAAAAAGAGCAGTTTTTGGAGCAGTTAAAAAGACATTTTGACTTCGAATAGGACATGCACAAGTGTATTATTGAGGGTTATATTCCAGTTAGAGGAAAATCTGCTTTTGTGCATGTTGTCCAACAAATCAATGTCCAGAACTGGAAGGCAGCCCTCACTAATACACCAAAGATCAGCATATTTTTCAATGCATCATAAGTCATATTGTCATTGTTGTATTTAACAACATCACATATTGCATGTTTTCCTTATATCATCCAGCCTTGGATCCTGAGCCAGTGTCAACAGGATAGTGCTTGTCTCAAATTCAACAAGATGAGTTGTGCATCCACCAAAAACAATAGTAAAAAGCTCTATTGCATGAATAATCCTGCAATTAGGAGGTCAAATATGCATAAACACCTAAAACTTGTACAGCACATGTGATGGTCTGATAATTATCTATCATTATTGGTTAACTACCTGGCACTGATATTCCCATAAGTGTTGCTATATTTCTTCCTCCTGGTGGCTGAAATTAGGCGGATGGTCTCTTCCCTTCTTTCATATACACAAGCTGTGTTTATAGAGGGAAAGAAACATACAACGTTCCACACTCAACACTTTGGCTGTCAGTGCACCCTCCAAGTACTCACAATGCAATGCATGCGGTCTTGCTTCTAAGGGTGAAAGTACTTATGGACTGAAGTGTAAGTAAGCAATAAGTGCCTTGCTCAGGCTGCCCATTTTCTTTCTAATAAACTTTAATAAGAGTCTCTTGATGTCTAAAATAAACAGCCAGATTTTCTCTGCTGATGGCATGACTTTAGTGGGACTTTTCTCTTAACCCCTTAAAAATGGAAGAAATGTTTGTTTTAAAGGGACAAGTGCTCTGTATGTAATGTCGCCTAAAGGCTTTGGTAACAAAATGTAATCAAACAGCAACTAAAAATGTACCGTCCAGCATTATACTGATGTTGATCACCACCATGCACCATGAAAAGTTGCATTCAAGGCTGCACTTTTCTTATCTCCAAGTTTTGCCTGTTTTACCATTTCCACCTCTAAATCACTGATCTAATCCCTTTTCCTTCCTTTAATTTTCTTTTTTCTTCCTCCCCCTCCACTTCCCTCAACTTCTCTTCCTCGATCTTTTTCTCCTCCAGTACAAACGTAATAGTGAGTGTCCATCCAAAAATCTTGTTGCAGAAAATCCCAGAGGACGCTGCATACTTTCACCCTGCCCTAAACGTGCACACACACACATACAAACATTCACATGGACAATTACACATACCCTTCTCAGCTGGCTGTCTAATCACCACACCCATCAGCTTGACATCAGCCTGTGATGTCATCATGGGACCAACGCTGGCATGCTGTCGAGCGCAACTTCATCATCAGCATCATCATTCTTTGGCAGTGGCAGCCGAGCCTCGGATGGGACGCAGCTGGACTGTAAGAATTCCTTCACCCTTTGCACACGCCTGAGTGTGTGTTTGTGTGCTTTTTGTGTGTACAGAGTGCAGAGGCGAGGCTAAAAGACGCAGATGCTCTAACTCCAACAATCTGAGCCAGACAGAGCTTGGATTTCTTTGGCTACTCTGCCCTGTTCATAAAGCACTCTCTGAGCAGATTCACATTATGTTTGTCAATATTTCAGCAGTAAGGTAAATATCACAGTGATGGTGCTTGTTCAAAAGGAAAAAGAGAAAGGCGCGAGTCAGCTGAGAGGACAGAGAGAGGAGGGGAAATAATATAAGAGGAGTAATAAGTCACTAAAGATGGGATAGGACAGTGCAGTATGGGGTGATATTTAGGTGAGAAATGACAGGAGAGGAAGGACCTAGGAGGAAGTAGTGGGAGGTAGGTGAGCAAAGGGTTAGACAAATACAGGATAAGTGGTTCAAAAGACTGGATAGGTGGAAATGTGTTATTAGGAAAAAGTACAGATGAAGATGCGGACAGAAAAGTAGAGATGCAAAGAAAGATGGTTGGATTTGCAGCTGAATTAGAGGATATTTTAGACTGAGTGCAACAAAAATGGAAGTCTTCATCATCTACACAGGACGTGTCCCAACAGGGCAGCCGTATAAGGAACAATGATAAGCATTGCAGGTTGATCGCAATGTCTGCAAAGACTTTATGAACTCTTTTCCACTATAAAAGCAGCTTTTCCCTCTTATCGTCTCATCAGATGTATATTCAAACCAGTCTTTTCATCCCCTGCTTTCTTTAATGAATCATCCTCACTCTTTATGTGTTGTATTTGCAGCATTTGTAATGTTTTTGTGAGCATAACAGACCAAGTAAGTGTGGCTCTGCCTTGGTCTCCGGGTTTTCCGTACAACTGCACTCAAGAGTCCCTTTTTTCAGCTTTTCATTCCTATAGACTTTATTAATGTCAACACATTAACTCCTTAAGCATAAGGCTTCTTATTATTAGTTTTCACCTGTAAAAACATCCCTGAAATTCAGAAAGCAAAAGTTTCACAACTGCGAGGCCAAAAAAAAATCAACCTTTGAACTCTGTGGATAAGCAACACTTGGGAAAACTTAGAAATATAATAAATCTCCTCGTTCCCATTGACAGACCATAGTGATTTTTTTTTTGTTTTAGCTACTCAAAACATTAAATAGAGAGTTAATAGGAACCTTATAACATACATCAGCTGTTCTTAAGATTCAAGATATACAGATATACAAAGTGGGCAAACTTCTTTATGCGGGATGAGTTTTATTAAACTTGTCGAACTCTAGAGGACAAATGCCATAAATCAGTTCATTTTAATGGCTAGAACTGTATGCACAAAGCCAAATATGTGCATATAAACTATGCAACTTTATAAAACTGAGTATACATACACTTCTCTTTTAAAGATCCTAATCTTTGTGAAATTCTATGCACATGCAAGATCCTGATTTCCACTCCCAACATTAACCATTATATGGTCCACACTCCCCTTATTAATCATTTGCATATAGCAAAAGCATTGCTTTATGCAGCTGTCTTAATTGCCAAACCCCAAATCTGCCTTAATGACTGTTACCTAACAGTATTCTGTGATTTTTTTGGAGGGGAATGAAACTGACTGTAGCTCATTTAAAACTACTGTTCATGAAAACTTATCATGAGGAACCACAATTTTCTGGCGCCTGAGCACTGAGTGTTTCTCCTAGAAACAACCACAGAGTTACAACACACCTGGAGCCCGTCCCGGGGACAGAGAGACAAACAGAAACAGAGACAGAAGGATGAGCCTTCAACCTCAAAGTGCGTGACAGCACCTTCGGAATTTTTTTCCTTTAAACCAATTAATTGCTTCATTCAGAGCAACCCATGCTACATTTGGGGGACTCCATCTCTCCTGTTGGCTGTCAAGTGTTCGTCCTAAAATCAAACTTCCATTCAGCATAGATCATCTCCAGATGTTGTCATGTGTAGCCCACATTTACAAAAGGAAATACTCTTTAGCTAGGCACACAGTGTGAGCAGTACACAGCATTTTTCTGTTGTTTTTGGCATTTCTTTGAGCTTACCTGGCTCTGCAGAAATCTGCAAAAATAGTTACTTGAGAAGATGTTGCATATGTTACTGGATAACTTAAGCAGCCCTCTCAGCAACAGGCTCTTGGCCAGTGGCTTTTAACCCACTTAAGGGTGCAAAGGACTAAAGCATGTAAAGCTGATGCAAATCTGATGATCTGAAATATTCACTTTCTGCTTGAGGACCCTGTGACTGCCAGAGAGAAAATACAGCATAAAATGTACCGGATTCAGCTGAGTTGGACAGAGGAAATCATGGGTGATGAATGTTTTACATTAGGGTGAGAAAGAAGACTGGAAGAGTCCACATTCGATCAGTAGAGCGGGGCGCTTTGCCAAACTATGACATTAACCACATATTAATTCTGTCAGAAGCCGCCGAGCCACATTCTGATCGGGGTGGTTTCTAGAGGAGTGTTTACCAAAACAAGACTCACAGCTCTGCTTTAGTGGTTTCACAGAGCTATGCAGTGACGTAGGAAATCTGGATATATTACTTGCTTTATGTACGTATGTAAAAATGTGAGATCATGGCAGTCTTGTAAGTGTACTTTCTCACCAGAATGTGTTGTGTTGTGGACTAACTCCCAGAGAAAATTACAGCAGAGTCTTCTATTTTTCTAAGATAACTTGTGAGAAGTTGTGAAACAGAAAATCTTACATTATACTTGAGCAGTGGTGAGAGGACTCTATAGAAGCATAGCACAGTTAAAGAGGATATATATTTTTACTTGGAATCTCAAGTTAAGACCGATCATAAACTTAAAGGTACCTTGTGGACTCAACATCGGCGATGTATTAAATATCATCCCCACCTTCCTCTGCTGCTGATATATGATTCTTCTCACTCCAAATATAAGACATGTGTCAAAATGTTCCTCTCCTAATTGACCCCTAATCACATTTGCTGAACACACACACATCTGGGGGGTCTGTCCAAGTTGTCTCTCCTTAGGGTGTCACATTTGCTCGGTTCTGATGCAGCCTCCATCTCACAGATGCAGCAAACAGTCCATTTAGACCTTATTTTCTGTAACCCCCCCTTTATAGAATGAAAGAATTTGTTGCAGCTGGATCATCTCACTTTTCCAAGATTTTATGCAACACAATGTAATGCTCATGGCCTAATGTGATCCCTTGAGAAAGGTATATTAAAAAAAAGTGTGACATATACCTTTAAAACTTTAAAGGGTGAACTTTGGATTGGGAAAATAGAGGAAGACGTTGCCACAAATGTAAACAAGGACCTTTAAAGAACTGTAAGTTAATGAGAAAAACCGTGGAGCGTCTAGAGCAATAGGCTAGAGATGACGAAGGTGAGAGTTCATGCTGATACTTATTACAGGCTGATTAAGATGTATGATGACCCCTGACCTCCCCAAAATCTAAACCACTTGTGGCTGAAAGACCACACTAATAAAACTGATCCTATTAGTCTTCATGCCAGTTAAAACTGTAAAAAGCCGTCTTTGTCAGACATTTTTAGAGTCTACACTCTATATGTCATTTTAATAGCTTGGAACTAACTCTATCTTTGCATTTCATCCTAAACAAAGCAAAATAAATATATATCTAATAGGATGATAAAATACCATACTAAAAGATTTAAAAATCCAACATTTACATGTTGAAAAAACAAGCTGTAAAAGTCCATATATTTCATTTGGGCAAGTTGATGAGACCCATGTAATTATTTCAAGTTGATTGATTCCCTTTTGTGATGAAGTCTGAACACAAAAAAGTTAATTACATTTTTATGAACTTTCTGATAAAAAACAATGAATCTAAAAGAATAAGCAGATATGTTTAACCAAGCTGACTCATCAATAACAAGTAAGTGACATTAATTAAGGCCATGTTTCTATTAACTTTTTCTTATTATAAAAAGCAAACTGAATAGGATTCAACTTTCACCTCCGCTGGATCTCTGACATCAGTGCTCAGTAAACCATTGAGAAGAATTTGGCAGCTCATATCTGGCTCTAATTAGGAATTCTGTCAGTGCTGCTTGTAACCGAGAGGCACAGAGAAAAGCTGGAAGGCTGGGGAGGTGGGTAATTTTGCAATCGTAGATATGCCTTATTCATCACTAAATAAAACCTTTCAGCTCTTGTTTTGATATGACTTTCATAAGAACCACTCCTGTCATTCAGTGCTATTCCAAAATGCTTATGATTCAAGCATGAAAAGCTTTACAATGCAAATATTTTCACGTTCATGAGCAGTGACAGTTGTACATTTCCCACCATATTAAGGTAATGTGAAGGAAACAGCCAGTGGTTTTTCACGTCGTGCTAACGTGGTGGAAAGCAAGGGTGTTGCGGTTGGGTTGGTAGATGGGCGGGTGTGGCCTCTGCTGACCTGAGTTTAATTCTCAACTCAAACTAAGGGGTTTTTCTACAGTGAGGGAAACTTGAGTTTCATGAAATGCATTTTTTTCTCTCTTTAACTGTTTTCAAAATCTTAACCTCACTTTTAACCGGAAATAAAGCTTCTCAAGCTTCAACTTAATCTAAACCAAACCCTTTTATTTGTCTAACCATAATCCTACTCCTATCCCTGATGCTATAATTTTTGTTACTGGGAAGTAATCTTCACATGATTTATGTCAACAACATGCAATCACTGGAATTTCTGAGTTGTACTCATTCCATTTTATTGGATCATGTGCATATCATCCAAATAGCTGGAGAGTAGCAAACAGCCCTCTTTACTGTTTGCATATACAACTCTTCTTTCTGGTTTCGTTAATAACGAGGAAATTGTACATCACCTCTGTAAGTAAAAATACTGTAGTTGTTCATTTTTCTGTGACAATTCACTTAATGGTGAGCAAAATTTTCCTTTAGTGATCAGGAAATATTAACTACCCATTGGTCATTTTACCCTTTACACAAACTATTGATTGTAGTGTGGTGGATCTAAGTCTTCACGGATTTGTGTGAATGAGGAAAAACACACTACCAAAGAAATGCCACAAAGCTATTTGATTGCCACTTGCAGACACAGTCACAATCATTGTGACAGGATGTAGCATTCATATGATGTTGCTTGCATAAAGGCTCTCAGCGATGGTGGACAATTGACAGTTACAGGGTTACTCTCATGTGTACATTTTCAATGGCCTCTTTATGAAAAGTCACAGGGAAAAGAGGAAGCGTAAAACCCCACGAAGTGAAGACAATCTATAAAAAATTAAAGACTATGCTTCTGATGATGGCCTGGAGCTGTTCTCCTTTTAGGAAGAGATTGCTGGGGCACCCTTTGGACTAAAAGACACTATTTTGAAAACAAACTCAAATCCGCAACACTTGCTGGTGCAATATATGATCTTAGCAACCTGTGGGTGTTATACGAGAGCAGAAGGTTCATCAAGCCAACGCTCGTTTTCACGCTATAACAAATTACATTTTCTCGTTAGCTTGAGAAATTGACACACTGGAACTGGTTACTAGCTCATGTTTAGCTAGAAAATACAGTTAGCACCTAATTTAAGTGGTCATAATCATTAACAGTAATAAGAGGCGGGCATGTGTTATTCTGTTCACTTTCTGTCTTTCCTCAAGTTTAACAAAGAACCTTTTTGTTTGATCATAGATTTTGAAAATAATGAAACCATTTTCTCAAGAGAATCATCTTCAAAAACTATTCAAGCATGGCTGGTCTTGGCTTCTGTACTCTTGTTGTTAATTCAGTAGAAGAAATATTTACATTCGGTCACTTTTACCTGACTAATTACTGGCCAGACAGGAAAAGGATGTTGGTGCTTCTAAAGCATCCATCGGCTTCTTGGTTGCTCTAATTTTCATGCTTTTGCTGCAACAGGTTGGCCCAATGTGTGTGTGTTTTCCATTGTTTTTTTTCTTTTGTTTTAAGTAGGTAGGGTTACCAAATATACTATCATTACTTTGACTTTCCTAAGCCTGATCTAAATTGCTTTGGTTTGTTAGCCTGATGTACACATGCCAGGGGTAAATTGAACTGGTTTTGCAGTGAAGGCCACAGGTTTAGGTATTTAATGTTTAACCTTTTCCTGAGAAAACATTACTTTGTATGGAAGTGTTGTTTTAATGAACTATTGCAATTTGATTGTTTAATCTACTTCCACCAATACGAGTTAAAGAAAAAAAAATGTGTCATCCTTTATGAATAATTGTTGGTAGCAATAGTTCTTAACATTCCCAACCTAATAAAATTTATATTTGCCACTAGTTTGCACAAGCCACATGGTAACATATAAACTTATATGATGCCCACAGATAGTTCATAAGTATGAACATAGTAACCCCATTGTCAAACATAAAGAAAATACTAGAGGCTTGAAATGCAAAAACCACTGATGGCTGCTAGGCACTGGCTCCAAAAGGTGCTCTGAAGGTGCATTGAAAAAACATTAACTTCACAAGTCAGTAAATGTTTTGTTAGTGTTATTTCTATATTTCTAAAATATAGAACTTAATCAACTGTACATGTACTGAATCGAGATGTCATGTTCT
>JAOXYM010000020.1:9923926-9938300 GCA_028567055.1 Leptatherina wallacei | reverse complement strand
AGGTGAATACAGACGTATCATCCGATGTCTGTTGAGAACTACTTTCACAGGGCTTTCTGCATACAGACAAAAATATTGCACTAAAGATTTTTTAAGCATTGTTTTCTGAACACATATTGTCATGTGTTTATGCTGTTGGTATATAAACCCTGTTTACAAATATGAAGCAATGCTTGCCTAGGACGCCATCTTAGATCATAAAAGTGCAGAAAGTCAATTGAATAGAGTCTGCTTTTCTTGTCATGTCTACATACTGTTCCCTTTTTATACACCTTTAAATAAGCATTTTGAACATAGTGATATACAGCTGAAAAAATGTACATATATATATATATATATATATATATATATATATATATATATATATAGACAGATCTTCAGATCTTATTTAACATGAGCTAACTGAATTCTGCATTGCTCCTTTTCATGTCCCATTCAGGGAGACATGCAGACAGTTTCTGGTTCCTTGTGGTTCCTTCATCAGCAGCTCTGAATCTGAGTGGGTGGCTGACAAACTAGTTGACTGGCATTCCCCCCAGAGACACAAGGAATGACAAAAACTTAGAAAAACAAAGGCAAACCAAAACCCAAATTGACTTGCACAATAAAATCCTAATTAGCTACTGGCAATAATGATAATAAAAATATAGTCTAGACATGCTGTATTGAATAAAAAGTGGGGATTTTATGAGTTTGTAATGCACAATTAAATAAAAAAAAAAAACACTCCACAATATTGTCTGCAATGCTAGTGACAGCTTATATTATCTTGTTTTATGAAGAATAAAAACGCTTTGCAGTTCTCTTGTTTGCTGATGTCAGGGGAAAGTATGTTGGTGGGTGTGAGTGAAGTCTGGGTCAGACTTGCACGCTGGAAAAAGCTCAGTGTTTCATTAGCTTGCCTCCACTGTTGCTTTATTGTTATTGAAGTGGCTGTTCATTTAAGTTAACTATAATGAAGAGCCAGCACAGAATTCAGGACCATGGCTTTCTCTTCAAAAGTCTTGGAGTTGATCTTGAAGTTAACTCAAGGGAATAGTTAGGGTTTCTCGTTCACCTTTTAAAAAATGAAGCCTTAAATCTGTCCAAAGGTGAAAAATCTTGCTGATAAAGCAACAATTATGAGGCAGCTCACCTCTTCAAATGTCATATTACATTTTTTTCTTAAATCTCCCAAAAGTATTAAATATTCCTTCAGCAAAATGTTTTCCTACCTGTATCTGGAGGCTGGAATTTAAGGCCTTCATTTACAAACTTGGCAAAAATTAGTGGGTCTTTTAATGTTTTCCCACAAAGTGTTTTTGTTGCTGTCGTAAAGTGAACTCGGGTTTTTAAATGGATTAAGCAAGTTGAAAGTTAAAAGCCGACGGCAGCAGTAAAAATGCCCTTTTATTTGAAAATTTAGGCATGAATATTAGGAGAAAAATCCTTTTTTAAATACTCAATCTGCACAGCTATCCACCTCATGTGTTAAGTCAAAGTTAAGCTTGCATGACTGTAGGGTCACCAGGTGGACTGCAGCGACATGGACATTATCTGGATTCTTTGGAAATTCTGTGTATCCATGTTTCTAACAGTGGCTGAGACCAAATCCTTTGGTGTAACCTACTCCCACTTTCTTTAATTGTGCAGAGACAGTGTGGCGATGCTGGTTGGAGCCAAACCGGATACTCATAAAACAAGTCATTCTCTAACTCTGTTTCTCATGCAGTGCTTGAAACAAATAAGACAAAAAACCTTACACTCTATCTGCTTTAGATATGTGTAATATAGTGCACTATGGGAGATCTACTCATGGAAATGTGTGCTGATCTTCTGGAATGGTTGAAATGTAAAAACATCTATTTTCACAGACTTCTGGTGAGGAGCTTGTCTTCATGTGTGCGGCGTGCGGGTTCCCCTCAGCTCCGTTTGATCTTTTTCTGGAATCAAATATAATGATTGTGGGTGACTTTGAAATCTGGAAACACACTTGCTGCATCTTGCAGCAAAGCTTCTCAGCACAGCTCTCAAATTTAGATTTTTTTTTTTCTCTTTTTGTCCTAGCATAGTTTATTTAGAATATTCAAATATTGGAGAGTACATCAAAGAATTGAAGGAAAGCTTTGACATTTTGGGAAATATATCTAGTCACTTTCTTGTCAATTATGTGAAAATGAGAACCACTTGATCTAAGTTATCATTGTTTCCTTAATCTATCCGAATGATTTTGTGGTTTTTAGTTTTTAAACAAAAAAAAACAATGAAAATTAAAGTCTTGATGATGATGAATGATGAAGATTAAACTGAAACTGCTGCCTCCTCGTTGAAAGTCCCATCACTTTTATAGGTACCACAAATTCCTCAGCTTCGAGACTATAGTTTCTTAACTTCTTTTTTGTTTGTGAAATTCTTTTTTTTTAACAGCTAAGACTCAACTTTCATCTCATCTGTTATTAACCTTTATCTTCAAACTGCAAACATTCAGCTAAGTATTTGTAAATACGATTTCCAGGTTAATCAGATATTTTAAAAAAGGATAATATCTGGGTTTTCAATAAACCTCTATAAATAGAGCCTCTGTCTGAAGACTGAAGCGAGAGCAGAGCTTGTCTTTTATGTGGTAATGAGCATATTTGCTAGGAGTTGGGGGACTAGGTCTTCGTGTTATTTAAATAGCTTTACAAGGCAATAATGCTATATATAGATATCCCTTTACCACATGACTTATAGAGGGTTTTTTTCCATGTCACTGTGCATTATTTTCCACAATGTAAATATAGATAATTTAGTCTTCTTGTAGTTAATGTTGGGTCTTTGGGTATTATACAGAAGCCGTATCAGTGTGTCAGACAGCTGGTTGGCTGGTCCACTTTGGTCCCAGATAATACAGCCCAACAATAATTGGATAAAGCCAGTGGATGAATCAGATTATTGACAAGGATAAATACTAATTCATACATTTTGTTCATATTCTTTTGCTATTCTTTTTTGTAAAGTACCTGTAATCTCGCATATACCTAATTTGGGGGGGATCTCCTGGGTAGGTGATTCTGCATGTTGGAGGACAATGCAAATTGATTTAATTAACTTGAAAAACCTGTAACCTTTCAGAAGTTTAGACTACCTTGTTAAATTAAAAATTGTTTGGCACTATAATGTAAAATTTTATGGCAGTCCAGCACCTTGCAAAGCAGTTTTGTCATTAGAAGAAAAATGACATCCTAAAGTACTTTATAGTAACTTTAGAAATGCAATTGGAGAAGAATTATTCACTTTTTCCATTTTTGGTAGAGGGTACCGTCCTCTGTAACGTTTTATATAATGACACAGAAGGCATGACTTGACACATGCAAACAAGGCCCAAAATAAGAGTTTATAATTTCAGCTAAACAGAAAGTCTGTTATGGCTGACTCAGTTACTGAGAGGAGACGCTGACTGCTGATATTTCTGTTTGTTTAAACTTTTTACTCACAGTGAAACAACGTTAATTTTGGTTTGTGGGATGTTGGTGGTCGGGGATTGCAGAGCAGTGTGAAGAACAGATGGTCTGAGTAAAACCTGCTCGAAAACAAAGAGCTGGTCGGGACAGTGCAGCTTCCTTTTCTTCTTTGGTTACACCATCCACCATTGTCATTTTGTCCAAAAAAAAAAAAAAAAGTGACAGATGATGAGAGATGATATTTATTTTGAGCTTTTGTTTAATACACTGTGTATTTAACACAATAAGGCAATCATAGAAGAGAACAAACTAAACACTCTGCACTCATTCAGCTATTGGTGAACGTGAGAGAAAAAATGAGAGCCCCATTCGCAGCTATAGCACACACATGGGAGTGTGTTCCCACTAGTATCTTAAAATAGTCACAGAGGGCTTTTCAATTATACAGGCCACGCTGTAAGAAGGGGCCCAATCATAAAACCAGAGTGTTTACCTCCTCTCTAAATCTTATTCAGCTTTGATTAAGGGGGCAGAAAGCGGCTGGGAAGCTGGGATGGAAAGGCCAGGGGGTTGATACTGTGCAAAAGAGTGTATGAAACACAATGGGAGCTGTAATTGTCAACCATCTGTGACCTGAGACCAGCCGAGTATCCGCCATGATGTTAGATCAGCGCTGTAACACTAGAAGTAGAAAAAGAGAACACGAGTGGGGTCATTAAAGAGGCAAAGTTAGGTCAAGGTGGGTGAAGCTAAGGTTCATGACAGTGTGTACTAAACAGGTACTCCTCCACTTTACATGTCAAAATCAGTTCGTTTGTCATGAGAAGTAAAAACAGATGAGCGGTGTCTTCTGTTAAATCTGTGTTACTCGCGTTATTTCAGCTTGTTAAAAACTGTAAAAAGGGAGTTGCAGGTGGACACTAACCAGACAGATAAACAAAATATGTTATCAAGTTGCAGAATGAGAGGAGTATGATCCAGACTCTTATCATCTGCCTATTTTTTTTATCATCTGTCTCTTTAAGATCCCCGAACAGTGTTACTAATCCATTTGGAATGGCCGTACATTTTAGTTTTTTTTTCACTGAAGTGAGAAGATCATCTCTTGTGTTTCTGCTTTTATCGATTCAAACAATACAGACCTTTGCACCACAAGATTCCCTCATTGTCATCATGGAAAATATTGGCTCTCCTGTATTAACGCACTTACGTATGTGGAGTTGCGCATGTGTTACTTTATGAGCTTTGACAGAGACAACGGCTGCTCACAAGGGTGTGGATTCTAGTGTTCCCAGGTTTCATTGTCCATCGCTCCTTTGAGGAACCAGCTAGACCAGTTTGGATCCATCTCCCTCTCAATGAATTGCAACAAAAAGAATATATTTTATGGCACATTTTACACTTTATAATACTCCACTGGTGAACAACCTGATGTGTTGATTTTTTCCAGCTACAAACAGTGTTATCTGTTTCTTCACTGCTGCTGTTAAGGAGCTGGTGGAGGCATGAGGATCTGTTCAGTGCTCGAAGACAGCTGGGGTTTTATTTGCACACGTGTCTTCACAAGGGCATATGGAAATGCAATTTTATTTTATTTTACTCAGAATTAACCTTGAAAATTTCTAAATAAGATTTTATTGAGAATCAGCTGTATTAAAGCAGCATAACTGATACAGTGTGTGGAATGAGTCAAATGGTTTACAGAAAGAATAGTTGAACACAAGTATGTCTGAAAGATGTCCACTAAATAAATCAAATGAAATGTTAAAAAAAAAAATCTTTTAAACAAATTCTTGCTTTTGGATATAAGCTTTAGCTATAAATCATTTATGTTTTGTTTTTTTAAAAGAGTAAATTAGATTTTTGTTGATCTTTAATTCAGCAGGTCAACCTCAGCATAAACATCCCCATCTGATCTTTTTCTGCTGGCTGGATGCTCAGGGGATTAAGTTTCTTAACGAGCTTCGCCTCACAGGAGGCAGATCATCCCTATCAATATTTCAACGCATATATTAACATTATCCAAATTGATTATTTGCCTCACCGTCCTTAAATGTTGTTTATCAAAGGAAAGGTCACTTGATGTTTTTGGCTGTCCAACAGGGTATCTTCCTGAGGACTCCATAGGAAGACATGGTGTAATATTGATCAATGGTTTAGCTTAGCTTGGATTTATCATCAGTAATGATTCAAGTAAATGTTTACACATCCCCTCGGGGAAGCAGAAAGGGAAAACAAATGCTTGCATGTTTGAAAAAAGACGTGAGGTCCAACTGCAAAAGCACAACTGCTGTATGCAAATCAAAGTTCAGGTCGGTGAAAAACCATAAAGAGTTTGTTCTGGAGCTTTGACTCATGCAAAGACTGCAAAATGTCTCACCCCTGCAGCTGCGCTAATCCACTGCTCTGTGCGGGTTAGGCTGGTGTCCTGCAGGGTTTTGAGGGCTTTAGGCAGTAAAACTATGATGTGTTAAAACTTCAAGAAAATTACACAAAAAATGAGCATGCAACCAAATCTTCAGCCTTCTTTGTAATTTAACAGCAAACATGAGACAATCATGTTGTCTGATAAAGCAGGAATTCATTTTAGATGCACTTTTGATAATGAAAATGGAAAATGGCGGCTTTTTTGTCCTCTTTTTATTCTAGGCCTGCAGGCTGTTGAGGTTGATTTGATATAACATTTGATTACATTTGAGAAAGGATCATTAAATTATCCATCTTGGCCAGGGTAGATGGATTTTTATAAACACATAAAAGAGCATGCTGCCTGTCTAATGCTACATTTGGCACGCAGGTGAAGGTAGGATGATATTACAGAGGGAAATACAAACACTATATTTTTATCTACATTATCATATAAGACAGTAGAGAACTGTCTGAAGTCCTTATCATTGAACTCTGCTGTCTTTCTCCGCACAAAACTTAAGTCACGGCAGGTAAAAGCTTTTCTGACAGACAACCACAGGTAGTGAGACAACTAAACATATTGTTTTGGCTTCAGTTATGTGGGAGAATCTTAGCGCACTGCAAGCACTGCAAGCAATTTGCATGCTGATTTGAGGTGCAACAATGTTATTTTCATCACTTTATCACATGATTAAAAAGTGCGTCCTGAAATCTCCATCTTCAATGACAGATAATTATGTAGAAAAGCTGAAATGAAAAGGAATCATTTTTGAGAAATCCTAGCAGAAGATCATGATTGCTTCACGGGATCACTGATGGGAAAAATACATTGAAACATGTGATCCATGAGTAAAAGTTGACTAGATCAGGACATTAGCTTTGCATTGTTCTGACTGGAGTCTGATGGAAATGGTGTTTACAGCCCCCAGCTTCTACTTTTACCAGCATCTTACAATGCAATCCATACTATCAATAAACCATTTGTTGATGTTGCTGTATATTCCTGCTCAAATAGAAGGTGTAAATTAGACACGGGTAGAAAGAGTGCATTTACTTAACTATTTTCTAATATTAAGTAGGTCCCACTCATGCGAAAGGAATTCTGACCAGTTAAGACAAATAAGACTAAGAACATTTTAAGGTCTCCTGGAGGGTTGGGTACCAGAGGTTTAGCTAATCCTTTGGGCCCTGTTGTTGTGGAGAGGGATTTTTGTGGATCAGGCTTGTTTACAACAGTTTATATTATCCAATCAGGATTCTGCGGAGTTTTGTGACTGGGTCAACACTTTCAAAGGACCTTTCTGAAGGACTGTAAAGCAGTGTTGTTGTCATGTGGATCGGTGTGTCTGGTCTGCAAGAATGTGAAGGTAGATGATTCTTGAAGTAGTGGACTCTACTCCCTGAGCCACAACCACCCACTATGTGTCATTATGCTACAATATACAGTTTGAAATATTCTGGGTACTCCTGTGCTGACTTGCAGGCCTATAAAGGCTAGAATTAATTTCTCAGCATAATATACCAGAACACCATTTTAAAAAAGTCGTTATGAGATTCATAAAGCATTAAACAGCGCTTACAACACAGAGGAAAACTATGTTGCAATCACACCCAGAGTGAGGTTTTGAAAATCCAACCCTCCCTGCCGTCACAAATGTAAACAAGCCTATGGTTTGCAGCTCATTCATGAATCTACTACTTTGGAGTTCCTGCTTGAAAGTGCAAGTCTACGAGTTCTGACTCAAAGCCAAGGGACGCCCTTGTTCTGTTTTCACTGTCTCAGCTCTGCAACCATTCATGCCCTGTGGAGCATACACCCCACCCAAACAGTATCTCCATGGTGACGCACTGTATATAGACCAACCTTCAAGGTGTGCATCTGTCATTTTTTCCCCTACCTAAGCGGCCTTTGAACTGTGACAACGGTTAAACGACAAAGTCAGCAGATAAGGGGTTTCCCTCCTCACGGCCTCTGGTCGCCCTGGCAACATTCCTGAGTTGACAAACATTGAGCCTGCATACCAGAGGATCTCCCAGGAAGTATAAAAGGCTTTACGGCTGTGTTGTTGTTGTTGCTATAGTAGTAGCTGCCAGCATGGGAGTGTGTACAGGTGAATGTAGGTGCACATATTTTTATCTGTTACGTTTGACTTAAACCGTAGATAGAAACAGAACACCATCATTATGTCAACACACCTGAAAGACGTCACAACTGACATAACAATGAGTGGGGTTCCCCAGTTACAAAATGTGCAGCCTGGCATGTTTGGACTGTAGATACACTCAATGCTCCCTCACAGCATCTGCATGAACTAGTTTATAAGCATAAACACGATGAAATAACCATTAAACATGACATCGAAACACGTTGTATCACAAAAATCATCCAGATGATCTCCTCATGTCTCAACTAAAGATTTGCAGCATCATAGCACCAGAGATACAAAAAAGAAGCTTTAAAAAGGAAGTTTAAAAACTTAAAGAAGTTATTGTTCCTATGCGTTGATGCATGTGTGTGTGCGCGTGTGTGTGTGTCTGCACATGGCTTGTCATGGTCACTGGGGAGGTGAGAGGCTTGCAGCCGTTCAGTGCAAACACAAACCAGGGCCATCTGCAAGCCTGGATCCCCTCCAACAACAACACTAGCACACACACGCATCCACGCATACTTAACATGATATCATGTGCTGGGTGTCAGTGGTTGTAGCACCTCATGTTTTGAGGTGAATGTATACGGTTCGGAGCCAAGGCAGATGTTGTGTGACAACCTAAAAAGGGTTTATTGCAACAGTTTCTTTTTCAGAACTCAGAGCTGCTAAACAATTAACATTTTAAATTAGATCACAATGATTTCTATTAAATAAGTGTTCCTGCAGTGTTTGTAATGGACTGACATCACACAGATTGGGACTCAGTTTAGGCTGGTCTTATATCGGAGTTTCGCTGTTGTTGAGTAATGTTGAGAAAACAAGTGAAGCATGTTGTTATGAAACAGTGACTGATGCTGTGTAGCAGCAGGCCAAAGTGAAAATGCCTCTTCCCCTGCCAAAGATTTGTATTGGAAACCACAGATCCATGGCACAGAACCACATGGGCCTTCCTCTAACACAACACAGGAAAATGTGTGTTTCACTGTAGGGCCAGCATGCTTTATTAAGGTTACATTTGGTTTCAATCATACTCTGACTGTAACTGTAACCAAGTGTCTCGTTGATTTTACAGCAAAGAATCAGTTGCTAAAATAAACTACCTGGAACAAGTCGCTATAGTATTTAATGGACATCTGATGATTGCATTGCTGTGTTAAACTTATTGAAGGAACAGAAACTTGAACTTAAACCTGGGTTTTACCTCTACTACCCTCATCTTTGTTTTTCTTTTAGTTCTAATGGAAATGTTTTGAAGAAGACATCCTTAACTAATTTGGTCTCTGGATTGTCCTTTTGATCCATGTTGCTTGGATACAACAAAAAACAGCTGTGGGTTTCCAGCTGTATATACTATACAGTTACCCATCCATCAAACTGGTCCCCTTTCCGCTGATACTACAACTTTCCTTTGAACTTATCATCATGGACTGAGAAAAGAAAACATATATGATAGTCACACTGTGCGAGTAAATTCTCATCCTGACAGTTTGGCTGCGTCCTCTTACCAGACATGCAGACAGCTGATACACATGGATTATTAGTAAGTGCACGTCGTCCACATCGTGCTGGATTCTTTTGAGATTTTGTTAACGAACACTTTTGCATGAAAAGTCAGTGCTTGTGTGCAAAGAAAGTCCCTTTTTTCCCCTTCATTACTCAATTTCTGTTATCAGCTGTGTAAAAAAGATCTTCAACTAATCAGAATGAAGGTTGGTAAAGCTGGTCATGCAGTCATTCATCTGAACACAACACTCCTCAGCAAAAGGAAACAAAAAAACCTCAGACACAATGAGTGGGAAAAAATTAGAGGTTTGTCAATGGGAATGGTTGGCATACAGTCTGTGGTCTGTAATCTACTTTGATATGTGGTGAAGCTTATCAGTCTAGACAAACCTCTTAAAGTAGCATGAGCCAATCAGTCAGTCGTTTGCTCTTGTGCTTCCCCTACAGTTATGAGACCTAACAGCACTTTGTAAAAATGAATCTTTATCTACGGTCCTGCACATGCACAGCCATAAAAATGAAGTTGTTGTAATGCTGAAAGGGGGTGTGGGGGGGAGGGGGGGGGTCTTATTGTTGTGAGATATCAAGATGAGATTCTGCAACCAGTAGCTCTCCCATATCCCCACAGTCTGGGACCAGACACTTTCCTCCAAGATGCCAACGCTCACCCCCATAGAGCAGGGTTTATCAGTGGCAACCTCCAGAATATGGGAGTGAAGAGGATGCAATGGTCTGCTGGCAGTCCTGACCTCAACCCCATTCAACACATGTGGGATCATGTTTGGGCGTGCTGTTTGTCCCAGAGTGACCAACACAACCACATTGGCTGACTTGTGACAAATGCTGGTTGGAGAATGGGATGCCATCCCACAGCAGTGTGTGACCAAGCTGGTGACCAGTATTAGGAGGAGGTGCATGCTGTTGTGGCTGTGTATGGTTCTTCCACATGCTACTGAGGCCCCTGTTTGTTGAATGAATATTGTTAAATTGCCATATGTCTTGTTTCTTCAGACTTCAATCATTTAATCCAATAACAAAACACCAAACAACAGTCAATAGCAGAATAAGTTGTTCATTGGCAATTTTTTTCATGTGCACAACCCACATACTCTCATCCCACAAACGCATTGTCCTTACAAATGTGGCTCCATTTAAAAGACACATTTTCTTACTTTTTGCACAATGTTTATTATCATTTCTCCTGTTATTTCTTTTAAACATTCATTAATTTATTTTCTATACTGCTTAATGCAATTCAGGCTCGCGGGGGGCTGGAGCCTATCCCAGCAATTAGCAGGCGAGAGGCAGGGTACAGCCTGGACAGGTTGTCAGTCTATCACAGGGCCTCTTTTAAAAACAACCTTTGTATATTATAACATGAGATAAGATGGTTTTAAAGCTGTAACTGAGCAAGTGGCACCACAGAACGACACTCAGAGTGACAGAACAGATCAGACTGAACTCACCCATGTTACATTAAGTTATCACACGATCTGACTGAAAGCACACCCAGTTTTTTTTGTGTGTGTTTTTTTTTCAGGATGATTTTCAGATGAGTCACCCAAAGGTTCTGTCGATTCTTGAAATTTTCCATTTTGAATATAACCGATGCATTAAATTGCTACCAGCATGTGCCATGAATCTGATAAGATCTCTAGAAAAGAGATGTATTGCAAGATGGCATTTTCTGTTGAGTAATGTTTTAAATGTGGTTTTGAAACAAAGCTGTAGCATGAATCCTAATCACACTCTCACTTTTCATGAGAAACTTTCCCGCACAGGATACTTTTGTAGTTTCACTGTGTGATCTTATAAAAGTGCCATCATTTGAAGAATCTAATTAATATTCTGTCATTACTTTCATGTATTTTCTAACAATTCAAATGAGGAAAGAAGAACATATATGTTATATTGACATTTTCTGAAAGAGATAATGTCACTACATGTTGTATTTTCTTTGTTTAGCCACATAGCTTTCTTCATCATTATAAGCCATGTTTCTTCTATATATGTTTTTGATATTGCATTATTTCTCTGTATTTTGTCTTCCTTAGCCATTATCATATATAAATGATGCTTTCTTTTCTTCAACACTCCACTTGAGAAATGGAGTTTGGTTTTCCCAAGGTGACATTTCTACAGCAGACTGCAAACCCACACCACCTGCCCAGACTGCTAACAATCATGGGGTGACTGTGAACAACAATCTGTTGTGGCAGGTTTTTATAGCAATATTTATTAAACTCTCCCCAGATATCTTGAAGAATTATCATATGCTTATTAAATTACAACTTCTTGAAAAGCTTGAATATTTTCATGATGGATACTGTTGAACTTGCATGTCGTCTGTGTAATATTTACAGTACCTCTATAGATAAAGATTAGGAGAAGTAATGTGACCCCGTTGAGCTGTTTCATATGTGGTTTCAACTAAAAAAAAAAAAAACTACAAGGGCCAAGCTAAGCTTCGTTGAGGCTACACATGTGAATGGTTTTACACTCGCCATTATTTTAGTGTCATGTGGTGCCACCTAGTGGCACCCATATAGGGAAAACAGTGCATAATGATAAAATGGCATTACTGTGATTTAGCAAATGTGTCTGAAAGCCATGCAAAGCCATGTAAAGCCACAAATCTAGAAAGTTTGAATAGTGTTTAATACTTTCTACATTTTGGCTTGTTTCAGATGCTTTCAGTGGAGATCTGGTGCCTTCATTCCGTCTTTCACTATCAATCAAAAACGTTTGGAACTGCCAAAAGATTTCCAACATCCGGCCACCCACCTAAATTGCGTAAGCAGGGACAAAGGGCCTTGATCAGACCAGGTAACCCATAAGCCATTAGTCACCTTGATTGAGATCATGTGGAAGTGGGAGAACATTAAAGAATGACAACTACTGACAAAGAACTCCATCAACATGCTTTTCAAGTAGTCAGATTGAAACCCACATTGCACAACCGCTAGCTGAATCAGTCATAGCCCCTGAAAAGCTAAATCTGATTCAGGTTGAGCAGTTTGGCCTGAATCACCACCATAATGTTTGGATCCACGTTGTATCCACTGATCATCACCTCATTAATATCCCTTGAAGAGAAAGTGTATAACGATGGATAAAGCTGCCATTTTGCATGCTGTCCGTTACCATCTTGGTTCTTTGAAACCACTTCTGATAACCGAGGTGTGGATCTAAATCAGAACCATCAGACGCTTCATGATCACAGCAGTAAGTCAAGGCAACTTGTAGATCACAAGATTCCAGCTTTTGGAGTATTTGACAAATCAAATAGGGGAAGTATTGTGTGATGGAATCATGACAATCATCAAAGAAATCTCTGTTGTCTATTTTACTCTGGAGCAAAAAATCAAAAGCAATGAAAAGTAGTTGACTGCAGATGTGTGCAACGTACGGCATAAATCAGCGCAGAGTGATTTCCAAGGCAACTTAAATGTAATCAGTTGCAGTTCCTTAAATCTGGTCAGTGTGCCAGGTCAGTGAGTTCAAAAGGTTGTAGCCATTCTGCTACAGTAGGTGGCACTGCATAACACAAAATAAATGGATATTCATTCATACTTGATTTCACCATAAATGATCATTATGGCTTGCATGTTTGAAAGTGTGTGATAATTGGTGTTATAATGATTAAAAGCAGTAGACAGCTGGACAAATGACTTTAATTGAATAGAACATGTTTCATTTCTTGTTTTGTTCAATCAACCGCGTCATTTGATGTCTCTGCAACATCAGATCTCAGTCAGTCCATCTTTAATGAGGCCACAAAAAAGTTTCAAGTGAAGTTCTATGCTTCTGTTTCATCATCACGAAACATGCCCCTCACGCACACACACACGCACACACATGCAAACCTATGGATACGCACAAAGAAAGAGAACACCAATTACTACATGACCACTGGTGACAACAGGGCATAGCTGCACAGTTGCACTGACGTTTTGATGTGTCTCTATACTCTTTAGGGTTGACTGGTCACTCAACCTTCCCGAGTCACCTCTAACATGACTTATTATCATATTGACTTTTATAATTAAACTATTATGTTAACATTTGTTTAAAATATTCTCATCATTATACCAAAGGAATGAAAAGAAACATTTTTTGTTGCTTTTTTCTTGCAAACAATAAAGAGTTATGTCATAACTGCAAACTACTTTTATGTTTAACCAAGTTAGACAAAGCCCTTTGTAATGCAGAGTCAGATTTATGGATGCCTTCTCAGTTGAACCTCTTCTTGGATGTCTTAAACTTCTTCAACTTTAATGATAAAAACCCAGAGGGGATGGTGTTTGGACCCAGGGGCTCTTGTGAGTTCCCACTGAGATCAGCCAGTCTTCCAACACTTGTCTCCAGCTGGTTCTAAATGCTGCTGAAGATCTTTTAACTGGAGCCCGTTACATCCATTCTGGCCTTGATCCACTGGCTTTTGAAGTTGATTTGAAACTTCTTTTATAGGTTTTTAAATCCTTAAATGGTCTTGCCCTGCCCAGCCTCTCTGAGCTCAGTCTCTCAGGTCAGCTGATCATCTGTTCCTCGTTGTAGCAAAATCTAAACAGAAGCTCAGTGAGACAGAGCCTTTTCCTCTACTGCTTCTACAATTTGTCTCCTGTACACTTTAAGCTATTCTTTTAAGTGGGATCATCATAGCAGTATGTTATTACTGACATCACTGATGAAACTGACTAGATTTTATGATCCTCTATGGGCCTCCAGCTGCAACCTGCTGCTTTTGTCCGTATTTGATTATATTTTAATAATCTATAGTTTAAAAATGGATAAATAATTGAGTAAATTGGGTTGGGCGGCTGTAGCTCAGGTGGATAGAGCTGTCGTCTACTAAACAGGAGGTCGGCGGTTCGATTCCCCTGACTACAT
>JAOXYM010000020.1:9900714-9922507 GCA_028567055.1 Leptatherina wallacei | reverse complement strand
TGAATGGGTGAATGAGATATGTAGTGTCAAAGCGCTTTGAGTAGTCACTTGACTAGAAAAGCGCTATACAAGTACAGACCATTTAAATGAAATAAAAAGAAATTGTAAAGAGAGCACTATGAAGTAGAAAAGCCCACACTGTCCAGTTGATGATGTGATAGATTTATACCCCCAGCAGAAAAATATTCTGTATATGGATTGGATTCTTCCTAAAATAAAAGTTATAACAACTAAATACAAATTCATTTAAATAAATAAAAATACTTCATTTTTAAGGCTACAGGAACGTCACAACAGCTGTTCCTTTAGCAAACTGTAACCTGTTTATGTTTTACATTACATGAAACTAATAAATGTGATATTGCAGAACTATTGGATGTTCCAACATACATATAGGGAGTTACATGGGGTAGCAGGTAATGTTACATGACACACTGTCAAAATTGTCCAACTGCTTGTCACGGATGGTTATGGTTAGGCACGAAAAAATACATGCTTTAAATACCAATAAAAACATGTTTACAGTTTTGCTTCATGTTGTCTGAACACTTCTCAAACAACAGGCACTGAAAATGTTTCCATCTCACAGTTTCTGGGCGTATACTCTGACATTACTATGCTTTGGACATATTGACAAACGAGGCCATTGCAGATTTTCTTGCCAGAAGATGCAGAGCGGGCCTATCTCATTCTGGGGAATTGCTCATTTCTCAGCCTTGCTGAACCCTTGCGAGAGATTTACAACTAAGACGTTAGACACCTGTTATGGTCTGTGCCTGCATGTGTGTGTCTGCTGTGGGTGTGGTTCCCAGTCTCCCTGGTGACATCTTCTCGCACCTGCTGTTCATCTCCCCCATCTAGCTGCAGTACATCTTCATGGTCAATTCTACACTCATCACCACATCGCTGTGTTACCAGTTAGAATTCAGTCCTGCCTGCCTAGCTCCAGTTTCCCAACCTGCGGAAACAGAATTAAATCCAGATTACAGAACGTATATTATACATTAGTCTTAAAGAAATTCAATGCTACTTTGCCGTTAAGAAGTCATGCACTTAATTTAAAAGAGCCTTTGTTGCTACTGCATGGTGAGCCAGGACAGATAGTAATGAGGCTGCTTGTCCCCTGTAGCTAGTGATAAATGACAGGGGACTGTAATGGTTCTACTCTGTGGCATCTGATTGACAGCACAGTGATGTAGAACTCAGTTTCATGATCATGTTCCTATATTACCCCATAATATACATTGTATTCTCAAACAAATGGGATGTGCTGCTTTGACAATAGTGTTTGTGTACACCATCGTTTCTGAACATCCCTTTGATTGTGCTCTTTTCCTTGTCATCTAATCAACTGTGTGTCTCAGTGACTGATGATTTTCATTTCTCTGATCATAAATCACGCTATTGTGTGACAATGCTTTCATTACGTAGGCGTGTTAATGCTAAAACACGTCATGAACACAGAAGTGTTACACACAATTATCATTGATATATCATACTTATAACATGCATCATACTGCATGTGCATCATATTTGCAACATGAGCATCAGGTTTTTCCACAGCTGATCAAAACCAGTTGATTTGACAGTCTAATCCAGAACATTTTACAGTTTAAAAAAAAAAAAAAAAAAAAATGAAAGATCTGACTGCAGTGTTGTACTTGAACGCAACATGATGTGCAATACATAATGAACAATTCCTTCTTTGTTCGATTCATGCTTTCTTGTGTTTTTATGAATGGTAACTTTACGTGTGTTAATGCTAATTACAAAATAGACTCAAACAGATTATTTTAGTGAGTGAATTAAAAACTTATAATTCTATAAATAGCTAAATTGAAAGGTTTTGATTTGTTGTGCCTTGCTCTGACCTTGAGCCCTTAGAAATCTTTGCCACGTGTTGTCTTCAGTTCAAGTTTGCTGTCTGTGGCAGGACTTGAGACATTAAATGTTTCCATGGCAATAAAATGAAACTTTATGCATTCATTTTTAATACTCTCTTTATACTGTTTAGAGTCATAGTATGGGCTGGGACCAAACCTTTCTGGCACAGGGTAAGAAGTGTGGTACACTTTGGACAGGTCACCAGTGACAGGGCTAATAAACAGACAGCAAGGAGCTACCAGAACTATCTTTATCACGGAGCTAGTTGTCTTCAGCACCCCTTACCGATGACTGAATGCAGCTCGGGACATCTTAAAAAGAAAAGTCCCCAAATCTATGCTAATATGATAATTAACTTAATACATGCTGCTGTAATACTAACCTCAACGATGTGCTTTAGTGGGATAGCCTACTTCTCCACCATCTTTCATAAAAGTCATTAAGCCTTCTGAGATCTCATATGAGGATGCAGGTTCTCATAAAGTAGACCTGTAACCCCATATGACAACATACTTCTTCAGAAGCTACTGTTTCTTTAAAGACAAGGCTACGGTTTTATACCTGTGAGGATTTACTCATCCCAATTAACTATGAGAAATTAAAAATACATACAAAATCAAAGTTGAGGTCTTTAGAGGCTAAGTAGATTCAAATATCTCACTGGCTTACACACAAAAAAACAAACTATTGAAAAAATTACTTCACTGCTGTCCTTCTGTGGCATAGAAATCAGTTCAGTGGTGATGTGTTCGCTCAAAGCTGCACCTACTCACTTGGTACACTGGGCTAATGTTTGGGCTATTGTTGGACAAATGTTTAACTTTGGTGGGGAATGAAAATCATTTTGAAGTCAAGAGCCAACACTGGCTTCGTGGCATCTTTACAACCTACATTCAACCATGAATGCTGTTTAAGTCTGTTGTGTTAAAATGAGTGGATTTACAGTTATCAGTGCTCAGACGTTTCCTGAAATGTTCTGTTTACTCAATTGTTTAAATTCAGCCTTGAGGATAAACAGAGTAACTATAGCCAATAAATGCATCTAAAGTAATGACAGACACCAAGATTTATGAGTAAATTTTTAAGGAGACTCTTATTTTTCTATGTGCTTAGATTGTACAAATAGTTAACACGGCACTGGACTAACTACCGGTTGCAATACTTTGTGTCCCTTCGTGTAATCATTTGCATATTTTAATGCAACAAGCAAAGCCCTCTGAAAGTTTGCAAGACAAATTCTTGTTTTGGTTATTATTTCAGTAAAAACGTACTTTGCAAGTGTTCCTATGTTTATGGTCACTGGACAGGCTTTCAGCTGTGTCACACATAATTGAGAACCAAATTTCCTCAAATAGACGGGAACTGTTGAACATATAGGAATAAAGTCATAAAGAGAGAGGGAAACATAAACACCATGAATGTAAGAGGTTAATGAGGAGGCAGAGGAGGGTTGAAAGGGAGAAAAAAGTTACAGAAAAGAAAATATTAGATTGATTTAGATTGTCCCTTCATAAAATGTAATCGCTTATATTTAAAGATTTCTGTACTCACGTATTATGTAGACTTAAGCAACTATTTACGAATTGTTTACTATCCATAAAACATGGTTAGGAGTCAATAGGTTGTAATATATCACAGTTGTGGGTATTTTGTAAATAATTAAAAATCCTGATATTCAATTAAAATGACATTAACATGTCCTTAATCATTGGTTAAAATATTTACTTACGGTTTCTGATGTTTTTACACAAGTTACCACTGAATGATGGTTTGAATGTCATTAGACAGTAAACACGGCTCATTAAATGAAAACCAAATTAACGAAAAAATAAATCATGAATGTGAAAAGGTGCCTTATGCGCATTCAAAGACATTACCTCTCCAAACAAAAGATACAAAAGAAGACAGAAGAGTGAATTACATCTATATTTGACTATTGACTTTGTAGGATCATGTTAAATGAGAAAGATTGATCTCCAGGTGAATAAATACTGAGAGTGTTACACCTCCACCAGTCTCTGCAATGGACACGCCCTCTTCCTCTCCATATCCCCGCTGTCAATCACCAGAGTACCAGCCATCCACACCTGATACCAATTACTCACCTGGCTTTATATTCACCAGCTCCACACTCACTCTTCATCAAACCTTTTTTGAACTTCCATTCTCTCCGGCAAACCTGTGTTTCCTCCGGATCTCAAGTTTCTCTATCTTCAGCTCTTGCTGCCTACCACCATTTTTGGATTATTGCTTCAATAAAAGATCTATCTTCCTACAATCTGTGTTTGAGTGGGTCCGTCATAACAGAGAGCTATGTTACATTATATTTCATTGTAATTTGATTGAAAAAGGTCTAAATCAGGCAAAACAACTGTGAGTATGCCTTTGATTACACAGTATTGTCGCACACTGGACTAAGTTCAAGTGAAATTCAGGTCACCACAGCTGGACCACTGTCAGTCAAGATGCAGCTAAAAAGGTCAATTCTCAGCCCAGACCAGTTAATGTGCTGTTACACAATACTGGGCAACTAAAAGTGAGCTGCTGTAACAAAAAACAAAAAAGTGTTGACAGTGACACCTGAAGTGAGTTGGCTTGAGCAACCTAGTGACACTTGCAATAAGCTATTTCTAATTAACAGACATGTTTTCAAATTCATCAGTTAATAGGTTTTTGTCATCTTAAGTCCTCTTTATAGAATAGAATAGGCTTTATTGTCATTATACAGTTGCAAGTACAACAAAATTGTGGGTGCTCCACTCAGCTACTGTGCAAATTGGTGTAAGAAAAATGTAGAAATATTAAATGAGGTATAAAACACAAATTATCAAAAAGATTAAATGAGGTAAGCTATAAAAAAAATAGAGTAGAATTAAATAGGCTATATAAAAACAATATAGTGGAGATTATGTAATGGAGCAATATGATACTAATGCAATATAAAGAGCTGAAACATCAGCTTTATCTTTTATGAAATGCTGTTTTCAATTGGTGTCAATCCCAAACTTCTCCTCATCTTCTATATCAGGCATCATCTATCAGCTTAGTGCATCTTATTCTGCCTTTGTTTGCAATTTAAAGCTGCGCATTTTATAAATAGCATTGACAAAACAGTTCTATGTTGGTCAAGCTGCCCTTTAATTGGTTTTTAATTGCCAGAAATCCTGAAACATACCGTGCAGCTGTAGTTAACATCTTACTCACATGTTGGGTAAGTGTAGCCTTGCAGCCTAATCTCGCATAATTAGCCTGCCACCAGCCTAATTGGTCGTTGAGCCGCAGATGACTTTAAAGAGCCATGATGCTCCCACTCACTGTGGACAACCCACGTACAGAAACAGCCACGTAATCTGTGAGTGAGTGATCAATCGCTCTTTCTCCATCTCTGTGGCGTAGGAGGCGTCTGTCAAACCTGTGGAGCTTCTGTGCGTCCTCTCTGTCTGTGTCTTTCGGTCCGCGGAGGACACTACACCCGTCGTCTTCTACAGCTGAAGTTTGGAGACCATAAAACCGGTTTTTCTGCTCTTTGGGGGTTTTCTCCGCTGTGATCCCGGAAGATTCCTCACATTTCTCGCCTGGAAGGAAGTTGAAGCAAACAGGTGCGTAAAACCCATCTTCTTAATTTCTTGTCTTTCTTCTGAAAATATCGTCTATGTGTCTTTTGTTCAACTTTTACAACCCCAAATATCCGTTCTTTCTCTCCTTTTTGTTATTATTTGTTCGAATAGTAAACCCATTCATGGTTACTCAGCCAGGTTGTTGCCAATTCCTACAGGTGGGATTTTCAGCAGCCTCGGAAAAAAGAGCTGCTCCCATCAGCAGTATAAATATCCCATCCGACAATATTGGCTGAACAAACCTGTCGGACAGAAATATGGGGCGGTGGTTTTTGTGTGTGTGTGTGTGTGTGTGTGTGTGTGGTTTTTAATACAGTATTTCAATGAATCCCTGCGCCTTTCCCTTCTCATCGCCTCTGTTTTGACACCCTTGCAGCTGTGTGCGCGTGTTATTTAGGAGCCAATCAAGCCGCCATGGACGCATTTATGAAGGGTTTCTCTAAAGCCAAGGATGGGGTCGTGGCAGCGGCGGAGAAAACCAAGCAGGGAGTGACTGGAGCGGCTGAGATGACGAAGGATGGGGTTATGTTTGTCGGTGGGTTCTGGGAATTCATTTGATTCATGATCAGGTGATCATGCTACATCAATATGGAAGGAGGGCACTAACATTTAAAAAAAATAATAAATAATTTTTTTTCTATACTAGCCTACTTACTAACTACTGTTCATGTTTGTTTCAGGAACTAAAACAAAAGATGGCGTCTCCACAGGTAAAAACATAATGTATATTAATGCAAGTTCTGAAAAACCTCTTAAGTAAGAATTTACATGTTGACTATTCTTGTCTGAGCAACCTTTTTAACACAAAAGATTTACAATATAAAGTAAAAGCAAAAATCTCCTCCTTACTGAATCCTCAGATTTATAAGAGAGTGATTCTGCAACCCCGCAGGTGAATAAGTGTCATATTTTACAGTCTACCTGAGCACAACTTGCTTTACTCCCTATGGGCTGTGCCTTGCCGTTTGTCATACATAATAAGCAGAGAAGCTGAGGGAGGCTGCCCAGGGAGATTGCTGAATTGTTTGTTTCCTATTTGCTGGCTGCAAGTAAAGCATGTTTAGGCTTTTAAAGCCTGGATTATGAAAAGATTATGAGAGAAATATGTCAGGCCATAATGTCTTGTCAGCGATCTGCATTAGATGATCTGATAATCTGCTTTCCAGAAGTCCACACAGGCCAAGATGATGCCCTGTGAATCGTCAAGTCTTGATTAATTACTGTTGGATTGGTGTGAGCTGTAATTCCCCCTCCTTTAGGCTTGTTGCTCGTTCAGCTATGAAATGCTAAAAACGATCTTAAAAAGATTTCATATGTGTCTTATGCTTCAGTAAACTTGTGTGGTTTCATTAATCATTAGCTTTGGAAGGGCTGGTGTAGTTAACACATCAAAAAACCCAGAATAAGTTTTTGAAACTTAGAGACTGAAAGTTCTGATGAAATGTATCACCGATTAATTACATTGATAGTGTTAATTCCACAATGAAGCTTCATTGAAATGGTAGCCCCTTTACTAGAAAAGCTTTTAGAAAGAATAATGTTAAGCAAGATGCACTGATGCATACAAAATGCTAAATTACAAAACTGTGCTTTTGCTCAAACGGTCAAAGGCAGGGGGAACTTAATAAAGCCTGCAGAGGGAAATGTCTCCAGGCTTTTCCACATGCTAAGCCAGTTAACCAAATGACTCCACAGGTGGCCATCCTGGTTTATACTATACAAATCTGTGGGCACAATGATTTCTAAACTCCTTCTCTTTCTTTTTTTTTTCTTTTCTCAATGTTTCATATATAAATATATTCTTTTTTTTTTTTAAATCAGTGAATGAACCCTGTAACCTTTGATGGTGTTATACAGAATATAGTGAAAATAAAGGCTTTGATTTTGAGTGTAAAAGCAACAGCTAGTAGCCACAGTACTTTCCATTTCCTGCATGTCATTAAAGAGTAGCAGCTTTACCACTTGTATTAATCCAGCAGTACAGGTAGATTTGAAATGCAGTAGTGTGGGATCTGTGTCATGTTCATGTTTGCAGTCTAGCGGGTATTGAGGCTCTGTACAGATACAGCGTACACTTCTATTCTTTATCTCTCATCTCCTTCCTTTGTCCCTACAGTTGCTGGTAAAACTGTGTCTGGAGTGTCTCAGGTGGGTGGAGCAATGGTTACCGGGGTTACCGCTGTGGCCCAGAAAACTGTGGAAGGTGCAGGCAATATTGTCGCTGCCACTGGACTGGTCAAGAAAGATCCAGCCAAGCAAGTAAGAAAAATTTGATGCATGAAGCTAAAGGATCCTGATCACAGAGCATAAATCTGTAGTTTTAGTAAATTAATTAGTCCAGTATTTTTTTTTCAGCAGTCATGACATATTCATCCATACTTGCAGTAAACTTGAAGTTTTTACTTTTTTTTTTTTTTTTTTTAAGTTAGAGTTCTCCCTATATTATCTTGCATCATTTGTACTTATGTAGAAACACCTGAGGTGATGCATTACACTGCATGACAGTCTGATCATATGAACACATGAAAAATAACATGACAGGGCTCCTGACTTAATTTTAGTTCTGCAAGATGGTTTTCTGGACAAGACTGCGGTATTTTATCAACTAAGTTCTGACACTTTGCTCTGAATGTTAATGACTTGTGCTGATTCATTACCTCAGAAATTTGCTAGTTGACACACTGCTGTTCCTTTAATGCTAGCATCTTGGCATATGAAATGCATCTTGCTGCTGTTAAGCGTTAATGCTTTACAAATAAAGTTTACAGTAAGTGAGTAGTTTTCTGACAAATGTCATGCTAAACAAGATCAATACATACAATTTGCAATAAATCAGCCATGTTAACTGTTTGAGCCACTGCCTGTAGGTAAGAGTTGGTGTTCGTCTTTTTTAAATCAAGACCACCGAATGAGTCCATGCCTTTCTTATCAGAAATTATAGATTTTCATGGGACAGGGGACTCTGGATAATCTCTTCTTTTCCCAGATTAACTAATTGCTCAAAAGCCCAAACAAGATGGATTACTTACCCACAATTACTCTACTGACTTTTTTCTAGAATCAGATGCAATCATATTTGACCAAAAGGGGGGAGCTACAGTGGAGTCCTTGATTTTAAACTAATGCATAATTGAAGCCAGATATCTATTTAATCATGGCATAATTTTCAAAATTACCAGCAGCACACTGATCTAAAGGAGAAATTCTAATATTCTATAGCAAGTAATTTCTTCCATCATTTCCGGTATCGGTTCCGGTGACCATGTCCATTTGTTATAGAGTGTATATAAATTCAGCTCATACATCGCCTGAGAGATCCAGTCGACTTGCAGATTAAGACTTATCAGAGCTGGCAGATGGGGAGTTCAGTGCCAGAATTAAGAGAAATTTATTCAAACTCTCATTGACATTTTCAGCAGTGCAGCCTTTTCTTAGTGGCATGTTATGTTTCACTCAATATGATGGGCAGTCATGAACTAACCGTTTCTTCTTACATCTTCAAAATTGCAGGTTTAGTGTTGTAGTTCAGCAGAGGAGACAAGGGCAGGAGTTTGAGACGACTAAAATAACAAACCGCATGCTTTTTTTCCTTTGACTTTTAGTGCTGCTTGCTAACAGCTGGAACAGACTGCTTTTTTCATAGCATTGCACCTTGGTCTTTGAACCTTTTTACCATCGTGAGGTTCTCTGCAATTCTGGAAACAATTTTTGTTTGGGTGACTGGTTTTATTTCTTATAATTCATGAAAATCAATTTATATGATCAAACTTACATTTTAGAAAACTACTACAATGAGAAGAGTCCACGTAGATTTGGAGTTCCCCTAAAACACTTGTCGGAACACTAGCCTTTTGTCATTAAAAACAAGCTTTAGGTCTACAATAAATTGTGGCTTAAATCCCACTTACATCAATACAAAGTATTTGCACTGATATGGCACATACCATTAGTTTGCAGCATAGCACATCCCTCCATTTTCTGTAGTAGCCGTAAGCTAACGCTTCCCTTTGTCAAAATGGTGTCCTGACCTTGAGTAACTTGTCATCACTTCTCATATTTGCTGCAAGTTTTTCTTCTCCAAAAATGAAAGCTGTTGCGTACTGGTAGCTTTCATGTATTCTTCATCAGTCTGTCTGGCCTTCGTTTGTCAAGGAGAGAGGAGGAAGCAAAGGCAGTTTACCGTAGCAAGCAATTTGCTGTTGAGACACAAGTCAAACATGAAAAATGACTTATTTCTCTCAGACCGTTCTTTTGTTTTGTATTTCACTCTTATCTTTCAATACAGTCTTGTGTGTAACATAATCAAAGCAGTGCAACCGTTTCAGCAGCAACATTAATTTAGTTTTTATTTACATGATTTGTTTTATTGTTCCAACATAGACCAATAAGCAGATGTGACCTAGAATTGGACTATTGGAGCAAAATACTTTTTATTGAATTATTTTCATCAAGCAGAAACAATTAATTTCTTTAATGATTCATTGTTATACACAGGAATGTGGGAGAGTTAAGTTACAGGGTACGTCACCTGCCTGTGCGCAGTGAGACGAGGCCTGTGTGTACCTGGGTGTGTGATGCTTTTGGTTAACATTTTAGGCTACCAGTGCACCTCTGGGAGAATGAAGTGCCATGAGTCTGCAGATCCTGGCAGGAAGGTGTGTGTGTGTGTGGTAGGTCTTCAGACATAACTGATATTGATCGTATCATCGCTGTCCTCACTCCTGTGGTTACATCAGCCCTTTCTAGTATATTTGGTCTCCTCGTTGTCTTTCGTATAGCCGAAGCTATGATTTCCATTCATGTTTGTGTTGATTTCTGTCAAAAAATGCTTTAATTTCATGAACATTTCAAGACCTTATCAGAGACATCAAGATGGACTTTGATGGACTGACTGACTGATCCTGAAGCATCTGTGTTGACTAATTGCGACTGGGACCCTTGTCTTCGCCGCCTAGTACATCTGGATTGTAGGTATCCGAGACATGTGTACATAGACATGCCAAAGAAGGTTTGCAGCTCCTCTGGAGGTGTTTTTAGAGTTCCTCCAGTCATGAACACCTCCCAGTTCTTGTTGTTGTTTCTTTCCTGACATTTCTTTATAAATGTGGTCATCAATGTACTGTTGGAAGTAGTCAAGGGGCTTCCAGTTCTAATGGGATTTTTCCAGCGTTGCCATTAGAACTGCTGTCTTCCACAATGAGTGAGTGTGCGTGTATGTGTTTGCTCAACTAAAACTGCTCTTATTTCCATTTCTACACACTGCAAGACTACTGAACTTCACAACCTTAGCTTACACATTTCACATACGATCAGTTGCCTATTATCCCTTTTTCCTGCCTTAGGCTCTGGTTTAGGGTCAGACTCCTCAATGGCTGCAGAACAGTAAGCAAGTCCTGACGTCCACTCCAAAGGACATTACATATAAGTTGTTGTGAAAGGGTTAAAATGACTTACTTTTGAAAAAATCTTACTAATCTGAAGTAAAGATTTTCGTACAAAAGAAACACTTTTTTTTTTTTTTTTTTTTACCAAAAGGAACAAAACATGTCAAATTGTTGACTTGCCTCGTTTTTGTAAAACATGGAAATTGAAATTCCTTCCATTTTAAAATGACTGTCTCTGTTGTGTTGGCCACACCCCCACAACTAAGGCATCACGAGAGCATAGGATATCTTCTTAAAGGGACAGTAGTATTCAGATACTATGAATAATGCTTGGCTTAGAGGTCTGAGACTCATGTTCTGCACAGAGGACAAATATGAATTGCTGGGTCTCTGCATTTCTGACTCGTTTGATGGCACAGTAACATCTATAATGAACATTTCTGGAGTCGTCGCTCCCAGTAGTGACCAGAACCGACCTCACAACTTTTGCTTCCAGTACGCCCACGTGACATACGTTAAAGCTGAGTTTCAGTTTACTCCCCACGTCACACACTAGCATCCAGATATCAATACTCTGGCCGTTTTTTGAATATGCACTGTGGCTAATTCAGCAAAGAAATGCAAGAAGACATTGTCAGTGGAAGGGACAGAGCAATAGATAAGATAAGAGTCAACATCAGACTGACTTTTACTGGCTGGAGAGAACTCATGTAGGATGCAAGCTGAATGCAGATTTAGCCGTTGTTATGGGGCATATCACTGAGAAAATATGCCCAAGTTCTGTAGTGCGTCTTAAGGAGTAATCTGGGGGGGATATAGGGACAACTAGCTGCAGATTAGAACAAATTGTATATGCACTGACTATAACTTTCCAGTAACAAGCAAGTAAGAGAAAATAAAGTGACTTTTTAAAAACGCACAAAAAAAGGGTTTTTGTTTGGAGCATGTTTCATTTCATGCTATTTACAAGATGATGGCCTGCCTTGTGGTTGAACCATTTTGTTAATGTAATGACGTAAAATGACATGGAAAAGGCTTAAATGCATATGACGAGTGCTAGAAGTGGTATGCTATTCATATGCTCATAACATGAGATCATGTTGGGACTCCTCAGTTCACACTTTACATACTATTTCTAAAAGATGCGGTAAAGCAAAAAAAAAAGGGTAAACATGACCCTTACCCTTGTTTTTTTTTTTTTTTTTTTTTTTAAACATTTCACTGACCTGAAAGTCAAAACTATATCTGAGTGAGTATGAGCTGTAATATAATGGTGTTGAGGTAGTCTGGGAAATTTTAGATCAACTAATCCACTAATTTTAAGGAAATATTGCATGTTTTACTGCTTCAGGTACACCACAGGGATGCAAACAGTGTTTCTGTGGTAAGTTACAATTAATGTAAACTGATCATTACAATATACAATTTAATATTCATGACTTTTCATTTCATATGAGTTTCCATCAGTATAGTAATTGTTAATAACTGCTTCATAGATGTGGCTAAAGATGAGGTAAACCTATGAAGGCTGAAATGATGAAAATGATCAGCCTCGTCAGGAATCCTGACGAGGCTGAAATGATGAAAATGATCAGCCTCGTCAGGAATCCTGACGAGCCAAACTGGCAGGCAAAACAGACAAACAGATGGACAGAAAAAATTAAAGCGCCCTAACTGATGGAGAGTTGGTGGACTGTCTGGCAAGAATAAGCACAGATTTTGAAAAATATATCAGGTTTTTTCAGTAGGACACTGACACACACAGAGCAGCAGATTGTCCTCATTCGGCCATCATTCTCAGGCACCTCACAGTCATTAAACATCATTAATATTGATTCTACTTGAAAAATTAATGCCAGGTTGAGAACGTCCTTCAGTGACTCTGAGCTGACACACAACCACTTAAAGGCACACCCACAGATGAGCAAACAAAGGACGGGGGAATGCTTCTTGATTAATCTTCTCATCTGGTTGTTTCACCAATTCCTCAGCTGCTGGTGACTCATCGTGATGCAGACACGTTGGAAAGGTAGAATGATGGAAAATAACAATTAGACAGAGGCAGACAAGTGTGAGTGGAGAGGAGAAAAGAGGAAAATGTGTCTTATTGCATCAGAAAAGACGCAGATTTATTTTATAGCCCCCAGGTAACAAATCTTCAAGTCTTTTGACTTTAAAGTGATAACACAGATCGCAGAGGTCACTGGCATGGTCCAAGTACACGCGCATCTATAGGCGCACACACACAGCTGTCCAGGTGAACAGATGGAGGCTAGATGGGTGGTGTTTAATGCATCAGCAGGAGGAGAAGGTGCAACAACCGCTTTAAGGTTACGTCGTCCGTCTGTGGTCGTCTCGCAATCACACACGCGCACACATGTCAACGCGCTGTGACCACTCCTCATTAAGGAAGGGCAGCTCAATGGCACAATGTAATCAAGGCGAGACGGGAACGACGTCACTTCCATTTTTCATTAGCACTCCGAGCCTTGTCCTTTTTTTAGCAGCCCCCTCACTCAAAGTGACCGGCTATCACAATGACTCGTATACAATTTGTGTCCTTCAGTGTATCCAGGGGCAAAGTTTGAGAAATTGTCTGTCGTTTACATTCAACTTCTATTTCCCAACTGGATTAAGTCGCCTCCAATGAATTGATCCGAAGTTGTTTACCTGCTTGTTTTTTGTAAAGGTAGCATCATGTATTTTAATTTCAAGGTAAATTACTTGTATAAGTTATCAGACTTCTAATTACACACCAGAACTCCGTTAATCAGATGTAAAATGGCTTTTGGGTAAGTAAACCTGGATTCTAAAGGCACCGTCCACAGTAGTCATGTGAAAATATCATTTAGGGTTCAATTTACACCCAAATCATGATTTCTTTTCCCCCAAAACCTAATCTATCCTAGTAGCCCTCTTTGCTTCTCTGGCATCAGGAGGAAGTGGACAAACTGGGATCAAACTGATTGGTTTGAATTATAGCCCCTCAAGAAGACCATTGTACCTGAGTTGTGACAGTGTAGCAAAAGTGGAAGTGACAAAGCGTAGCAGGATGAAAAGCCCAAACGTCAGATAGGGAGGGTAGATGTGAGGGGGAAAGACCCTCCGTACTGAATTTTTTTATTTGAAGCCGGATGCCCAACCAACAGCGCCTCCAAAATTTGTAGACAAACAGGCTTCATGGTCTAATACCTCTCGGAGGGGGACATCAGGGTTCCATCATCTGGGAACTGCTGCTGTAAACAAGGGCATGGTTAACGTTCCCTCAACATAAACACATTTACCAGCAGTAACATCTTACCTGGAGGCTCTGAAACTGAATTTTTATAAAGAGAGGAGACTCATTCATTTTTAACCTCTCTGCAAGACATCTGCAGCTCATTCTCAGTCCCACTGTGTTGGCTGACATCCGCTTTCCATTCAAAAATAATAAATAAGCTAACTTAAATCAGGAAGTGGTTATCTTTTTAAAAAAAAATAAAGGTGTGTGTGTGGCACTAATGGCAAGAAGTGAGGATTTAATCGGCTCATCTATCAGGGAAACTACTCTTAAAAGAAAAAAATAATTTAGAAATGTACTTGCGTGTAAAATTGATACAAGTAGTCAATATATCAAATCACAGCTGCAAAACGGAGTTATTCTCTGGTTGTACATAGCTGTGGTTTAGTTAGAACGGTAAATATATATATAGTGTGATATGTAGAATGTGAGCTAAATTAAAATGATATTTTGTCTTCTTCCAGGGTGAGGACACCTCAGCAGTACCAAACGCTGCTGAATCACCAGTTGATACTGATCCAGCTGAGGTCACAGAGGTTAGAACGATCACACACCTCCTGCTGTTGTGTTGCTCTGTTTGCTACCCACTGACTAAAGGTCAAGCACGCTTTCACTTTCATATCAGGCTACAGTTTGTCACTTCAATGCATATTCATATGAATACACTGTAAAGGTAAAGTAACAAGGAAAATACAATATTGTTTTTCCATGTTATAACCTATGACTGTGACAGCTAAGGAATTTGGTTACAATTATATGTATTTCACCACATTTTATATAACAATCATCCAATAAAGAAAAGTCTGACACTTGAAATTGCTAATGACAGACTGCCTTGAGCCCTGCATGACAGCAGCCAGGGTTCATAAATAATTTTTATTGGGTGGGGTGATATTACATCAGTCACAATGTCTGTGATATAATATTGTCATGCAGTGGGGTGATCTCATCACCCCGCATGTGAAACACTAGATTCATTTCCCACCTCCTTTATTTTGTGTCCATCTCACAGGAGGACACCGACGAGTAAATGGCTTGAAAGCTTCACAATCAAAGATCGGTGACCGAAACATTCCATGTCGCTCTACAAAGTCCCGTCGTGCCTCGTTTTTTGGTCCGTCATGGAGTCTGTGATCAGCATCCGTGTGTTTCTGTTTGTGTGTATGTCTTTACAGTACAAGTGTGTAAATGTCGCGACTCAGATGTTGTTTGAGTGTATTTGTGCGTCCTCTGTCCCGAAAGGCACCTCAGGTGTGTGCCATCCGTGACCAGCTGTCGTTTACAGTGATTCCCTCCCACTGAGAAGGCCACCTGATCGCACTCTGTGTGTGTGTGTGCGTGTGTGTGTGCCTTCCTGTCGACTGTGTGGCTATTCAAGTAACTCGAATATGGAAATAAACTACAAACACCTAAGTGTCTCTATAAATGAACAATTTACATTAATCTAAGATGGAAACATAACAATATTCTCTATTTTTGTCTGTAAACTGTTTTTTGGTGATGGACTATAAAGTGCTGAGCTCTTTGTGCATTCATATTGTATTTTTTAGCATGTAAACTACAATTCAGCTTAACAGCTGTGTCATGAACTTATTTGGACATAAATGTTGAATAAAATATGTAAAGTGTGGAGTGAACTAATGTTTTCAGTAATCTTTGCAAATGTTTCACAGTGAAAAATGAGTAAATGAGTACTTTGTGCAGATGGCTAAACAATCTTTATATACATTCAGAAGTTTCTTTATTACTGTTTTTGGCATTCAAATATTAGGTGAAATGAACAATCACTCAAAATACACTGTTCTCAATTGTTATGCATAAGTTTTAAAATGTTAAATAGGTGACAAAGAACTAAACATGTATACCAATTGTATTTTTTAGTACATAGTTTTTCTAGAAAAAGAAAAACAATTTTACAGAAGTTACACTTTTCCATAGCACAGCTCTGTCATCCATTGGTCTTGTAAGTCCCTGGATAGTTTCTGCCTGTATTTCATTGAGGAGACCAGAATTGCCTCCCAAAGTTGCTGTTTGGAGGTATGCTGCAAAGATTTACTGGTATATTTACAGCAGAAAGCCCAGTTTCCCTTTGTACCATGACAGGAAATGGTCCGTTAGAAACTGCATGTATTTTTCAGAGGTTATTTTGACACCCTCAGGGAATATAAGAGACCTATTATCTTACTCCTCATCCCATCCCATGTGTGGGATTCAGAGAATCGCACACAAATTTAGCAGTACGAAACTAATTATCAAACCCGTTTGAGAATGTTATCAGTGATTTCAACAGACAAGAGAAATAACACAAGCAAAATCTTCCATCAAGACAAAATCCCAAATGTTTCATTCACTGAAATCCTGCATTCAGAATTACTTGGAACAGAGTATATTTGTCATGGTCAGGATAGATGCTGGTGCATTGATTGTTATATTTTACAATACATAGCAGGCCTGTATATAAGGCCCAGAGCTAGGAAATGCTGTGATTCAGACAGAAGAGCAGGTTTTACTCTAATTCCCAAGACTGTTGATCCTCTGCCCCTCCATATGCCTCCACATCCAGCATCACTGAAAACGACATTGGGCTCTCGCCCAGTGACAGGCGACCAGCTGCATGGCAGGCCCATCACAACTGGTGTGTGAGTGGTTGTGTGAATGGGTACACTCAGTAAGAAACAGATTGAATGTGCTATGGACCCAGTTAAGACTCATTTAAGTAAAAAGTCAATTTAATTTTACCAAACTGACATGTTGGAAAAAATACTATACGCATTTCTAGAGATGGAAGTGAAAGACAAAAGATGGGAAAACAGAATCTTATGAACAAAGTTAAATATCAACAGAAAAACAAGAACTAGCTGGAAGACAAAAATACAGAACAAATATTAAAAACAAATCTAGAATATGATTCCAGAAGGGCTTTAGAAAACTTATTTTACCCATCATTATATGGTTTGAATCCCAGGACCATCTGTGGAGTCCTCTGTAGCAATCCTTTTGGGGGGGGGGCACTTTTCACACTATAAAGGTGCAGATGACTTTATGAGCTATCTGTCATGTTTTTTCTACTTAATAATCCGGGTGTTTGATACAGGTCTCTTTTTTTACCACAATAACTGGTAGAGACAACCTGATTACTGATGCACACGTGCGTTGTTGTGACATTGTCTTTTTTTGTCGTTTATAGGACATCATTTGAAGAGTTGAATGCTCAGTTTTATGCACAAGTGCATATGATCATGAGCTTTTCAGCCTTTTGAAAATCATACAACTATTTCTCTTTTACACATTTTCCTGCAACCTGCTTTTTGAGTGCCAAAACATAAAATATTTAGTTTTACACCATCAACAGATTCCTTACAGTATATTCATGAACATAGTAATATCAACATGGAACAGCATAATGAGAATGTAGCAATAAATGATGATCGTCATCATAAAAACAAACCATTGCAACCATAAATTGGGCCAGTGTGCACACTGTGATGCCTAAGATCAGATGGATTGCATGACATCTTCACATTCATTATCTCATGAGTAAGAGGGACAAAAACAGTCAATCAGTCGATCCCCCTGACAACGTTAGCAGCAGTGTATGCCCAAGAGTGTTTGCGTGTAAGTGTGAAAGCAAGCATGTGTCATCCAACTCTGCAACAATCATCTGATGGACAACGTGAGCTTGTGCACGTGTTGCTCAGAGATTTCACATCTTTTACATCTTCTGTCATTTTTGCACCAGATGAGAAATTTTATATGGACATGTAGTTTAAAAGGTGTAATAGTTCAGCCTGTAGCCACAACACCAACAACCACTTGATTATTAGAGTGAAGCAGGTTGGCCTTGACTGTGTGCTGCAACCAGCTGTTCAGCTGCAGGGCATATAAAGAAAGAGGCGACAGACCGTCTGTCCGTCCGTCCTTGAAATCAACTCAAGCAGCAATATGTGTCTGAGAGACAGTTCTGCTCATCTTAAGCTAAGACCACCAAATCCTTTAGTCCCCCAACAAATCACAGCTTGCACTGCAGTTATGGAAAATATCCTTCTAGATCTGCAACACAAGCCTTGATTGTCTGAATAGTTCGCACTACAGCAGCAACAAGAGCATAAAAGTTAACCCAATTTGACAATAATTAAACATTCATACAGGGTCTGTTGTACATCAAACCTCTTGCACCTTCTGGTAAACTGCTTGAAAAAGGGAAAAAATGCAAAATAATGAAGAAAAATATTATTGTTTCTCTTAACTGCTCTACCTACAGCTTTAAGGCCAAGGTGAGGCTGTTAAAGTGAAAGTCTGGTTTCACTGTTCAATAAGAGATCGACAGTAGGACATTTCAGACTCTACCAACCAAACTGGAACCAGCTGTACTTGCCAGACAAGTCAAACCTGTGTACAAACTGACATGTTAGTGTTTCCTCCTTGAATACCTAATCATGCCTGCTTCACGCTATACTCAAAGTACCACAGGGATGTAGTGCAACGGCTCATCGCTGAGCAGCTGATCACGTGCTGGGTGGACCTCTTCTGAAATTGATGGTCCAGCTTTTCACTAACTTGCAAACAGAAATTTATACTCAAATTACACTCAATAAAAAGTTTTGATGTGTGATGGACCATACTGGTACTAACATGAGCTCACACTGATCTGACAGAAACATACTTGGTTGGCAATGTCATTTGCAAATGATAAAATTATTAAAACTGCTTGAATTACAGTTTGTATGTCAGCTGACTTGACTATTCATTTTTCTGCAATTTGAGAAATAAATACCAGATATTCCTAAAAAAAAAACTAGCCACAAAAGATATTTCTCAAAAAGAAAATACATGTGGTCAATTTTTGAAAATTAAGAGGATAAATTAACTTTTGATTGGTTTTGACGCCAATACAATAAACCGATACCAGATTAAAGCTTTAAATCACAAAGAATTACTGAAGTGTGATTGATGACATCTATTCATGGAAAATGACCAATGAGTGGTGACATGTCCACAGACTATTGTAATGAAGTTCATATACAGCAGTTGAATGTACATTTGTTTAAACACTGATCATGGTTGGAGTGAAAATGTATGCACTGCTGACATAACATGCGACACCTTGGAGATACAATGATTTATTCTTTTTGTATTTGCACAAATTATCATGACGACTTCTGGGAAATGTTCTATGCTCTGTTGACAGACTTCATATAACAGTATCAAATTGTCACATCAAGCGCTCGTGTCAAAATATTTGACAGCTTGATGTGTAACTTCCCGACCAGTGTTGGGAATGTGTTTTACTGAGAAGATGAACAGCAGTGATATTAAAAAACCCCACAAATGATAAATGGTCAAATGCACTAATTTCAGCCTTGTGCAGGTTTCACACAGCTCGGTTGGAGAAGTCTGGATGAAAACCATCAGATCATAGAGAGAATCGATGGAGGCTATGTTTCCTGGTTTTACTTCTTCTTCCTCCTCTTCAGGGCTTTCCACTCTCCCTCCTGAGTGGCCAAGCTGCCAAAGAGCTCTTTGACCTTTCTCTTCCTCTCTGCATCCCTGAAACACACAGTCAGAAAATGTTACAGGTTTTTACTGAAAAAAAAAAAAAAAAGGGGGAAAACTTTGGTTCATGTCTATGCGAACACCAAGTGGACACCTCGTCATGGTCTCGTTGAGCTTCTCTCTGGCCAGGAAGCGTGAATCTTTCCTTATCTCCCTCAGAGCACCCTTAAACTCCTTTTTGTACTTGTGTTTCAACCGCTCCTTCTCTTTCTCCTCTCTGCTGCTGCCATGCTTCTTTCCATAATCCAAGCTGATAGAAAAAAAAAATATCGAAAATGATCAAAGTGGACATATACGGGTTCTTGAATAATGTCAAACTGCCGGGTGTGGATAAGCAGTTCTTATGTTGGCACTTACACTTCAACAATCTTGGGTGTGAGCAGCTTCAAAGGAATCGGCTTTTTCTTCTCAAAAACCAGCCGACTGTGAGGCACAGGAGAACTGCTGATGGGTGTTAAGAGGTTACTGTGAAGCTCCTGCAACAAAAACAACGACAAGCTGATATTAATTGGAAGCACAATGCCACAAAAGATAAGAGTGAAGCAGCAACAAACATCTGCCACTAACCTGCAAAGGTTCTGGCAATGTTTGGGAGGAAAGGTGCTTGGAAAGGACTATCATGATTGGCTGAAAGATGTGCGAGAAGGATGTGAGGTCTTTATAGAGCTGGTGGCATCTCTCCACCAGGTCGAGGCAAGTAGACAAACACGTCAACCTGCAAAGTGATAAATACACCATGAGCATTCCTACTTGATAATCAGTACGGCTACATGCTAACATTCAATAATAATAATAATAATAATAATAATAATAATGACCATGCAGTGTGCTGATTTTTTTCTCAGTTTTTTTTGCGTAAGGATCAGTCTTGTGAAGTTCTGAAATGTGTAAAAGGCAGAAATGTATCCCCAATTACTGACTCTTAGTTCTACTTCATGGGGTTATTATTCAGTGTACACCATCTTCATCTTTAAATAACTTAGACACACTTACGCCTTCGCTCGTGCATGTACGCTCACTCTATCCTGAATTTTCCAGGGCCGGCTTAATCACCCCAGCGGTAATTACAACATCGCGACTACACTCGACACACACAGCTGCTGGTGTGCTTATGTCAGTGAACGGCCTTAAGGAAGGCAGGAATTAGAAAAATAACTGGGCGCCCAGGTGTGAGGACGTGCAGTGTTGTGTTCATGGCACGGAGGATGAGACCGGTTTCATTCAGACTGCAGGGAACGAAAACGGAAGATGGTTTACTGAGCATGTGTCTAAACTATCTGCAAGACGCCTTCTGCATGAATTATGATGAAATAAACCAGGTGCTGCTCTCAAATAAACCAAAGTGAATAAATGGGGAAATCATGTTTTTCGTTTTAGTCACATTTCCCTTTTTAAATTAAATCTAGCCAGTAACAAAATGCTATCATTTCTTTCCAACATTGCCACTTTTGAATGTCAGGAGTAATAATTTTAGTGGAGAACAAATAAAAATGTATTTTCCCTCAAACTGTGCACAGTCGTGCTTCACCGAAGCCTGTTTGCAAGCTTTGCTTTGAGCCCACACACCAGCTGCTGTGTGAAACCATGCTGGCGACTCAAGTGTATTTCTGAACCTTACAGTGTGTACAGGTAAACACATGATGATGGCCTATCTTATGTCTTTACATCCATAGTTTATACAGCATTATAATGAAGACCCTCATCCAATTTATCTTTTTATATTTGTTTCTGAAGCTGAGAAGCTGCATGACAAAAAAGAAAAATTCCTCACTCCTCATGTTCTACTCTGCTTTCCAACTCTCTCTACTATTGTCTCAAAATGACCATCTCTGTTACAATATACACCCACCAGCCACTTTATTAGGTACAAAGAGCTAGTGGACCAATCACAATGCAACAACACATTTAGTCATGTAGACATGGTCAATATGAGTTGCTGAAGTTCAAACTGAGCATCAGAATTGGGAATAAAAGGGGATTTAAGTGGTTTTCAAGGTAGTATCTTCTGAGTAGTTCAGAAACTGCTGATTAACTGAGATTTTCACACAACCTCAAGGGTTTGCAGAGGATTGTCT
>JAOXYM010000020.1:9874646-9900614 GCA_028567055.1 Leptatherina wallacei | reverse complement strand
GTATCTTCTGAGTAGTTCAGAAACTGCTGATTAACTGAGATTTTCACACAACCTCAAGGGTTTGCAGAGGATTGTCTAAAAAAAGAGAAAATAGCCAGTGAGCAGCAGTTGTCTGTACAAAAATGTCTTGGTGATGTCAGAAGTCAGAGGACAATGGGCAGACTGGTAGGAAACGATACAAAGGCAACAGGAAGTCAAATAACCATTTGTTACAACCGAAGTATGCTGAACAGCATCTCTGAACGCACAACATAATGAACCTTGACGCAGATGGGCTGAAGCAGCACAAGACCACGCTGGGAGCCGCTCCTGTCAGCAAACCTGATACTACAAGCTACAAGTTTAACCTTTTATTTCATGTTTCTTCAGAAGCTTAGAATTAAACCATTTTACTTGGAAGTTTTCCAGAAAAACATTTCAGATGTTAGAAGCCTTTGTTGGAAACTGCCGTACTTTACTTCTGAAAACGTGCATTTTAGAGTTTTACTCTATAACCATGCACACACTGTGGCTGGACAAGTCCCAGTCCCCCCCCCCCGCTCCCTCCTACCTGTGGTGATCTCTCTCCAGGTCAGTTCTGAGTTCCAGATGTTGGGTGGCAGACAGCGGCAGGCTCTTCTTGCTCCAAGTCTTGCAGGACTCGGAGGCTGACAACACCAGCAGGTCGCTGTGCTTCCCTGTCGGCCTGAAAGGTGGCACCACTTTGTAACCTGCAATACATCGCTAATCAATTCTCTTTTACACCTTCCAAAAAAAACAGACTTGTGGAAACGTTTTGAGAAGCCCGAGTGTGAATGTACCGAGCGAAGACTTATCCCGCACGGCCAGGGTTAGTGTTCCGGTCAGGAAGTTGATGAGCTCAGGCAGGAAGCGCTTAGAAAATGAGACGTACTCCACCGCCAGGCAGCACAGCATTAAGCCGGATGTTAGATCACTTAATGATTTTACTGGACACTGGAAAAAAAAAAAAAAAGAGACACATGACAAATATTAATACAGCATTTGTGCAAGGAGCTGCAAATATGTTCCTACGTTCACTGTTTCAGAAGCAACTCTGGGAAGAAAACAGCAGCACAACTTTCCACCACAATGAGGTAAGTAAACAGAAACAGGCAGGAGGTAACGGACGTCAGAACAGCTCCAACCACACAAACAATAAGAGATGTTTTCCAGGTTGTGTTTACCCTGGTGAGAGCCTGGCTGATGTAAAGCAGCGCTGGAGTTGTAACTGGATGTCTGAAGTCTGAGGTAGGAAACAGCAGCGCTGTCACCTTCAGGTAAATAAGCTTAAAACACAAAAACAAACATGCCATTACTACTTTTTTGTAGAAAACACACACATCTACACATTAGCGGACTCATCATGCTTGCTTTAAAAAAATGTAAACCACTGTCTCCCAAATTCTGTTTAATTTGGGTTAATAGATCATGAAGGAGAGAAAACAACAGGGAACTTCTATTTGTACATTAAATGGAATTAGGATGATGTCATCATGTAGTAGTTTGTCAGTTATCCTGTTACGTTCTAGATATTTCAAGAAGATATAATACAAACCGTGTCTAGTGTGGGGAAAGCAGCATGACCTTTGACCTCAAGCACCTCCTCCATGCTGTGAGCAGCATCTCTGACGATGCTCTGCATGGCCTGGCAGGCAGCTTCTGGAAACATCTGGCACAGAGCATACAACTCCCTACAGAGAGGAGCATAGGAGAAGGGTAAATATAGAATTTTTTTTTTTGACAAATATTCCAATCCAGATTGGAAACTGGGAAGGAAAGCAGCTTTGTGAACTCACGGGATGAGCTTATCCATAGTGGTGAGTTCAGGTGGACTCCTGGTGGCCAGATCTCCGATGTACTCCAAGAGAAAACCAAACAGTTTCTAAAACAAACGGGGGGAAAACTTTTAAGTTCACGCAGGCCTCAAACTGCCAACAAAGATATGAACACGAATGTGTAATCTGCTCCAAAACCGTACCTGCAGTTTGAGCTTATTTCCAACAGCCAAACCAGGATGGTTGCACTTCTGAGTCCTGGCCACGATGAGGCGCTGGTTGTCAGGGGTGTGACCACGGAGTAAATCTGTCAGGTCGCTGTAGCTCTCAGGGGCTGAGGAACAAAAGATAAATAAAAAAAGAGATAATGTTTAGGTACTCGCAAAGATGTTTTACTGCTAACTTTAGAGCATCCGGATTCTTTAACAAGTATTTAGTAATATGTGGAATTACCAGTGAATGTGTACGGGAGCTCTGCTCTGGCCGCCTCCTGCTGGACCTTCATCTCTTCTTTAGTGAGACTCTTCTTGGGTTCGGTACCGGCCTCTTCATCGCCCTGGTTTTTATCCTCATTGTCGCTTTCTTGATCAGAGTCCAGGTCTGAGTGGCCATCTTCTTCCTCTTCATTGCTGCCCTCCTCCTCCTCCTCCTCCTCTTCTTCATCATCATCATCATCTTCCTCTCCATCTTCATTATCCTCCTCTTCTCCATCTTCTTCACTGCTCTCTCCATCTTTCTCACCAGTATCCACTTCCTCTCCATCTTCATCCTTGTCTTCCTCCGACTCCTCCCCAATGTTCCACTTTCCATCCTTTCCGTACAAATAAACCAGGTTCTGAGTTCTGTGGAATTTCTTTAACATAAAAACATCACGTTTTGTGTTATGTCATACCTGATAGGCCAGAGTCTTCTTGTCCAGCTTATCCAGGATGAAGCCGTCGTTGAGGTCATCGGCGGATATGTGGGTTTGACTCTGTGCGCCGGCCTCGCCTTCAGCTCCCTTCATCCTCCTCAGACGGTCCGCCTGGAGAACACACGGAGTAAGAAGACTAAAATATAGCGAAATCACAGACACAGAAACGCGAGGTTACTATCTGCATCATCACCTCTAGTTTCTGCAGCTTCTCGTTCTCCTCCCTGGCCAGCTCCTCTGCGGTCTTCATCTTCTCTGAAGGCTGAGCCTTCATGTCGAAGACAAGCTCGCGGACCATCATGTCATATTTTTCCAGCTGGAATGCACAGAGAGGATGCAGAAATGAAAAGAAAAATCAGTCTCAGCCACACAGACGATAAACCAGCAGGACTCTGGGAGACCGAATGAAGCATCCTTACTTTGGGTTTCTCCTCCGGTTTGTCCACACGTTCAGCTTTAGGAGTTTTTTTCACCATCAGAGCCTGAATGCTCTTCCACTCCTGATCCAGCTTCTCAGTCAGCTCCTGCGCCTCCTCCTTCTGCACCTGTCGCTCCCTCTGAAAGCAAACCAAAACATCAATCATGTGGACGACACCACCTTTAGAATAAAATAACATGGCCACCACATTGAGAGAAATAAACGCTTTAACTCACCTTCTCCTGTTTGGACTTCTGGATAAGCTCTTCAATGAGCTCCTGTCTGGTCTTGGCCCTCTGGCTTCCTCCCTCCTCATCCTGCTGCCCCGAAGTTTTCTTCCTGAGGAGGCCCCCTCCTCCAAAGTGGGAGGCAGTCAGCTCGGCTAGGTGGAAAAGAAAAGCACGGTTTCTACTACATGCCAGCTCTGACAGCTATGATCGAACTAATCAAATCGAGTCTTGGCGCTGGGAATAAATAAACACCACCAAAAACACAACAAAAAGGGCAAAAACTGTTTTAGATATATAATACAGAGTTGATTCACTTAGAAATTACTGTGAGTGAACACATACAAGGATTTCCAAATCATGCTACTGATATAATCCAAGTGAAGTTATTGAAAAACATTAAAAGATTGAGAGAAGCTCAACTCAGAGTACAAGAAAAAACTCACATTACTAACTATAAATATATCTAATCATTACCATATTTGATGAGAATGCAATGTCAGCTCTGTACAGAAAAAATCATTTGGTGTTTAGACTCACCCGATAAGAGCCCTTTCTCCTCCGATTCATCGTCACTATTCGCGATGTCATTGAATTTCTCCATTTCAGCCAACGACTGGCCATAATGAGTCAGCTCTTCCTCTTCGTTCAGGTTGTATACGTCTTTTTTTTCATGTACACGCTTTAAAAAAAAAAGGCAAAATAATGAAATTAAAGGGTTTTGAATCTCTGTACATAAGGAGGGTGTTGTTAAATGTAGTATTTATGATTATGATACAATTGCTTATATGTGATTATTAGGACTTCTCGTTTCTACAGCCTATAAAATACATGTGAGGAAAAAAAATCTCTAATTTCCAGTCTGGCTTCAGGATCTGCATGATGAGAACATTGTAAATGAACAATGTAGGATGGAAGAAGTGATTCATTAAACTAACAATTGTCTGATATATTTATCACGTTTTACAATTGAATTCATGCGAGTATCCATCTGATCCGATTCCCTTTGTCCCTTCTTGTAATGCACACTGTAACACTGTTGAAAAGTGCTAGACAACTAATACTTTATCAGTAAATATTATAATATCAATATATCCACATGGTCACTGTGTTCTTCCAGATAATATCACTGACCTGTCTCTCCATGGCGAACCTCTGCAGGATCTTGTCTTCAGGTGCCATCTTGTTGTCATATTCTCCAAAACGTCTGTCAACAAATTTGTTGGACTTGTTCTTCAACTTGTATTCCTTTAAAAGGGTTTCTTTTCTCTACAGAAAAACAAAAACAAATAAGCACTTCTTGACTGTTATGGTCGATTCCTACTCCTTCTCAGAGAAATATGACTACATAAAATCGTTTACACAAGCATACTGACAATGTGGTGCAGTTTTAGTCAGATATTTACACATTTAAGATCAATTCACTATTCCCTCTTTTCTTACAAACCTTTCAGTCCCAACTGCACATAAAAGCACAGCACAGTGTTGAGATGATGGTACAACATAATCTGAATTTTTTCCCTTTATTCTGCTAAATAAATCATATATAACATGTTTCTCTTTCAGACTGTACACTCTAGCGAACAATAAAAGAAAAAGGTTGCGTTTAATCACGGTGAACACAAAAATAACAAGATTACAGAAGATATTTCGACCCCTAACAAAGTATTATTTATCCCGGTTTAAGATCAACAGCTCGTTTCTTACCTTATTGATGGCTTTGGACCGAGACACCCCTGGTAGACCGACGTCATGTTTAGATTTCCTCCCGAGAATGTCAAATTTCTTTCGGTTGATTTTCACTTCAAAGGGGTTGTTTTTTATTTCAGTGCTCGTCTTGGTTTTGCGGACCTTGTCAGCAAGGTTCCTCTTCTTTAGTGCCTTTCCCATCTGGTTTACAAAGCAGTGGATCGATGAGCACACATCTGAGTCAACATCTACTGCACTGAGTTGTAATTAGTGGTGGTTATAATAATGACAATGAGTACATGGGCTCCGAGGATGGTCTGGCTTACATTAGCGAACAGTTGGCTTGTCTTTAAATAAAGTAAAAACATGACATAAGAGTAAAAAACGACTTAAGGTAAAAGCTAGCTACTATCCATATGAACACTATGGCAAACAGCTTGAAAACAAACAAACCTTTTCAGAAAAAGATCGTTCCCCCTTTAGCCGCGTTCTGTGTCAAATTTCAAACTCCACGAGGAACAAAACAAAGAACAATTAGGCTTTGCTCATGCTTTATTTAGTACATATTTGACTTCACGTTGCTTGTCCATTTTCCAGCGTGCACAGCTCGAGGTCAGGGTTCAAAGCAGTGACGGGAACAAGAGCTACTTCCTCTCTGAGATTTCCCAACAGCGCCTCTAGCGTCGGAAATCGGAAGTTTGCTATTGTCAGATTCATGTAGTAATGAGATGGGGTAAAAACGCACATGCACTTAGTTTGGACCTTCCCCAGTTAAAGTCAGGTTATTAAGTTTATTTATAAAGCACATATAAAACAAGAGTTGACCAAAGTGTAGCACAACAGAGCAGAGCAAGCAATAATGCCCATAACTGAAACTAATTAATAGCAGGTGCAAAAATAAAGCCATGTTTAAACTGAGTTCCCAAAAGAAACAAACAGCAAAAATACTTAATGTGTAGCATAAGCGCTGAGTTCTGCTAAAAATCTATGAGATCAAATACTGTACTGTATCCTGAGCAGAGTAGTGTTAAAGGACTGCAAGCTACGTGGAAAGCTGGTGAAGAAATCTCTTTGATATGTTTTTTTTTCCTGATACCCATTAGGAGTGGCTGACAGAGAAACCTTTAGCCTGTTATTTTCAAATCATTGCCAGAAATGACAGATTTAGGCTAACAATATTCCTAAAATGTAATTAATTTTTTTCGTTTTTTACCACAGTTTATTTGTCTACCAATATTTAGATCACAAGAAAAGATTACATTTAAACTGTTGGTATGAGCCAAAAAAAACAAACAATAACCCTAAAAGACAATTGGCTTAATAAGTGTAATTTCACTTTCTCCTCCTGAACACAGTTTAGGTTGGTTGTAACAGACGTGGACCCCTATTAATTCATCAGTTGGTAGATTTGAAAATCACTGGCTCAGCAATGAAATGACAAGTTGTGTTTGCATAAAATGTAGCCCAAGACAGGTAAATACCAAGTGAATAAAACTGGCCCTAAAATAGATCCATCAGGATCTCCACAATTATGAGACATCTCATAACTTTCTACCTTCACCTCACATTATTACTGCAGGAAATACTACAAATTTATTTCATTCCATTTTCAGCTCAATTTTATTCGTCAAAAGTTGTGAGACAAATGGGTAAGTGCAAATTAATCCTGAACTGGTATTGCTTTAAATACTGTTTTTCTTTTTAAAACAGTCTAATTTTTACTGTGCAGCTTCACTGTTGTTTACAGCCACCACTGATACAGATGTTAGGAAAATGAAAAAGGCTCAGTCTATATCGTTCAGTCCTGCAGCGACAATGCAGCGATAACCATCTATAAATTCTAAAGACATTTTAGTGACATTTTGTCCATTTAAATCCTGTTTCCTGAGTTCATCTAGAGACAAAGTTGCTAGGTAAGGACACATTCATCAAACCAAAAATAACTTATCACACGACACTGATTTTTAGGGTAGTGTTTTTTCGTTTTTATTCATGGCTGTATCAGAGGCAGAACCATGACAAACATAACAGTTGGAGTGTTAAGTCTGCAGATGGAATAATGAGACAGTTAAATTGGAAGTACTTAGAACAGAAGATACAAATCAGCATAGTTGTGATATTTAAAATAGTTTGAAAAACAAAAACAAACCCAAAACATTAAGTTGACTAAAATGACTTGGGACATTAGTATTATCAGAACACTAAAGCTAAAATAAAACTCAAATAAAAAGGGGAGGTTACGGTCACCTATTAGACAGCACTTCATCTGCAGTCCTTCAGAAGTTCATATCTTTTTCATAGCGCTGAAAGTAAACCACCTGTTGTGAGCAGTTTATGAAGCATTTTCACTTAGATGACGCCATCTCTAGATTTTTGATTTTCAGTTGGCCATTCATTAGCGATGACAACCCTTCATTAAAACCGGATGGAAAACACAAGTTAATCGACTGGTATCAAATGCCCTGAAACTAAACTCTTCTGAAATCTATCGATCACATCAACTTAATGAATCATTCTCCAGTGTTTATATTACATTTAATGCCAACTGGAAACACAAGTATTCACTGACAAAGCATTTTTGTTCAGAGTGGCGTTTTAACTCAGAAAACCTCTTAGCTATGATTGATCATGCAGCTTTCCAACTGTATCATTGTTACTTGCATGTTCTCTATAATCAACTGTGACTAGTTGAAAGCAATGTGTGGTATAAGTTCCCAAACAGTGGTTTACAAAACAGGAGCTTCACAGTGCTCCCTCACAGCAAGTAATCATGGCTCAATTTCTTCTGAGGAAAAAAGCACAAGAGGGCTGAAAGTAAGATCAAATAAAAACACAATAAAAACTAAATTAAATATGTAATCTCCCACAATATGTGGCATCGCTGCCAGATTATGACGTTCACATGGACAAAGAGAAATCAAGGGGCAAATCCATAGCAAAGCAACACCCAAACAATTTGAATGAAATACATCAACTTAGACATTCCTTCTTCCTAAAGACTTAAAGCCAGTGGTAAATACACTGAATCAAGCCTTGGACTAATCATCAATCACAATGCTTGCTCACATCAGGGATGATTAACCCTTTGAGAATTACACTCAATATCCCAGGTTCTGACAATATTGTCTGCGGACAGGTTTGGAGCTTTCTTTGCAGACAAATGAATCTGGTTTGTGAAGAAAAAAAAATCATAATAAAGCCACTTTAGAGCAGAAGTTGCTGAGTTTAAAAAGTCAAATCTGAGATTAAAATTGAATGTACTGAATGATTTAATTGGGGGGAAAAGCATTAAGAATCCTCTCAAAAAAGCCCAACATTAGCTTTCTTGGTCTGTTAATATGCAATTACACAGATGTGCAGCTTCAGGGATGCAAGTAGTAAAATACAATGTGCAGGTCTCACGGTCACCACCAGTTTAATAAGATGGAGCAAGCTTCTTTTTCTGCATTGACTGGTTTTTTTTTTTTTAAAAGACACTTTTGACATTTTGATACAATCCCAATACATTCCAGTGGTTACAATGGTTAAGTAATATTTAAAAAAAATAATAGAAAAATGGGATAAAACCCAACAACCTCACATCTGTGGGTCCGTAGTAACAGACATGCATAAAAGGCCAGGTGTAGTGGACAGGACAGACCGCATCACTCACTGAACTAAAAAGCCTCTAATAATTAAAAACCTTTATGCAATTGTTTTTACAATGTATACAAAATTGGCACACACTAATGTTGAAATATTGGTTGATAAGCCAGCGACAAATTATATTAAAAAAAAAAAAGAACAAAAAGAAAGAAAGCCTAATAGCGTGTAAGTGTGGCTTGTTCAGAGGGTGCAAAAATAAAAGACAAAAGCAAAAACGAAAAGAAGCGGAGGCCAGCCTTGAGGACTGATCCAACATTCTCCGATCTAGGACTCTGTCTTTTTTTTGTTTTTCTTTAGGAAGGAAGGAGTGCGGAACTTCTTTTTCTTTTTGGAGGGTGATTTGCCGGGAGAGTCGTCGCCTTCCTGGTCCGCGGCGTCGGCGGGTTCCTCCCCCTCGGCCGCGTCTGCGCTGGCGGGCGCAGGGGTGGAGTCTTCAGCGGGAAGTGCTGGAGCGTCGGAGGGGTCGTCTGGTGTCAAATCAGGAAGGGTCTGTCTCAGGGTGGCTGCATCACTCTCATCCTTATAGGTCTGTTCTGGCAGGGACTCTGGTAGTGAGGGGGAGGGGATGGAGAGTTATTGATCTCAGAAGTCAAAATGATTGATGTGCTCACACGGCAGCAAAGCTACAACTAATCAACCACTGGGAAAGCTGCAAAATCCACACGGTTTTCTACTCATGAAGCATCAACTTGTCACTCCTTAACCCCATAAATTCACTCAACACTCTGTTGAGCCTTGATGAGCTCAGATTTTACACTTTCACAGTCAACATTCCCACTGAAAGCCAAAACAACTGTTCCTAAAAAATACATTAAATAATTTGTCAGCTAAATTTGCAACCATCCTTACATCTGAAACCAAATCAAAAAGCACTTCTTTTCAACATCACTCAGTCTAACTGCAAAGGTCATCATCACGAGCGGCATTAAGCAACACAAAGCTCTCATTCGCCAGGATTTCTTCTCGCTGCCACGCAGCATTTTTTGCTTTACCTCAATTTATACAGGGAAATCTTAACGAGTGTAGTTCCCTTGTTCATTTGTACCCTGTGTACAAACAAAACAAAGTGAAGCAAAAAAAACAGGACAAAGAAAAGTCAAAGTCCACAACATCAGACATTTTATTTATCGCAGATTTTTATAGGAAAACCAATAAAGTTGAATTAATTCCAAGCTGGAGCAGCACTCAAGAAGCAGTAAGTTATGAATTATCAACAGGAACCAAAATCTAAATCAGTGAGTAAAGAATTACGTCTGCTTGCATTTTAATCCAGATGTTGGCAGTACAGAAGCCAAGTTCAGATGTAGTTTTGATTGTTTTTGCATTTCTATCTTAAGGTCTAAAATATAAATGAGTTTTTCTTCTTCTTCTATAACAGTATCTAATATTTGAAAATAAAAAAACCTGCATATTTGAATACAAAAATAAAGTAGAAACATTTGCTTAGAAAATGCCTGCACTGATGCAGCCATGCTTTTAGTTAACATTCATTCTTTGTCTAAAACAGAGCGCTTTAGCAGATTTGTTTTCACGGACTCTAGTCTGCAAGATTCAGCAAATACTACAACAGGTGGAACACTGACGAAGATAACCCCTGTTAAAATACCCCCAGCAGAGATATCTGTACTGCATCCAGAGGGTCAGCATCAGTACAACAGACAGCATCCAAGACAAGCTACAACTGCTACACTCTGCAATCAGCTGCCACACAACAGCTTTTTTCATTATTAATTTGGCTCCCATGCGACAGAGACAGAGAGAGAGAAAACACAACGCATCATCCTCATTTTTACACCTCACAAGCCTGTCAGAACAGAGACGAGGCCCAACAACACAGACAGATAAAAGAGGAGACCAGTCAGCGCGCAGCCAGCCTTCAACAAGGTTTCAGCAGCCAGTTGGGTTGGAAAGCCACACATTAAAATAAAGCATTGATGTACCTGGTAAAGGACTCGCCTGCAAGATAAACAACATTTTATGACACTTTTGACAATATTACCTTTCTTTTTTCTTTTTAACAAGGTAGAAATTATGTGAACGTTTATATTGTGCTTATGTGCAAAAGAGGTGGTTAATTAGGAGGAAGGAAAGAGGTTATCTAATGTAAAGACTGAGCTGGTTGTGAGGTTTACTTCAGGAGCTTAGTCCCTTTTCATCACCCCCTCAGTAAACTTAATAGGACCTGAACGCATCATATGGCTGATGTAAGGAAAAAAAGACTGCAGGGAAATCTCCCACGTAGCTATTTAATGTTGTAATGGCAAGTTTATTTATTTTTAAATAGAAACTGGAAACAGTAAATACAACTAATAAGAGAAAGGAGCTCTGAAATAACCCCCACCAGCCCAAAGGTACAGAGTCAGAAGAGTTTAGGAAACCGGGTGAACAGTGAAACCCCAACAAACGTGTTAGTTCAGACCAGAAATTGGCTCTGCTACTAAAGCCATGCAAAGGAAAATAAAAATGGGTAAAAAAGATAAAACACAAGCATGGAGGGTGAGCGGTAATTAGGGTTGCGAGGAGGTGGAACAGTACATACTTACTATGGCAACAGGTACTCTTTTGTATTTCCATCTCCTGATTGAAATCGCAGCCACAAAGAAGAAAAAGCACAAGTAGAAACAAATGTCTATGCAGATCAAACCACAGGCACTGTGTTAAATTAAAAAAAATAAAGAAATGTGGGAAAAAAATAAAGAAACACCAGAAGATAAAAAGAAAAAAAGAATGGTTCGGAACCATTCTTAGCAAACCCCAATAACAATGGAGGATGAAAATGAAGGGGATAGGAAGTACAGTACAGAAACACGAGTTACATTACGATATCTCTGATATTAGATTACACCCACAATCAAAGATACTCATACTTTCTCCCCTTCATTCTGACCACATCTGAGGTATCTAAAGCATCTCATAATTTGGGAATGGTCTATTAGGCCAGTATAATTGTGAATGATACTACTCAAATAGGTGTAATCCAATGGTAATAAAGACCAAGAGGGGGAAATAAAAATAATAGGTCTACCCTGTGGTCCAACAAAGATTGAAGTCTCATTATGTTCCCCATTGTTGGTTCTTAACATTTTAAACTGCTCGTCCCAAAAATATAAAAACAAAGATAAAAAAACCTCTTGGCCTGTTATTACAGAAACACAACAGAACACTTATAGTAGTATTATTAAAGACAACAACAGACCCCAAAAAAAAAGACAGGCAGTTAGAGAGGAAGAAGCCTCTGTGATCCTTGTGTGGATCGTAGAAACACCCGAGCCAGAGAACTGGAGAAAATCCATGCTGAACCAGGCAGGACCAGGCCACTCAGGCTAACTTACCTTCCTCTGCTCTGACTGGGGTGCTGGGTGGTGTGGATGTAGGTTTTGGGCCTTTGGCTTCCTCCTCAGACTCTACTTGCTGCTCTGGATCTGAAATCAATTAAACCAGCAGTAAGAAACTGTTGACCTCTAATGAATAGAGTTGTTATTAAATTTTTTGCCAAATAGTGATGAGAATCTGCTTGTGCAAACACAAACAAAAAAACTAAAACAAAAGGAAAGACAACAAAAGGACCCAAACCAGGGAGACCGCTTTAATCAGGAGAGCACTGCAAACTTATTTAAACTCACACTTAAACACACAAAGTCAACCTTTATAAAAAACAAAAAAACAATCATCCCCCAACCTGATTAAAGTGACATGGTTCGACAGAAATAATAAGGGAAAGATGACACCAACAGATATAAAAACCAAGACAGGTTAGCAGGAAGAGAAGAAGGCCTATTATTTGTTTTCCACACTTGGGATGATCTGATTGGATGACTGAGTTCAGATGCAGCTTCCTCCAAACTCTTCACTGCAGAAGCGCTTTTTACACGAGGAGAGAGAACCTTAAAAAATGGGATGGTTTTAATATCAAAATCAGTCCGACTCCAAGCATCCTCTCTCCTCAGCTCCGTCCAATCAAACTGCAGAAAGCTATCTGATCTGCCACAGCTCTGATGCCTTTTTGATAAGACATCAGATATGGGGGATGAAGGGAAAAACAATCAAGCAAAGGCTTCAGAGACTGAACTATGGGTGGGGAGGGTGCTTGCACATAGTGAAAAAAATGGCAGCAGACTCCAAACCCTCAGAGAAAGGAGAAGAAACAGCAGGCAGGGGTTCCCAAACTCCCAATGCAGTGGTATGTAGTAAGATGAGCCAGGGCTGAGCAGGGAAGGAGGGGAGTGGATGGCCAGAGCTTAGGCAAGACTCCACTTCATCTGGTTGTACCTGGAGCCTGACCTGCCTTAGCTGCCTCTCCCACCATCGGCTCCTTGCTGAGGGCTTGCAGGACGGCACTGTGGAACTCCTTATGTGGCGAATCAGGGGCTGATAAGAGATCGTCTGCAGCTGAAAATACGTCATCTGCAATTGTCCCTGCAGAGTCTGCGCCACTAGGAGTGGGGTCAGGTCCTCCGGATAGGCCTTGAGAGGGGGAGCTCAGCTCGGAGGCTGGGGTGGGAGCTGGAGGCTGGGCTTTCTCTAAGCTTGGTGAGTCAGTTGAATGTAGAGGTGTGGAGGCGGGTGTTTGACTCTGTCCTGCAATTTCAGGCTTTGGACTGGTTACACTGGAGGCTGATCCCTCCTTACAGGCGTCTTGTTGCAGCACTGTAAATCCATATGTTTGTGTGTGTGTGTGTGTGGAGAAATGAACAGAGTTTGGCCAATCTGAACTTCATCAGGATTTAGCATAATAATCATCTTAAACCAAATCGTAAAAAGAAAACATAATTTTACTGGTAAAATATAAAAAAAAAAAACATTACTGGTACAAACATCTTAGATAATCACTGCTTAATTTGTTGACAATGAAAAATATGAAAGATTTCATACATGTCATGAGGGAGGTAAGGTGAGAGTGTTTACAAAGGAAAAGTGGTGTGAGATGTATGACACTTTACTGGTGGCCCTCTGTAATTTTCCCATGAAGCAGACATTTTATCATCAAATTGGAGGATATTCAAACAAATCAGAAGCATGGAAGAAATATCTCTACGTTTGTGGCCATAGCACAGGAAAGTGCTGCTGTCAAATTCATTTATAAAACTTAACTAAGACTAAAAATTACATGTGAAATATGATTACCACTTCTACACTGATCGTACAAGTGTATTTTTTTCCAACAAGCTGAAACACCCATGTCACCATAACAGAAAACCAAAAATGGTCATTAGGAGATTTCAATTACACAATAATAAAAGGCAGATAGTTCATTTATCTTGACAACATCATGACAATCATGATGTCATGATCATTTCACGTTCTCAGTTCTTACCTTCACCTCCTTTCTGTTTCTGCTCCACTTCCCGGCGGTATTCCTCCAGTTCCTGGTCGGTGAGTTTGGTGAAGGGGTTGGGACCCTGCTTGCTGACTATAACCTTGGGTTGGTACTCCTTTTCAATGATGGCCTTGGATGCGGTCACTAGCTCACCCTTTAGGACACAGAGAGGGAAAAGAAAACAGGACATTAGGGGAGGAAAGACAGTCAATGTAGTGAAAGCCACACAGAATATTTCCTATGTAGATGATTGGCTGCAGTGGCAGACGGTTAGAAACAAACTATAGTTAAAAATTATTATCAGATACCAAGCAGGTACAATTTTGAAAAATGACACATTTGATTATCAGAAGCTGAAATTTCAATGAAGCCAAAAGTACAACAAGGCAGGGTGAGCCAAGTATTCATGACCTCTGGAACAGTGAACCATAGTTCAAGTGCATCTAAAACCATCATCTATAGGAGATACAGTGCATGCACGGTCACTTACGGGAAACCATTTTATTAAAATTCAGTCAAAGCAGCAGTGAGCACGCTTTATTCTAGAGCTTACAGATGCAGTTTACATGAGTTTGTTTCGATGCAGACCCAGACATCAAGCTTCTTGCTGCAGAGGACTGATGATGTAAAGTATACAGTGGTGTGTCAAGGTTTGGGCATCCCCTGGACAAAATCGATGCTACAATTAAACAGATGAACAATTTCTTTGTAAAATCTTATAGAGTAACATGGGAAAGCTGCATCAAGCAAAGACTTGAGCGCTACACGACCCTAATATAAATTTCTAAACTTCTAATAAATTACTAAACTTGTCCCAAAATTAAATTGACTTCATCTAAGCAGGTGAATGGCACAAATTAGAATTAATGACAGTTTATAATGCTGTTTAGAAATGAACGTTACATGGATTTGTAGATTTCAAACTCATGATCCCAAAAGTTTATTAAAGCACTGCTTGGAGGATTAATAGAAAGGCAAAAACTGTTTGCAATAAAGTCATGAAATGTAATATTTGTGCAGGTGCTGTTGGACAATAGTTTCTTGGTGAAAGATCCATCTGTAGAAACACTTCCTGTGTTGTAGCAACAACAGAGTGCAGAGTTTTGAGGAAATTCCACTCCAAATGTTAAGCAGCAGGGGGAATTAATCATACTTTAGGCTCCAGTTGCTGCCAGTGGCAGCAGTGTTGAAAAAAATTCAGTCTAAAAAGAAAGGTTTGAGATAAAACCAGTTTTCCCTTCCTGTATAACTGTAATGGCACCTGAAATATCTAAGAAATGTTTCATCTTGAACTTTTTATTTTACAGAATTGTTTTAATAGTCACAGAAAATTTGAAAAGGGGATGCCAAGGCCTTTACATCCCACTGTAGATGGAACATTTGTGACTGGAGCATTAAGTACCTTTCTAATTGATTTAGCAGGACTATAGGACCCCTCGGACACATCGAGGCCTTCAATAGTGTCTGTACAGTCAGACAGAGGGGCATCCTGCAATAGTAAACCCAGTGAGGGGGGGAAGGCACAACCGAGTACATTCAAGTTGTCAGTCTTTCAGGCAGTGCTCACAAACGTACTGTCTTTCACACACACTCACACAAAGGCGGAAAGAGTGTGACAACATGTCACTTAAGAAGAGCTAGTTCCAGTAATCCTCAGATGGACATGAGATGACTTATTTAGAAAAAGCTTTCAAGTGCAAAACAGAGTGAGTTTCTGTGGGGTGCAAACTTTTACATAAGGCAATTCTGCCGTCTTAGCTAGCTGCATTCATTTTTGGGGAATTAAGATTTTTGTGTTTAGTGACTTTCCACCTCTGCATTCACTCATACACACACACACACACATATAGGTAACACATGCAAAGAGAGATTTTTTCTGGAAAAGGAAGTGCTGTTATGAAAAGCATGGGCCATTTAACCATGGGCATGCACTATAAAAGGGAAACTGGGGGGTGGGTGTATCAGTGCTTCCTGAGGTGTTCCTCTTGAAGCACTGAGTTTTAAGTGAACGTAGGCAAGGAAATGCATTTTTAACCATCTATGTTCTGCTTCTCACAGTGGAAGGTCAAAGCTTTTCAAGCGGTTTCCAAAAACTGAGCAAATAGCTTCTGATCAACGCGAGGGTGAGTCATGCAATCAGAACCAGTAAGCATGTTCTCATGATTGGCACATTTTCCCCTCCTAAGAGAGAAAAAATAAAAAGGAGCACGTGCATATCAGTTCAACTATGATTGGGATTTTGTTTAGTATTTCAAGACATTAAAATCACCAGTTCATAAATGCTGATGCACTGCTAACAGCCTGAAAGAGGCAAACCAAATTAAATGCAAAAATAAAAGTATCTAAATGGACAATGTATGAATATGGACACAACCTGAGCTGACAGGTGTGGAGAGCAGAGTGATGTTACCTCTCCCACAAACTACTCACCTGCAAGATTGACATTCTCTGTAGTCAAAGAATAATGTCACAGTTACAAAGTCACCCCATGCTCTGGTAAATATCATGGAGGAAATATTTTTGTTCTGTTATTAATGCTCACTCGGTACATTATGCCATATTAGATAGCTATTAATACATTGTAAATTCTGTGTGTTTTCTTGCAGCTCAGTGTCCAGGATAACTTCATGCACAATATTCACACATTGTACCATCTTGGCTTTAAGGGGAAACTCCAGACCTGGACTGAATGCAAAAAGAAAACTGGTTTTTAAATTTGACTGATCTCAACATAATATCCAGCTACTTCATCAGCTTCAGACATATATTCATGTCCAGGTCTGGATAGTTGCAGCAGCGAGGCGTTCAAATGAAATGAGTCCACAGACTGACCTGGTTGAAGGTGCGTTCCCCTACAGTGCCAGCACACAGAACCTGAGACTGGGGCCCTGCTGTTGTAATGTCCTGCAGGTTCTGCTCCCGGATCTACAAATGACATCAGAACTCATGAAGAGAGGATAAACACACATCTGGTCAAGTGCATGAGAAAGTTGTAACCTTCTAATCAGAACATTACTAATCAAAACTAATGATCAAGAGGGCAAACAAAAGAAAGCCGTAGTACCTTATTCCTCATTTCCAGGACTTCCTTAGGGTTGGTGTTCAAAGGGATGAACTGATTGGCTACAGCAGCCTGGCGGAGCCCCTCCTCCTTTGACCACTGTAAACGCAACGTGGAGTGTTAAAAAGCAGCTAAAGTCAGAGACACGGAAAGACATGACATCCAAGCACAAAAATAGATTCAGACACAATACAGTGCAGGCTTCATAATACAAGTATCATGCAGAGATGAAACTGACAAAGTTGGATGGGGGTAAAAAAAAGTCTAAATGTAAAAAGTGAACCAATGATGATGAAGCACATTTGGGGAAGAACATGTAAACTTGATTTACATTTTCTGGAGAGTAATTAGTTTAGTAGGAGCCTAGTCTACAGATTCTGTGGGCACACTGGGTTGCACAGATGCATTAGACCCCATCAAGCTAATATCAGTGTAGCATGTAGAAGAAGAGACTTGAGGTTGGCTGTTTTTGCAATATGTAACATTGCTGATTATAAATGTTATTTAAAAAAAAAAAAAAAAAAAAACCTACAATGTTCATATTGTCTTTATATCACACTATGGTTAAAAGGGATGTCAAAATATTATTGTTGTCACAATATCAATAAATAAAACATAATGAAGTTCTAATATTGCAAATATATTTTTTACTTAAAATGGGACAAACAAAAGCTGCATTAATTTAGCCTTTGTGCATGTTCTACAACTAACCAGCATGTACATGTGCAAAGGTGGGATGCAGCCCTCATTAAGACACCTGAAATTAGCACCATGCATCGAAATATTTGTTAATATATCTTAAGTCATATCATCATAGTATTGAACAATGACATTGCACATTTTCCTTATACAGCTTTATAACACACATGATTATATTATGTCATTCGTTTTTTCTTTTTTGCTTATGAGGTCATCTGGATGTAGTCACTGTAAATGAAGTGTGACTGTACGGTTATGTTGAGAGGCCACCTCCACCTTCCTACACTCACAATGAGTAATAATATACCAAAGAGACTAATTACATTGTAATAATTGAAACTTTAAATTCTGGCAGTTTTATTAACAAATTTTATATAAATCCTTCATTCTGATACTGATATTGCAATAATATAACCTTCAATTATTTTGTCCCCGAAATTTTTTTTTTTTTTTTATGTTTAAAGCTTAATTCTAAAGACTGCCAAAGACCCTGGTCGTCAGTTTCTCAGAGTTGAAAAAGATATTACCCATTTGACAAATATGGGTATGAGGGTCAGAGACATAGAATAAAGTCAGCATTTGTGCTTCTGAAAATCATCATTGATGTTCGATTTGAACTAAAACCAGACACATTGAAGATCAACTGAAATTCAGAGCATGGGAAAAAAAAAAAAAAGCAAAGAGGGTAAGGGGTAGTGGAGAGGTGAGAGATGGCTGACTGAGACGATGAGGCTTGGCTTACGAAGCGAGGGTGGCAGTGAGGGGTGAGCTGGCATCACCAAAGTCATTTTCCAGGCTGATACACGACAACAAAGATGACAGAGATAAGAGAGAAACACACCCGAGAACAGTTGCCCGTTGTGGGACAAAAACAAAAACCAAAAAAGCCATCATCTCATCACACAACTACAGACTAATAACATCCTTCCTGCTGAGGATGAAACCTTTTAACGTCTTACTAAATAAAGTGTTTCCCTTAATGGGGACATTTCACAAAAAGTGTTTTTGTAAACCTGGTAATGCTCAGCGTTATGAGGAGCAAGTTTGCACCCATTTCTTGCACCAAATAAGCAGAAGGTGAAGAGGGAAAAAAAACAAAAACAAAACAAACCTCCATGCAAAATGTTTCATTAAACTGTTTTAAAGTAAGCATGTAACGCGCAGTGGAAAGCATAAGCTCATGGCTTCATTCATGTGTTCACTCTGAGCTTGGCTGGTTACCTGCCAAACCAGCAGCTAGATGAGGAAGGGAATCTGGATGGGAATAGCTGAGTTGGGTTGGTTGAGTATGAGATGAACATGTAAACATGATATACTCACTGAGAAAGAGTCTCACAACACAACATTTCCTACTTTCCCAACAGGAGATAATTGATTTAAAGGTCAGATCAAATTTCATAATTTTTGTTCCGTTTCTTTTTTTTTTTTCCAGACAAAGCCACTCATGCAGGCCTGAAGGTATTTAAAACTGCTTTAAAAAGGAAACTGAAAACAGAAATAATAAAAGCAACACAAACGTGCAACTGGAAATAGTTGCAAGTACTGAGGAAAAAAAAAATAAAAATAAAAAAAGCGGGCTGCATAACTGTTGCCAAAGAAAATTTTGCTTTTCTGTAAAATTTAGAAGGCATCTGCCACTATTCTGGAAAAAATTAAATGCTTACAGACATGCTACTTTCCCCTTTGTCTTCTAAAATATTAGCAAGTGCACAGAGCAATACGGTGTCATTTTGATAATTACAGCCTCAAATTTCTCTAAATCTCTTAATCATTTTGCCTGACTCATCTTTAAAGCATCAAAGTAAGCCAACGCAAGATGCAAAAGGAAAAATTAAGTTTTAAGGGGTTTTTGAGCGACAGTGTGGTCAGCAGCAACGTCACCTTATCTTGCCACATTCTCCTGCCTACTGGAGGACTCATGCCACACCCCTGCTGCTCGCTCCTCTGGGAAAAACATCAACACCAACAATGCATTTCACTACTACACATGCAGCGGGGCATGCTCTGGGCAGGTGGCCCGGCATCATGAAGCATCAGGAGAACAGAGGGAGAAGAAAGGTCTAGAGGTGATCATAGCAAAGATATGAAGTACTCAGCAGACTAAGCTTACTGCAATAGAAAGGTGGGTTAATAGTGTAGCAGAAATTACTGTGACTGAGCCAAAAAAGGCTGAAACGTTATGAAAGGCAGGACTATTTTGACTTGCCGTGTGGCTCAGAAGCAGTTATCTAATAGCTTCATAACAAAGAGAAAAAAGACAAATTACAACCTCGTTACTTTCAATTTTTTGTATCCTGACCCTCAGGATGCCGACCCCCTACCCAATTCCACCAACAAGGTAGCAGAAAAATCTATACTATGAACAATAAGGTAGGCACAGACCAAGCAGTTGGTTATACAGCTTGGCACGCAGACACCGGACGAGAGAGACTGCAGCAAGGGTTTGACGTGATCGTGTGTTATGTTCGTCCACACCTTAGGCTTCGACTTGGGGCTGCTGCCGTCGGGCCCGTCCTCGTAGGGCTCGTCGGGGCGGCCGCCGGCATTGACCCAGCGGGTCTTGTCGCGCTGGCCGCGCTGGAAGCTGTGTTTCAGTGGGGAGCGAGCGCCAGAGTCACTGTCCTCCCCGTATGTGTAACCACCGTGGGCAGAGGAAGAGAGCTCCGCGTCACTGTACTTTTTACCTTTGTCTCGCAAGGCTGGACAGCGGTAAGGATAACCTGTCCTGTAGCCCTACAAAAAGAAACATAGCAACAAAGATTAGAAAATGGCTAATAAAGTCATTATCTGAAGTTAAGAGCCAATGAGTCACATTAGAAATAAATTTTAAACAACACACTGAAAAACAATGCTAAAGGAATTCATTTCATCCTGTCCCACAATAAACAAAATTACTTAAGTTTCTGGCCAAATCAAAGTTAACTTAATTTTATTAACTTAAATATATAAATGGACTCATGTACTGTTAAATTCAAGACCAGCTGAGTGAAACGTACTTGTTGCTGAAACATATCAGGAGTAAAACGAAAAACATCTGCAGCCTATTATCTTTTTTTGTATCACTAACTGAGTGCCTGGAGTTTCCAGTAGCAACATATTAAAAGTACACAATATATTCCCTCAGCTGAGAAAATGCACTGTTCCTTAGGAAAAGAAGAAATGCAGCAGGTTAGAGCTGCTATGGTGACCTAGCCACATTAAGAAAGCCACGTTCATGATACTCAAAACTATGACTTTTGAGTTAGCAGACCTCACTTACCATTTAATAATTAATTATCTTTGCTGAACACCCTTAAGGATACTTTCAGAGGGCAGACAGTGGTTAAAAGATGTAGCAGGGTTGCTTTAATTCTTTTTTTGTAATGTAAACCTTTAATTCTGCTGCCACTTTGGAGACTGGAATTAGCAGGATCATTACATCATTGGACAAATTGATTAATCCAGGTGTGCCTGACCTCTCTAACTACGACAATGGGCAACAAACCTTGATTAATCAGTTTGTCCACTCATGAAAGACAGGAAACAAAGGAGCTGTATTAAGTTCAGGAAGTAGTGGAGTTGTGCAAAGAGCTGTCCAGTATGAGCAGCAGGAGAGGAGCAAGCTGACCACAGTTAGTATATTTGGTCCCCACCAGTGTGAATGAACGTTCACACTACTCCAAACAAACCTCACTATCGGGGGAAGCAGCACTTAATGTTGTTTTTTTAACCCTTCGGCATTCCAGTGGCTCACAGGAGGGACGCTTTGGGTGATCCTGCAAGATTGCAGGAATGCCAGGGGGTTAAAGCGGACCAAACAGTGCCAGTGTGAATGTGGCTGGAGAAAATCCTGCAGCATGCACTTCCTCTGTACCAAGGGCACTGCTGTACCCTCCCCTGACCTGTAGAGATCGCAGACCACCAGTGTGTAACTCTCTAAAGTGCTGTCAGCAAATAGCGAGATGCATCAAGCCCAATGCAAGGTCAGCAAGTCTAAGCAATGAAGCATTATCAATACAAACTCTGCCCCCCTCTGTGCAAGGGGTGGAGGTGAGGTAACTGACAGTATTGCTGGGAATTACCCAGTGTTATGGTGTTTCACACCCAAAGATGACTTTTTAATTTTCTCATTATGATAAAAGGAAAAAAAAAAAAGAAAATAGAATTTTCCCAGAAACCTTCTGGCTTAATATGCATTTACAACTAACTCTCTGTCTTAGTGCTTACCAGGTTGTCGAGCATTCTCATGAGAGCCTCAAACTCCTGCTCCCCGACTTGCCACTTAGGGTGTGTTGAGGACCCATCACCAGCTGGCTCAGGGACCCGTGGGCGCAACTTATACTTTGCTGGGTCCAGCATCACCAGATTATCTGGCCCTCCAGCGCTTGCCAGTGTTCGCACCTGGGAAAAATTAAGGATGGATATAAAAAGACAAAACACAGAAGGAACAATGGACGAGGAAGAAAAACCAGCAGACACACAAGACAACACACAGACATTAAAATTAAGAAATAAGAACAGTTATGGAGATGGAGACAAGGGACAAAGGCAGTCATGAAAGATGAACAAACACATCAAGTCAAATTAGAGCCAGAATTAAAATGTTACTTGAGCTTGTTCTTACAGATAAATAATATTCCAGCATCTTACCTGGATCTCACAGGCAGTGACCAGGTTGTGGATGTAATAAAAAGCTTCCTCCACAGTTTCTCCTACTGACACCAAACCATGGTTCCTTAAAATGAGAACCTTGAGACAGAGGAAAACAAAACAAAAAATTTAAATAAACTTAAAAAAAAAAAAAAACCTCTATTGCAGGGCCATTATTTTTCTTTATTTTATTTTCTCTCTCTCTCACACACACACACACACTTCTGTTACCTTGCTGTTTGGTCCAAGGTTCTTCTGTATGAGGGCACTTTCTTCCTCATCCACCAGAATGCCGTGGTAGTCATGATAAGCCACCTCACCCAGGGACAGGGCCTCAGGTGAGATCGGCAGCAGCCCACATTTCATGGCAGACACCTAAAGGCAAACACAGTGTCATGCAACATGTGGATAACCATGACGTTACTCTTCGCCTTACCGGAATCACTATGCATCTCTTACCGCAGCACCTGCTGCTGTGTGTATATGCACAATACACTTGATATCTGGCCGTGCAGCGTAGATGGCAGAGTGGAGAGTGAAGCCAGCCTGGTTGACTCCGAGGTTGGTGCTTCCTCGGTCCACTATCTCACTTTGAAGGTTTATCTTGACCTGAAAGGTATGATAGACAAAAAAGCTGCAGTATGGTCTTTTTTGGTCCATTTCAAAAGGGGGGAAACAGATCATTTTGTGGTTGAAAAATAAACCAGTAGAAAGATCTGGACTGAATCTTACCAGACTGGAAGCAGTTACTTCACTATAAAGGAGTCCAAAGGGGACAATAAGGAATCGCTCCTGGTCTGAGTTCACCCTGACCTACAAGTCCAGCAGAAAGTCATGTTAAATCATATTATACAGAAAATAGCTTAAATTGAGCTGAACTAAATCAATTGAGCTGTTGAGTGACAGAAAAGCACTGTCTCACAGCAACAGATCAGAAATGAAGTTTGTCATGACATGTCCCAGGTTAAACAGAATACACAGGCATACAAGGAAAAACTTGCTACATTTGTAGAAGAAAAACATCTATTACCACTTCTAGTAATAGATTTCTATTACAGTGATTACCCGATAGTAAAACATCTGATTTTTAACGGTTGATTACAAAGGGCAGTCCTTCAAAACACACAAAATAGCATCTCGAGTTTAAGCTTTTATGATTATGAGAGAATAAAAGAGAGAACGCTGATGCAAAAGTCTGGGCACCCTGTATGGTAATAACTCAGTAACAGCAAAAAGGAGTTATTTTTCAAGTATTTTTAGGTAAATCACCTAAGGGTAACAAGAATCATTACAGCACCATTAATGTTATAGGCTTGTTCATAATTATAATACCAATTGAGGAATAAGCTACCTGCAAACACTTTGTTTTCAGTTTTAATACTGAGACTGCAGTTTAAAGATAGAACATGTACAAAGCTTTAATACAAAGCAATACCCCAAGAAAACTATGTGAGGTCAGCAATTTTTTGAAAAATTAAGCTTTTACAGTGTCCAAACCTTTGCATGTCAATGTTCACTAGGGGACTGCAAACTGACTGCTCCTTCTGATGGGACAATTTATCTACAAAGGAGAGAATAAATGATCTTACTGTGAGGTGGTTATAGATGAGCTCAGACCAGCCAAACAAGTCAGCAAGTCGGTAAAAAGCAGCCAGTTTGCAGCGGAGCAGTTTCTCGCCCTTGTCGTAGGAAATGGAATCTGAGCCACGCAGATCATTGACAGGAGTCACCATGCCCAAACCTGGAGAAGAAACAGGGTCACACAGTTACAGAAAGGAAGATGAATAGTAATATTTATTAAGGTGAGGAGAAGGAGGTACTACAAGTACAAAAGTGATCATTCGTTTGTATTTTCTTTCTTCTTGCTAGCAGGAGAAAGAAATCTTGTTTAAAAACACTGGCACATTTCAGTGTCTACCTACTGAAACCCAACTAGACTCATGCTGCATTACTCATTGTGAGTACAGACATAGCAGGACAGGGGTCAGAAAGTCACATATGTTCATTCTGTTCACTGCTTACTCATGTTGAGTGCTGCCATGCCTCCTTGTGGTGCAGCAGGATACATGGAAGGCATGCTGGTGGTCATGAAGTCGGCAATCTGCTGCAGCGCCAACAGGCTTGTAGGCGTCTTCCCCTTCTTCAGCTGATCCTGGATCATCGTCTCCAGCTCATCGCAAAATGCCTGTCGGTCATAACAGACGAGAAAAATACATGGGTCAATGCCTTTGTTTCAGGCTTCAGCGTCAGTGTTTTCAACAGGCCTTTAAACAGAGCTTTTCTCTGTCCTGGCCATTCAGCTGGTCATCCGCTGGTCATCATCACATTGTTTAATGTGGAATAAACTGGATCATGCATGCGATGTTGAGAGGGCTGCTTCCTTTCTCTAAAGCAGAATGACTATGTTGAATATTTTTTAGTCAAGGCTGTGTGCAGCCCTGTTTGTTTGCATTTTAAAAGTCAAATTTTGGTCTGATTAGCGGGTTTTTTGTGTATTGTCAAGAAAAAGTGCTGACTGACCGGGCTCTGTAATATCATGGAGACCCTCTTCCTCTGCTCCATCATGTTGAAATCCTGGCGCAGGTCGGGCGCCATGTTCCGCTCCCTCTGGTACTCCGGACTGCTCTCATCCACTCGGTCAAAGTACCGCTCCTTGTGTGGGGCTGTGGTGGGAGGGGGGGCCGTCACCACTCCGGCACCTGACTCACCGTTCATCCTGGGTGGCCTCCTGAAGTAGTAACATAACATGCCATTAAACAAAAAAACTAACACACAATATTTTCCCATATTTTAGTCTATAGTGAATATCATAATAACTCATCATCTCCCAGAATGTGAGATTAGTTCAAGTTTTTCTACTGAAGGCACAAACATTTCAAAGAGAAAAGTACAGGCAGCCCAAAATCACAATCACTGCCCTGTTTTCACCAGCAGGTCCGGGTTGGTAAATCCTGATTTCTCTTGCATTTCCACAGCCAACCGTACCTTTCCAACAAAATATCCACCGTACATTTAAACATGTCACTGTTGCCGCTTTGTTCTTAATGGCGAGTTGCAAAGGAAGTGATGACTCTTTCGACCGATCAGTGGATTGCTGCGTGTCAAGCTCCACCCTTTTGGGTCGGAGCGGTGAGACTGGGACCCCAACGGAGAAGTCCCAAATAAAAAGGGACAGTTCGGGTCAGGCAATTTGGTACCTTTCCCTGTTTGTTCCTGTGGCAAGGCAAAATAATGCATACCAACCAGTACCGAACCAGACCCGTCAATGGAAACAGGGATTTCAGTCCTTTGTACAAATACAGATTATTGAAATGTGAAAAGGATATAGCTTTCCACAGTCTATCTCAAATCAATGACATATTTTGTCCTCCAGCCACATCACAGGTTATGCACTGCAACTATCTTATGCTGTCACTGATGTAATTTGTTTTAAGTGACTTGGTGTGATAATCTAAGCACATTTTAGTAATCTGTAATACTGTAATATTATTTATAAAAGCTCTGAGAATTTCTTAAAACAAAAAAAAAGTCCATGCAAATTTTAGAGTACAAATGAATGTTTTAATATCTTGTTTTATCTAACAAACTGACCAAA
>JAOXYM010000020.1:9840777-9858098 GCA_028567055.1 Leptatherina wallacei | reverse complement strand
GACCTGCCCCGACTCGCCCCGGGAAAATGGTAATGGGAACACAAACAAACCGGGCGGTGTGGTGCTGGGCTGGGCTGGGCTGAGTAGGTGCTGGTGTGAAAGGGGCATAGGAGAGTTTGATTTAGCATCAACCTCATTGTTTTGTTTCCTGCAAGAGTGAAAACATTAGAGGTCAGGGGCCAGTGTCTGCTGCTCTGATCAGGTGTGTTGTGCTGGTTTAATGATATGCACATCTGGGACAACCCCCACCTCCATTTGAAAGACTCAGACCTCCCTTGCCACACCCTACCGTTGTACCCCAACACCCTCATGCTAGAATAATCTAAAATCTGGCAACAAGAGTAGCATCTGGCTCCATATCAGCAGCAGATAGTGTTTGTCTGTGTTACTGGCCATGCATAATACATTGCTGCATTCCAGAGTTGGCTCACCAAAATTACCTCATGATTGAGTGGTGGTTTCAAGTAAACATGCATGAAGATAAAGTCCGGATGTTTAGCTTAGTTTCATGTTTTTCTTTGTTTAGCAGAACAATAAAAGTAAAGAACACCCCACACCCTGCAAGGGTTGGCTGCTGTTTTCATTGATCAAAAGCAGGTGCTGTATGAGGAACTGGAGTGTTGCGTGCTAGAAAACAGTGGCAATAATCACTAATGTAAACCGTCCAGGAAATGAGTGAACATCCCCAAGATTCTGCACCCACAGCTATGACTGATACTGCTGAGAGTGCAGGAAGCTCACTGATCTGTTGCTGCAGTGCTGCTGACAGCTTACTTGATGTTTTGAAAAGGTTCCCAGTGCTGTGCTACTGAGAGCAGGGAGCTGGAAGGGAATGGAGTGGTGAGAGAGCGAGCGCGCATACAGTACATTCTGTTGCGGTGGTCTCACACAGCTGACTGGAGGTGTTTTCTTTGTCCTGCTTGATTAGTCAAATACTCCGTTTTTTTAAAGGTGATTGTTTTGCATGAGAAAGATGTTGAGCTCCCGATTAACGCCTCAAAACCAGTTTTCTTTCAACCGGCTTGTTGCTTTTCCCTTTTTGGTTTGTGTTTGCATAGATAGATGTCTGATTCATCGCCTGAGGATGCAAATGGTCTTTACAGTTAACGTGTGTGTGCATTTATGTTGAGGACTGAACATGTTGCTGAGAGAGGGCATCATCTGAACCTGCTGTCTCTATTCAATCCCTCTAAGGAGAGACAAAAATGTCCCCCCAACAATAGACACACTCCCACAGACACACAACATGCTAACCTCAGCCCCCTTCCCCCTCTTTTCACCCCTCACCCCAAATTTCCCCCTCCCCCCTCCCCATCAATTGTGTGGATTGACGGTTTCCAGAGGCGCAATTCGTGCGCTGTCGCTCTCCGCTGCCGAGCAGTGTTTGACTGCAGTGACACCGGGGAGATGCAATCCATGTGTTGTCACAGTCAGATGGAGACAGACTGCCATTGGCATGCGCCTTAGTGAAATGGGTCTTTAATGCAGGGACTCTCCACCCTTTGAAGCATCTTGTGCTCTTTTTAGTGTTTATCACTCTAGATGGAAAGCTAGCGGAGGGAGGGTCAGTGGGAGACCAAGGGAGCGATCGTGATAGAAGAAGCTTGGCTGACGAAAAGAGAGGAAGGAGGTTACATTCTAGTTGAGCTGGAAGATCATATTCTGTTTCTTTTCTTTCATCCATCATGCAAGCAGTTGATTTCCTGTTGTAACTGTGACAGTGAGCCATGTTGGAAGAGCTTCTCTTTCTTCTCAGCGTGCAGGATCTTCCTTTTCAGATAATGGTAAGATGCAAGTTGCACACACCTCATGTTGGCACAGACAAGTGTGTTAACCATTGGCAATGCTGACACCTTTTTCTTCCTCTGCCATAGCAGAGGATATGGCTTTAAAGCCTACTCTGAGCAGTGCAATGTGTCTCATGGTGCTTGCTATTTTTATCCAAATCTCATGTGAGTAGTAAATAATTCAGTGTTGTGGTGGGTTGCAGGTTTTCAAGATGCATTTAAGTTTAAGTTGTTGATCTGCCTCCATTTGGATGAGTGACAGTATTCTTATTTAGTCTCACAATCTTTTTGCTTTTTAATAAGATAAGTCTGTTTTCTCCTGGAAAGCTACATTAAGCACAAGTTTGTGATTGTTGGGTGCAGGAAGATCAAAGCTAGGCAACATATTTCCAAGTGCTATCACTTCACATGAAAGAGCATTTTTCTCCTGGCTCTGTGCAGGTCTCTATCTCTGCTGTGCACATGTGGAAACCACTTTTGCTTTTTTTTTTCCCCACTTCAGACCACTAACTGTAAATTTCTTACTGCTCCTCATCTTGCTCTACATTCAGTGTAAAATTTGGGCATGGATACAGCTTTGTTTTTGTTCTTTGCTTGAGAAAGAAAAGACAATTATTTTTTTGCTGGATAGCACTACATAGACTAGTGTGGGCAATATGGCAAAAAAATTTTTTATCATATTTTCTGTATTGATTGATCTTGATTACAGAGCTGGCTCTGATCTGGATAGACTGAAAACATATCATGTTTATCACAAAGATCAGCAAAAATAATATGTGACATGACATGCCATCTAATTTTGAGACTGTTTTATCACCTGGCCTTCACATAAGTCATCATTAGAGTTTGTATTGGACAGTTTTTAGCAGGATACCGGGTAAAAGGCATAAGCTCTGGCATTTATAAAGTGTATATACACTGGCCAAAAAAAAAGATTAAAATAAATGTCGCCACCAGGATTTAACTAAGCAAATGGGTACGAGCCTCCTATTGGATAATAATTGCATGGGCGATTATCTTTCAGCTGGCAACAAGTTATTTAACCCCAACTGATGCAATGAGCAGCCTCTAATTTCTTAAACAACCATGTCGACAGACACATCCCGTGGTCATGGACAAGATGTTTGTCAGTTTAAAAAGGGTTGAATCATTTGCTTGTAGAAATGACAAAAATCGTTTTAAGAACTGTCCCATGCATTATTAAAAACTGGAAGGATAGTGGGGACCCATCATCTTTGAAGGAAAAATGTGGTTAGAAAAAAATCCTGAATGATGGTGATCACTTAAATGTTTGATAAAATCAAATTGAAGAAAAACAACTGTAGAACTCAGGACTATGTTTAATAGTGAAAGTAAGAGCATTTCCACAGGTGCAATGTGAAGGGAACTCAAGGGATTGGGACTGAACAGTTGTGCAGTCAAAAGAAAACCACTAAATATCGAGGCTAACTGGGGAAAAAGGCTTCAGTTTGCTAGGGAGCATAAAGATTGGACTGAAGGTCATGTGGTCTAATAAGTCCAGATTTACCCTGTTACAGAGTGATAGGTATATAAGGGTAAGAAGAGAGGCAAATGAAGTGATGCACCCATCATGCCTAGTGTGTACTGTATAAGCCTGTGGGTGAAGTCTATGAGCTGGGGTTGCTGCAGGTGGTCAGGTCTAGGTTCAACAACATTATATGTCAAAACAATGTCAGCTGACTACCTGAATAAACTGAATGAGCAGGTTAGTCCAGACCTGAACCCCATTAAGAATTTTTGGGATGTGCTAGAGAAGGCTTTGCATAGTGGTCGGACTTCCCCATCATCAATACAAGATCTTGGTGAATGATTAATGCAATATTGGATGGAAACAAATCTTGTGACATTGCAGAAGGTTAATCGAAAAAAAATACAACAGGGAATTTGTGCCGTAATCAAAACTAAAGAAAGCCCAAGCTGGCATTTTAACTTTTTCTGGTGTCATGGATTAAACATGAGGAATAATTCAAACATAATTGCAACCATTAATTAAAACATCAACTCTGTTCAGGTTACCGCTGATGTTTGTATCTTTTCTCTTTGACATTATTTCTGAAGAACGTAGCAGCTGATATACCAGCGGAAATGGCGTCTAAATTGATTGTCAGAATAACTTGGGTGTGTAGAGCTAATGCCTGTTTGTGCCCTGAATATGGACAGACAGACAAAGGTTCGCCAAACTGCTATCAGGAAAATTACAGATGGACTGAACCTTGGGTCTGCAGGGCCATTCCTGTCCAGTGCATTTTTGTCAGAGTCCAGGGGAGGTGAACAGTAGTTGTGTAAGAGGTGAAAGGAAACTGGCAGCCATGGCCTGCAAACAGATGAACTGCTGCTGGCTCCAAGGCTGATGTCTGGCTTTGGTTTGGGTGGGGTCGAGACCTTAATTCACTCCTGTTCTTCGTGTCTGTTATCCATACTCGTATGTCTGTGAATTGCTATTTAATGTTTATCTGCTTACTCAGGCTAAATCCCACTCTGGCAGGCCATGGTCTGCTTTATAGCAATGTGTTAAGTGACAGGGTATAATCTATTAATCTTATATGCTGCCACAGTAATCTTTTAAAGGCAGTTTAGCTTAAGAGCTAACGGCAGATTTTGTAGTTTGCTGATCAATCATGTCTTTCAAAATGGTGGCAGAAAATTTTTGCATTCACAAATAAGCATCTTAAGAGGTCTGTTCTATAGTTTCTCAAACATACAGTGTCTTTTGCACCTTTTTGATGAGTTGTCCCTTTTATTGGTGCAATTTAATGAATTATTCATCTTCTGATCCACCGAATTTCTCATCCGTGACTGGATTCACACTGCCAGCTACCTATCTTGTGGATTTCTTGTTGCAATCTATTTATGCTAGCTAGCTGGCTGGTGGGCTGCCTCGGTAACCATGGTAGCGGTATCCCAAGGAAGCTGAAGAGATCAGGCCTTGAAGCATGTCTGCAAACTTAGATGTGGTACCAGCCTGGACAACAACCTGATCTGCATTTTTTTTTTTTTTTCCTTGTGTAAATCTGCAGTGGCTATCACAAAAGAAGCCAGACCTGTGTTGATAATGCAGTGTTTCATCAGAGGCATGAAGTTACAGGAGCAAAATGATGTACTGTAACTCGGTTTCAATGGATTCCTCGAACTAAATAGATGTTACAATGAGAATGCTACAGATGAGTCTGTAGACGTTCTGTAAATAATTCATTATAGTAATGTTTTAATTTTCAAGTGAAATTGGCATAATATCTTTTTAATGTTTAAGAAATATTGTGTTATCTGTCAACACAAAATTAATCTGCAGCTTGTCACATTGTTTTAGCCATCGTTCAAGGAAAATGAGATAAATGTTTATTGTATCTTCTCAAGCATAGGAACTTTGAGCTTTAATGGCAAAAATATGTTTTATTTATTTGTCTGTGGAAATATAAACATCACTGGGTTTATGGAAATTGTGGTTAATATTTTGGTATGGTAGAAGATGATGTTTTAACTGAAACCATATTGAGAAAAAAGAAACAATAACTGCAGTATACATCCACAAGAATAAAAAAAGATAAAGTTCTGCCTCAGAAATTTGCTCTGATGTCTGGGAATATTTGGAATATAAAATCTATCTGGGAAGACGCCAGTCGGTTAAGTGAGTTTATTGTTTTCAAGCACAGACCAGAACCAGCCGCTGAACCATGTCATTTTAATCTTTGTCAGGTCAGATGTGTCTGGTTGTATCAGATCTTCTAATTAGACAAAAAAACACTTCAACTGAGTTTATAATTTTATTTATTTGTGCTGCAGGGGAATTTAAAAAACAAAAAGACTTTCCATTCTCTTTAATTTTCATCTTCTAAATGAGACTCGAAATAACAGAGAAAATCCCAGCTACATTTGAATATTCTGTTGAACTCTAAAGTGAAATTATTTTGATATTTCACTTTGGTTCATGACAGAAGGTAGTTGCTGCCTTTAAATTAAGTTTTCTATGTGACTTTTGGTTTAATCTTGTATACTTACTTCAGGTATGAATTAATGATTTAGTCTAAAGTAATGTCTCATGTTTGTCTTGCAGATCTGTGTTGTGACACTTTCATTGGATCTCTTCAACCATTTCCATCTATTTGAGGAAAAGTGAAAAGGAAATTTAATGAATCAATATTCGCTAGCCGACGCCATGACCGACAAGTAAGTGACTCCTCAACGTGCGTGTGTGTTTAAAGGCTCTCAATACTCCACCTTTTTAGTTAAGCATGAAATAAGGAGATGATGCCGCCTGTTGCTGCACTTTTCACACTCTGTCTGAGATTGTCTTATGGAAATGTTTGTGTGAGTGTGTTCGAGTGCGGAATTGGAGGAGAAACAGGGGCTCAGATTGCACAGAGAGAAGTGTGTTGTGGTGGGGGGTTGGTATAAAGACAGTCTGTGTTGCCCCTGAAGACGTATGACATTTGCATCAGGGCTGATTTGCATTCTCGTTCACTGTGCTGGTATGTTGCTGCTGCTGTTAGCTGGTCTTTATTTCCCTGACAAAACAGAGTCATTTAAAGGGTTTTGAGCCTTTGCCATACTGCTCCTCTATTGCTTCTTCTTGGTATTATCCTGGTTTATTTTCTTCCTTTTTGGTGAATTCCTCTTTATCTTTTTCCCTTCCCCCTTTTCAATTTGCACCCCATCTCTATTTCTGCTCCCTATCTCTTTTTGCTTTTGTGTCTTTTGTCAACTTTGGCTTTGTCTCTCAGTCCAGTGTTTTCTGGATTTGATCTATAGACGATGGAGAATTTGGGTGCAGTAAGCAAAATAATCTGCTGTCAGCATCCATAATAAGCGGAATAAGTGGTACAGGCCAGTCAGCTGAAAGGGATAGACCCAAATAAAGCCAAGACTATTGTGTGTGTGTGTGTGTGTGTGTGTGAGAGAGAGAGATTTAAAGAAAAAAATGAAAGGCGTGGATTTAAAAAAAAAAAAAAAAAAGGTTTGGCCTACAATAATCTCAAAGAAACAGAATACTTTGATTAAAGTGATGCAGAAATGATAAAAGTTTGAGATATGGCTGAAATGATCCTAACGGGTGCTAGTCAACCTCCATCATCTCTCTACTTATTACTAATGCACCTGTTCGCCCTTTTGAAAGTGCAAGAGATGAGTGGAGAAGGTGCAGAGAGGCCTGGTGAATAACTATCTTTTTATAAGACGGGCCTCAGGGATCTTCCCTGGCTAGCACTTGCATGCAATAATGTCAGCGTAAAATATTGCACATCCGGATAATGCTATATTTGCCCCAGGGGACTTTTTGCTAACAAATTAGAGGGTTGTGCCATTTCAACCATTCCTTTAAGGGTGCATTTCACTTTTTGCAGACATTTAAGTGTTTTTGGATGTAAGGCAAAGACAATAACAAGCAGAAATGCTTTCAGAAACTTTATTTTCACATAACATTAAGGAGATATTTTATAAAGACTATGCAGGACTTAATCCAGAGGCATGAAAGTTGGGAGTTTTTCTTAAGTTAGAGATGATGATGTTGTCAAGCTGCCCTGCTTAATAAAAGGTATCCAAGCAACGAGAAATTGGTGGTGACTGTGAAGAGAGGCGTCTAATTGTGTGCTAGATGCTAGTCCTCCTTGTAGGATTATTGTTTGACTGGGAAGAATGATAAATGTTATGCTAAAAGGAAGTGAAGGGAAAAGTTGGAGGACGTGCCCCCCGACAGTGACTCCGAACAAAGCCTTCCTCAACATGGGACTACTTAAGATTCATACAAAAGCACAAGAAGACGACTGCTTGTTTTCTCTTCCAAATGTCCCCCTTTTTCCCTCAGTCTCACTCATGAGTAAACATTTACACTTAGCAGGATATCAGTGGACATTCCTATAGATATGTGCATTCCTCTTGGTATTCCCAGATAGAAGTTAGCCTGTGGGCACATCTATTACAAGTGGGATGCTTTTGTTTTTGTATTCTACATAGTTTTCTTATATTTTCCAACAAAATTAATTTGAATGTCAAGAGCACATGCTTGAGATTTATCTAGTAAAAAGAGGCTTGCATTTGTGTTTTCCATGCCGACGTTGCTTACGACTCAGGAGCCGATTACCCATCTGCAATTGTCCTCTTGCATTCATAAAAATAAACATGCTTCATCAGCTGGATTTAAAGTTCGGCCTCTTACTGTGCCTGGATGCTGTGCAATGAGGAAAGTTACAAAAGCCAGATTTGCTCCTTGGTGCCTGTAGATGGGGATTTTTTTCAGTTCAAGTATTCATAATCCTCTTCTATGCACTGCTTTGTGTTTGAATATTAGAGCTGCACAATATATTTGAGCATCGTCATAGCATGTCCTGCAATGTAGGAGGCAGATGAACTCAACATGTTCTCATCAATTTCAAGGGTGTGGTAAAACACAATTCATGTTTGCACATGATAGAACGAAACTTACTCAGGACCTATGACAATACAAGGAGGCAATAAAAGATAACAACAATAAGAATAACTCTCAAATACAGACAAAAACCATACTTGTAACATTCACAAAAAGAGGCAGGGTCAGTGTAAGTTAATTGTCAACAAGATAGCAGGAGTATACCGTAGGGTTAGAAATAATTGCAATGTAAGTTTTTTCCAATATCGTGCAGCCTTAGTGCATATACATATTACAGCAATGTCCATCCATCCATCCTTTATGCAGATTTGACAACATTAGCCTTAGGTAGAAGGTCAATTTACCAATATAAGTGTAAAACTTGCATCCTTAAACTCGCTTGCATCTTCTTCCTAGTCTGTCCTGTATATGAAAAAAACAAATCAAAAGCAAAATGTGGGATAAAAAAGCTGCATTGTTCCACAAGCCCTCGAGCTATTCTTTCATGTTTCTTTACTCTATTATTTTCGATTAGAATAATCCACTTTCTTGTTCATTTTCACTATCCTTTTTTAACCTATGTATTTTTACACTACAATATCAAAGCTTGTTTTCTATCTTACTCTGTTTTCATTTTGCTTCCCTCCCCCACCTGTGGTGGTGTCGCTGACAGCCTTGTCAGAGACTTGGGATGTTTATAGATCTGCAGTAAGGGCGGCTGCACAGGTTGTGTGTATGTGAGGGGTTGGCGAGGGGGTTTTACTGGAAGACCACAGTGTCATAGAGATGAGTGCCCTTTCCCAGCCTACTCTGTATAAATATGTCAGCTTTGCCTGTTTGTATCAGCCAAGAGTGCTGCATGTGTGGATTCATGTTGGTCTCAGAGGAGTCAGGCTAGAAGTTGTCTGTCAAGCTTTTTTTCTCAACATGCAATAAGTCACACCTTTTTTAATAACGTTTTTCTTCATCCAGGCATTTAAGTGTAGAATTAGACATGGTTGGTTGAGCAGACAAAATTTGACAACTTCTTCAAATTTGACAAAGTTTTTCTCTTTTTCAAACATTGATTATTTGTGCAAAAGAGGCAATGCTATTGAAACACTTTGCAAATCAGTTCCATTATAAGGAAGATTTTATTCGCATGGCTGAGCACATGAACGATCAACTGTTTCTACTTCAAGACAATTTGCATAAGCTGTACTCAACATGAAAAATGTCCACTTACTGGAAGCTTCTTTGTTCCCCTCCGATATGGCCAAGATGACTGCTTTTGTCTTCTACTTACAAGTTTTGTTTCCAGTCATTTACAACTACACTGTTTATTACAGCCATGTGTGATATAGCCTGTACAGTCAATTTCTTATGGTAGCAGAAGGCATCATCCAAACCAGTTGATAGCAATGAGTCTAAAGAGACATTTATAAAAGTGGCTTTACTGATGGCAAGAGCAACTTGGTGGCTTTGTCAACGAAATAAATCTGAAAAATGTGCATGCCTGTCTGTTTTTTTCCCTGCAGTTCAGACTAGATCTGTGTTTAAAGTGATACAATAATGAACCAAGGTCAGACTTGGTGAGCTTACATCACAGCTGTCCACAGTGAAGTGACCAGGGAGCTCACTCAGACATGTTAAGCTGCTGTCGGATCAATGGAGAAGAATGATATCTCAAAGGTGATTTACTTGAACAAAACCTGATGGCAAACTGATGGCAATTTGAAACCCACTAAATACTAAATGTTTTCTCTTAAGTTGCATCCTTGACAGGGAGGGTTTTCTCTTGTAAAGTTATTTAACAAGCATGCATATTTTCAGGCTAATGGAATCGTAATAAACAATATGATGAATGCATAAACCTCAGTATGGACTTTGAGGTCTTAAAAGAGTTCAGAGCTCTTGATGCAGTGCAATCTGCAATTAGTAGGTTTAATTTTTTCCTTAGTTTTGGTTTTTTTGGGTTTTTTTTTTACCACCAGGAGACATCAGAAATATTCTATACCATCACTACTCGGACCTGAATATCTCCTAAGCCAAGCTATTTGATGGATTTCCACTCAAGTTTGTTAGTGATAAGTTTAAACTGGGACCTTCTTATCAGCTCTTTTAGAAAATCATGTGTCAAGAGTGAAGTGAGTTCAATAGCACTTCCTGTCATTATGTTTACCAATGGCTGGAATTTGAAGTAGTGTCATTAATGCATTTGTTCTGGCTTAAAGACTTTGAAAAAGGCCTGCTTTGCCTGGTCCTCATTCAAGTCCACTCATCAATTAAATACTCTAAACCCGTGACATCTCCATTTCCTGTCCGTCACCTCTCCAGACCGCTGTGTCACCAGGGCGTGGTGTGACTCACTGCCCGTCTCGCACCCGGGCTCCAAAGCCCTCTCAACACCCCTTGAATTGAGACATGGGAAGGCACGGTTTCATTAGGATTCGTGGTTGCATTGTAAAAACTCTGCATCAGCTGTCACAGGGTTTTGTGGGAGCCGAGGAAAGCAAAGTCAAAGTGTTTCCTAAGGATGTCGAGGGGGATGCACCCTTTGGCCTACAGCTCATCAATCTTCCACATCTGTCATCTGCCCCAATACCTCAATTGACGCTATCAGGAGATGGTGAGAAGTGGAGATTTGATCCTTCGTTTATTTGTGCTTGTTGTCATAGATGTTCTTGTTAGTGCCTGAGTAACAGAATGATTAAGAAAGTGCAGATGATGGGGGGGGGGGGGGGGGGACACAGTGATACATTGTGTACAGAGTGGAATAGCATTACAACACCCAGCGTGGCTCTTGACCTTGATGATTGTGAATAGTTTAAAGCAATGAAAATCATGAAACTGATCTCAGTTTGTTAGCATTTGAAATTGGCTGAAATCCATACTTGACGAAAGAAAGCAAATGAGCTAACTGATCACAGGATGGTGTGGTCACCACTTTTCTAAATGTGAAACCTGAGAGAGGCAGCACAAAGGTAATGCTTGTGAACATCCTTGGCTTTGGTTATGGGAGGGGCTCGGATTAAAAAATAGTTGGTAGACTGTTGTGTGTCATCACTGCTCAACATAATCTGATTATTGTTTTATACAGTAAAGCTGGGGCTCTGCATTGCAGTTGCTGACCCTATCTGCATATTTGGGTTGATTTAGGTGACCTGAATTCCCTTGTCTGGAAGATGCATGCTGTTATTGTGGGGAAAGGGATAATTTACTGCTTTTTTTTTTTTTTGCATTGCCAGCAAGACCCATTTTGGTCTGGTTTTAAATGTGAGATAAATTAGGTTTAAAAAAAAAATTGGTATATCATACTGATAATGAATTGTTTTTTTGGGGGGGGGGCATGACAAACTGAACTGAAGTCAGGGCAAAGTAAACCTGAGCCCATGTTTTCCACTCAAACAGTGTTGGATTGTAAAGGACTGTGGGAATAAAGCTGGAGTACTTGAGCAGGGAGAATGTATTCAGCCTTGCTGTAAGGGTTTTCATTTTGCTCAGGGAAGCAGTCTAAAGGAACAGACTGGAAAGTGTTGTGAAAGGAGGCCCAACCATCTGTCACAATGGCAGTAAGACGATTTCTACTGTCCCTCATTCAGCTTTAAAAAACCTTGTATCCATGCATAAAAATGAAATCAATAGAACTATCCAGCTGACTAAAGTTTATTTCCTGAAATATTTGTACTCTTTTAGCTTAATCAGTGATGCACAACACTGATAGTGTTCGACAGTTTAAACCGCTGTAAAGATGATTTGCTCTGCCAACTTCAGACTTTTTCCTCTTGTTCCCACATAAAAGCAAAAATATTCTCAAGTTAGTTTTGGTTATTCCCGTTGCATGATTTTGGTTCATTTATGTCCATTAGGTGCAATTGAATTTTTTTTTATTGTATTTTATTATAAAATAAAAATGATAAAATCTGATTTAATTGGCTACCATCAGACCCAAAGTAGTCTGTCCTCTTCTGACAACTGTTTAGGTTGCTTTTTGTAATTTCGTGAGGGATCTCAAACTTGCACAGAGAGGAAACATTAAGTCGGGTCTACAGTTCCCACCCACAGACCAAGTGCCTCTCTTCTCTAAAAGAGCCAGCTGTCTCCAAGACATAGAAGTCAGGAGGTCAAGAACTCCATCAAGAACATACTTGTCATTTTTCTTGAACAATTGTGGAGCAGTACATTGTCTGTGCTTCCCTCGGGGTAAAACAAGCCAGGTTGCCATTCTCTAGGAAGCAAATCTGAAGCAACCTTTTGAAAAGCTAGATGATCGCTTCAGGGGTTGCATCGGTTGAGCTGATTAGTCTTCTAATCCGTATGTCAGCAGTTCAGTCCCTGTGCATATATATATGCTTTCTCATGAAAAAGAAAACAATCTGTGTATTTGTTTATGTGAATAAGCGCTCTCGCTTTGTAGCACACAACAAGCTTTAAATTTAGTTTTTTATTTTCATCTAGGAAGACATCCTGAAGAATTTACAACATAAGAACTTAATCCATAGCCACCAATTAAATATGATCAATTCCCTGTAAATTGACCATACTTTTCTCAGAATAGAAGTTGTGCATGTTCAAGGTCGGGCCATACCTGACCTCTTATTGGATTAGCACAACCAGAACAGATTTAGTTCAACAGTTTTTAAGGGCTAATACTTTAATTTTATTACATGGTTTCAAAGACGTGACTGACCACATTTTTATTAGTTTTCTCACTAACAGCCAACCCTTTGTAGTAGACCAGGAAGTGGAACAGTGAAATAGTTTAGCTGTCACAGACCTCGTGTAAAGCAGATCAGGGAACTTAAGATTATTTTCATCATTTGACTGCACACCATTTGTCACAGTATTCTGATATACATCATCATATGGTAACACTGGCTTGGTGGTTAAGCATGTTTAAGCTGTATAATGTTTTGTCCTTTCTAGAATGATTTTCTCATATGTGTGTGTGTGTGTGTGTGTGCGGATAGTTGGATGATATTCATCAATGTTTGATGGTATTTAATGACATTTCTAAATGTGCAACATGTGTTTTCAGTGATTCATCATCCATGTTCTGACAACTAACCACACATGTACAACCTTCTTTCCCCTGTAGGCACACACTCACTGACTCCACATAACTGTCTTGTCTGATCTTTCTGTCTTCTTCCCCCCCTCCCTAGCCTGAGGATATTATAATTCTCTCCAGAGGAAGAGCGTCGCATCTTTTAGGAGCCACAGGTCAGAAACTCTACTCCTCTCCCTCCTCCCTGCCTGCCTCCGTGTTTGCTCTGCAGACTGATATTGAGCTTCTCAGAAGCCTGCAAGCTTCAACACGAATGTTGCATGCTTATCCAACCCCCACTTGTAACCATCTTTGGCGTCCTTGCTTATTTTGTCCTTTCTCCCAATCCCTGCATGAACAAACCTGGGCGATTCCACTCTGATTTTTTTTTTTTTTTGCTGTGATTTTTTTCCCTCTCTTTTAATTTCACCAATTATTTGCCATGCCACTCCTTGTGATCGGTGTTTCTTTCATCTTAAACTTTTTGGTGCTTGTTGTTGAATTCACTCCAAAGTAAGCTTAATTGCTGTATAACAATGCTTATAATGAAAAGCATTTAGTACACATTCACAGCTGCCTTCTAGTGGCCGTTGGCTTTGCTCTAAAATTGCTAAGTGCCTAGCTACAACAAGCGGAAGCATCCAGTTCTGACTTAGCAACTGTATCTAAGCACTGTAGCTTTTCTTCAAGTGCCAAAGTAATGTGCATATGGCTCTAGTAAGAGAGAAACCTGGCATATGAAGACCTCTAGAGTGTCTCCATTACCTTTCTGCAAATAAAACCATTAAGCCGAAATGTGAGCATTGGGTGGAAAGTAGTTGTTTGTGTGCTTTAATGAGAACTGCAAATGTCTGTGTCTGGGTTACCAATGTTGTCAAACCTGAAAAGGTTATTGTTAGCCTGTTATTGTGCTATGTATCCTTAGCAGCACTTTAGTTTGTGGTAAAGTAAACAACTCTGACCTGTTTCAAAAGATTGACCTGCTGTTTTAAAATATTTTAATCCTCAACCTCAAAAGTCTTTTTTTCTCATAATTAAAGAAAACAAAACATATTAGTTGAAGATGTACACATTACAGATAAAACACATTTGTTCCTGTTTTTTTATGCATATGTTTTAGTTATTTACTTCATAATGATTTAGAACAAACTTCTACTTTAGACATGGCTTCTGCTTTGCAAACAAAAAAGGAAGCTTGTGCAGCAGCTGATAGAGAATTCAAGCTTCAGCATCACTGAAAAAAACTTAGTACAGGAAGTCGTTCAGCCACATGCGATCCTGAAAAGAGCGGAAGCATGTGTTTTATATTTTTCTCTCCCTGTGTGAACTATAGTAATATGCATTTTCTATCTGAAGCCAACAAGCTGCATCTCTGTCAGCAGTTGAGTCTAACTCTGACACTGTAAGCAAGCACGATTCAAATGGCTTAATGTTTTCTTGTCTAGCTGTAGTTTTAAAACTACTTAAGATTTCTAAAGCTAATGGCTAATTCTGCACTTTGTGCAGTATAAAACACAAAACATGATTTCAATAAACATTTAGCTATTTAGCCTAGTCACACATCTCAATAATAACATCACAGTGTAACACCATGGATTACTAGCAGTGTTGCGTTTAGTTTGTCTGCTACCTGGCTCATGAGCTGTTGAGGATGTTGACAAGATGCGTGTTCTCAGACACTAATGTACAAAAAAATACTGAGCCATCACCATAAAACCTAAGTCCAAAACTTTTTCCTTTTTTCTTCTGCAAGGCTGCTACCTCCTGGTACTTAGGAGCCTCTGCCAAAGTAATGGAGAGGTTTGTTCCCGCAGGATCCTAATTTATATATACAATATTCAAGTTTTATTAAAGAATGAATAGTTTATCTCCCACTGTGATTGTAAACTGCGTGCAGTGTGTGTTGTTCTGGAAGAGAATGCTTGACCTAAATCTGCTGGCCAGATCACGAGAAATTGGTGTGATAGGTGTTTAATGTTTTAGACCTTGCTTTGTGTTGTTTATCCCTCTGTGCTGTGATGGAAGCAGTGAAATTAGTGTGTGTGCTGGTATGCCAAGTTCAGAAGGACACACTTAGTGTTGTGGCAGCCTGTGGGTGATTGAGGGGGGGTTCACACAGCACTCCAAAGGAGGTTTGTGTCTCTGCCGGCCAAATTTACCACCATGAAATCGGTGCCTGCTGAAGACTGTATTGAGAGAAAAGTATGAGATAAAGGAGTACTGTTGAAAGGCAGAAAGGGTAGAAGGAAATATAGCAGACTGGTAGTGAGGTCTACAGCTCCCTCAAATGTTCTAATGGCTGGTGGGGACATCAACCTGTCATTTGAAATACAGGTTCTTTGTTTACCATATTTGTTGACCACTGAGCAAAATAAAGCTGTAAAATGTTTGCAGTCATGTAGACATTTATTGCACAATTGCTGGTTTTAAACCCCAAACCCAGAGACACCTGTCCTTGGCTGTTGCTGTTTAAGAAAACAACCACAGATGAGACTACCATTCCTCAGCCTGGGACCACAAGACCTTCAGCTGGGAACCGCGGAGCCTTCAGCTGGGTTTTTGCAGCTTCCCAAAATAGCTCCACATTATATGCCCCAAGGCCAAGCCGGCATTGCAGTAACCTCAAGGAAATAACATGAAATCAAAGATTTATGATTTAACTGTGAGCTATGGCTTCCCTTTAAACCCAGGCTTTACTGTGGATTAGCAATGTTCACATCAAGAAAAGTGGCAAGACGTAAATATTTTCATTAGATGTTTTTTAAGCCACAATAGTGAGGCAGAATCACCTGTGAGCTGCCTCCATAGGTGATTAACATTGTTCCACTTGGACACTACTTGGATATTTTCACATCTGAATGACGACAAAGGGCCAATTCTCAAATTTGAAAAGTGGCTTTTGAAGGTGATCCCCGGAACTTCTTTCCCTTGTATTTTTGCCATAGCAGATGGCAATAGTAAAACTTTCCCACTTTTTCCCCCTTCTGTAATTAAAAGAAAAAGAGCCTGGTGATTATGTTTTCATGTCGGACTACAGAGGCATATTCAGTCCTAGGACCGGGAACACCACACAGTAATCCTCTAGTTAACTTATTTCACTCGTCTGCATGTTTATAGGGACGTTTTTCAGATCTTCCAGAGCCATATGACTCAGGGAAAGGGTGTGTTGTTTTTAAAAAGCTTGCCATCAGTATACTAAATATACCCTTTACTGGACCTGACCCGTCATTTGCCTTTGCTGTGGCCACTTTATGTCGACATGCTAGCTCAGCAGGGGCCTAACAACTAGTAATTATATAGGAGGGTTTCCATTTTATATCCCCTCTATAGTGTTGCTTAACACAAGCTCTTCTCCTTAATTTAGCCATGTGGATTGTCACTGATGGTTTGCCTACAATTTAATTTTACATACTTAATCTCAGTTTAAGTAGAAACCACTTGTTTCCACCCTGGTGCTGATCAGAAAGTACATCTAATCATCATTTAGCCTTAAATGTTGTAAATCCTTGATCTGGCTTTTTAAAAGTAAAACTTTTCCTCCCATCTGTCATCCAATGAGCTCACCATGAATAATGTGCGATGACTGCTGCATCATCTGTTGCAGTTTTTATGACCATTAGCCAGTTGCGGAGTGGAGGTCGCGCAGCTGTTCACCGGCTTTCAGCTGACTTTGTTAACATGATGAGGCTTTGACTCAGTGGCTTTGCGTGTCTCAGCTGGAGGATGATGTCTATCCTGCAGATGATAATGTCAAAGCTGAGCAAATCCTCTTGTGTTAAAGAATCTTTAAAAAAAAAATTACACTTGAATCTGCAGATATTTGGGAATTTTGCTGCATGTGTGGAGGGAAATGTATAAATTGGCTCCAGATGGAGATGAATTGTGATTTAAGCCCTGCTTGAGGCTGGCAGCTCAATGCTACTTTAGCAGATATTAGGGTAACACACTTATATCTCTGACTTACTGTCAGCAGAGCCCCATGGGTAATGAAGGAATATGGCATGAATCAAAACAAAAGGAAAAAAATAAGATGCTTGAAAGACAAAATGATCCCTTTATTTTGTTAAGGAACATCTCTTTTTTTTTCTTATTTCAACCTGTTATGGTATATATATATATATATATATATATATATATATATATATGTGTG